>JABBOT010000014.1:7793254-8123254 GCA_016165875.1 Acanthopleura granulata
ACAATATGCCCTGTAAGCGTAAGTAGACTACCGCTACCAAACAAATAAACAATCAGGGTGGCTATATAAATGATGCTTGAGATTTTCCAAGAGCTGTCTGGTGCAAGCTGACGCAATAGCACATTTTCTTAGCCAACATTTCCATTCATTATATAAAATACTCATTACACTGACGACTCTTCGTGATCTAGAACAATAGTCCCAGTGATATATAAATATACAAGTCAAGCATTTGGTAGATATATACATTCTAGGTCAACTCATTCTGGTGTCAGAAGTGGGAGAATAATTATCCTGCACGTGGAGCACATCTTGTAAGGAAGGCATCGATTGGCTTAGGGTTGTGTTATAGATCAACCTTTTGGCTGGAGGGTGTAGATCGGGTTTCCTTTGTTTCCTTGAGGTGAACTTTGATAAGAGCTTGATAGAGTAGCGCCGACCAAGGCCTGCTAATGTGCACGTAGTCAGGATGTGGACAGAGGGCCATATGAAAATCAGTTGCAGAAAGGTGTGCTGTTAGCATTGTGCTTGTCGATCTAATCTCTTGGCGCAAAATACGAGGGATATTCGAAAAACACATGACGACATAAATTACAGGTTAGAGTATGAAGATGTTGGAGACAATGACATACGGTTCTCAGATTTAAAGACATACGTTTGATCGTCTGACCAAGTTTTCTTAGTTTTCACAAAAGCGTTCCATATATTTATAGCCTGTGTTTTAATTTAGTCCAACGGACCGAAGTTCAGTTATAGGATGCTGAACAACTTCAATGTCTTATTTGTAAATAAGTGAAGAGTGAAAGTTGTAGTATATGTTTCTACACGTTGAATTTCCTTTGAGGCCCCCTCTAAAGCAATTGTTATATCTTGTTAATACTGGTTTGTTCACTCTGGAGAAGACTCATACGACCTACAAGAAAGCTTGTGGCCCCAGGAAATGGCTGGTATTTTACCGTTAACTTGCTGCTTACTTCATCACCGATATATGATTTCCGCGCAGAAAACTGACTCCGTTATGAGTTTAGAATCTGTCGCAAATACATAACCGTTTCCGTTTGTTTTCGATCGATTTATTTTTCAAATCGCGTTTTTTTAGGGGCTCTTGGCGTAACGGGTGTGCGTGTGTGTGTCGTGGAAGGGGGGGGGGAGTACCCTGACAGATCGAGAAACTATGACAAGTGAAATGAGCCTGTAGTGGAATGCCATTACACAGCGTGTTCACGTGGTCTCTACTGCAGGTTTTGCTGCTTTCCCCATGAAGCGCATGTGCAGACTGCTCGCCGTGAAACATCGATAGTCCTGACGGACAAGAGTCATCCTAGAGAGTTAAAGTGTTGTTGTTGTAACGTCCTATGTCTGCTTTGTTTGGTGTCCCGAAATCAGATTTTATCGTCCCAGCCATGCACCATTCAACTACCTTCAATACAATTTCAATGTCTTAAATGCCATAAAATATTTATATATTTATTTACTTATTTGATTGGTGTTTCATATCAATACTCAACAATATCTGACGTGCCACGGCGACCAGAATTATGGTGTGAAAACCTGGCAGAACTCTAAGAAACCCACGGCCTATTTCGGCAGGTTGCTAGCAGGCCTTGAACGTACGGCCGGAAACGCAGCCATGCAGCATGAGCTGAACTCACAGCGACCACATTTGTGATCGCTTAAAATAGTACATTGCTTTAACATTGACATTTCTATATATACATGCATGTATTCAGGCATTTATCCATGAATAAAGCATGTCATAATGTCCTATCTCCCATGTAACATATTCGCTGTCACAATTGCCCCGTCTTCGTTGTCATAAAAACTCCACCGTGTGGCCTGGGCCGGACTTCATGAAGCATACTCAGTGCTAAGTAGCACTTAGCTAAGGGAAAACTTATTTAAGTGCGCTTCAAGAAACTGGGGCCGGGACGACAATAAGCTGTCGACGATGCCCGTGTGGCCATTTGCGCAACTTAACGTTCGATGAAGACAATTTGTTTGCAACCGGAGATCAGTGATTTTTGACCTCCATCGTGTATGTCGAAATTTCTTGAGCATGGCGTTAAAGAGCAGTGTAGTAGATCTTTAACATAAAGAAACTGACAAAGTTTCCGTCAACGTCATAAGGTCGATTTTCACGATCATAATGTGATATACGAGTTTCTTGATCACTATTGCCTTTTGTTTTCAAAATGTCTTGATTCACACACAGATAAGATGCGACGCCTATTTTAAGGCTGTCAGTAATCACATGCTAAAGATGTCACTGACTCGTCCATGTTGTTGCATCCAATGAATCTGGTGGCATCGGTAGAATTAAACGAGAGATCTGTCACTCCAACGGTCGTTTGCATTTGGCTCTGCGTTAGTCCCACTCTCAGCTGTATTATGTCGCTCCTTGATAAACTTCCGGTGACATGTGAAATTACCAGCTGTCAATCAAACGGCCGCATGAACGGGGCAAGTCATGTAAGGCTGTCAGCGGCGGGGCGGAAGTCAGGACGTAATGAAATCGGAAGTCAGTTGCATCTGTACAAGGTATGACACCTGACTCGTCCCTTGTCAAATGAAGGGATGGACATGAAGCAGTAAAGGAGCTTTTTTTTTCTGCAGAAAACGATCAAGCAGAATCTTCGCGTCATTTTCGAACTTTTAACTGCCACTTTCCATCAATGTGATCAACTGAAATAGGATTCAAATAGTGAATTGAGCAAAGCTATGACGTCATTGGCTTTGAATTTAACTCTCAGCCGAACCAAACGTGGTCCATAAACCACCTGACGCTCTGAAGCAGAGTTGTATTCGAAAGATTAGCTTTCAAAATGGCATATTAACAAATTGGTTCAGCTTATCTCTTAACATACGAGCGAGGACACTGCCGGTAATTTTCTCAGCTATTTACACCGTAGCATAGGCTTTTCCATAAGACATATGTTTTTTTCATAAACGAAGTGG
Source organism: Acanthopleura granulata (assembly GCA_016165875.1). Taxonomy (NCBI): domain Eukaryota; kingdom Metazoa; phylum Mollusca; class Polyplacophora; order Chitonida; family Chitonidae; genus Acanthopleura; species Acanthopleura granulata. Next base: position 7,796,210 of record JABBOT010000014.1, read on the forward strand.
TGTAAATAACGAGAAAAACAGCGAAAAGCGAGCGCCGATGTCCTTATTTTAATGTGAAAATGCAGGCATAGCTCCTTTGCTTCTGTGCATTGTGATGTGGCTTATTGGAAAGTTGGGATGATACACATCCTAAAATGTCCAAGCCAAATTTTTTCTTTTCGAATAATTATGGCGTTCCCCGATGAAATAAAAACAAGTTTAGGGAATCTGATATTGTGAATTAGAAATAATTATTCCAATTGCATTCTCTTTGCAATTTTATGAACGTCCAACATACCAATGTTTAGAGTTTGTGAAGTTACGTTTCTCTGACCAAAGATAACTTTGGCCGTATGTAATACAGAGAGGTAATCTAGGCGACAATTTAAAAGATACAGGCTGTATTAAATGCTCCGCAAAGACAAAATAATACCTCTTTTTTAATTACTATGAATTTCTTTTGTTCTTGAACTTAAAGAATAATTTTCCAGTGTAATTGTTGGTAAGATTTTCGGTTAGAAAAAACGCGAGTATGCTTTTGTTAAAACCGTGGGACACTGCCTCTCAAATGTCCTGAAAAACACAATGAAAAACACCCTAACAAATGTCCTTTCAGATGCATTGAGAAATACTCTGACAAAAGGTCAAGAGCTAAAACAGCATGAGACCCGCCATCCCATTCCACGATACACGTGAACTACATAATTTGTTAAAAAAATAAAGCGCAGGCGTACGACTGCTAGGATTGTCTAGATGTGAATCCAGACAACGGTTTAATTGTGATACGCGCAATACATGATAAGGACTATGTGTGTGTTACCATGTTTCACTTGTTACTAAAAATCTGCCCTCAAATACTGCATTGTGCAAGCTGTGAAAGATCATAGCTTGTTACTATTCGTGCCGAAACTTATAAATACAATATCACCTTACCTTTCAAACAAGTCCCAAAACACATTTTCTAAGATTTTCAGAACTATAGAATCAGACAGAATTTGACACTTATATGCATGGAGGAAATTTACGTCAGATACAGTATTTAATAGCTGTTTGGTTGGAACATTCGGAATTCGGTCTGCATCGCGTGACACATGCAAAAGCTGTCAACCGGTAATATAACATCTTTGTCTCTGAGTTTCATTTCAAATACATCAGCAACGGACTCATCACGGAATCTAGCACTGTAGGAGTCACAAAGATAAAAGATAAGCGAATCGGTCTTTCCATCCCAGCGCGCAATTTAGGAGCAGATCAAAAACTTTAATCTGGTTATGACACGCGCCCGCGGACTCTTTAAGACTTACGATTAGACCTTTTTACATTGTCATGATTATTGTAAAACAATGATGGAGTAGAAAAAAACTGATGCTTGTGGATTTATAGATTTATAGATATTTCTCCAAGCTATCGTAAGGCTGGGTTTCCGCCTTTGGATCATGTGGACAGAAAACAGCTGCGTGATGCGTGTAGCTTTTGTGTTTTATTACAACCTTCGCCTACAAATCAACGTTTAGGAGACGGTAGCTCTAGGCGATCGACACGCCGTCAAAGAATACGGTGGTATGACGGCAACTGTAACTGGAATGAGGAGCTGACGGAGAATAAAGCCCTTTGTCATATGATATAATATTATGTCTTGTAATAGCTGGCCGAACATACAACATCACGCAACTGAAACAAGAGCCAATTTACGACAAAGACAAACTCCGTTGTCAACGGCGTGCGTGTATGTTAGTGTGCTGTAGTGATGGAGTGATATGTAAAGAATACCTTGAATGTATTGACCATTATCAAAGGTAAATGGATATCAGCGCGGGAACAAGGTTAGTAGGAAATTTTTGGGCACCTGGCGAGGAAAGTGGTATGACTTCACTACTACCCTGGTAACCTTCCCCTGATCGACACAAAAAAATCTCCCCCTACATTCTAACAGTTTATTGGCCGGAGCCTGCGGTGACCGTCAGAACTTCAGCGGGTCACATTAGTAGCGGGACAGGAAGAAGTCCATGGGAATGTTGGTAAACACAGCCGCCATTGTCAAAACACTATTCAGCACATACAATAGCGATTCCGAACTTCAACACGAGAGGATTGATTGATACACTGAGTTCTTGTACTTATATTGCATGGAACACAGAGTAGCCAACAACCCGAGCTCTATGCTATCGGTCCCACTATCTCTGAGATTCAGAATACGTAAATGTCATGGGAGTTTCAACATTTTTGGACTTGTCGGTGAAAATCAAAATTTTGGAAACGCGATAATTGAACGTCTTCTGTTTGGAAAGTAAATCATGCCTATCTGTTTTTCGCACACAATATACACGCAGATGTCACGTGCAAATCGGTCATGTGATAATATTCGTAACTTTACAGCTTATAGTTTTTTTAACCTCACTTTAGATGACAGACCTATAGGCGGACTGGAACTATAAAATTCAGAATCCAAATTTACTTGACAACTTTGCCAAACCCACGAGGCAGACAGATGTTCATGCAGAAAACTATTGAATACAACGTAAAACCTCACAGAAATATGTAAATAGAATTACTGAAAAAATGTATGGTGTGTTTCTTTCGTACGCATGACCGTGGGCTTAGGCTCTCTACGTATGATAGCTATATCCATTGCCCACAAATTCAGGATAAATTTCTGCTGTGAGGAATTCAAGATGGCTGCCGTGGTAAATGTGGACAGGAATCATCTGTCGTCTGGTCCCTCAGATCTTCATACCGCCGGATATAAACAGGCGGATAAATTTCCACGGCACGGCAGTATCTGCGCAGTACTTCTGTTATAGGGTGTAACATACCGGTGAACTCGCACTACAAAATATCAGCGTGGGATGAATACCGTCTGGCGGTTTCGGCTAGAAATCTGTCCAAGGGAAAAGAAAGGTTCAGATTTGACCTCACTTTACCTCATTATCAGTGATAGGCATTGTCAAAACAAGTCGTCTTTATCATAAACAAGAACCTCCTCCAAAAGTCCGTTACCCATTTTAATACAATAATAAAAACAAAGATACTGAACAAAAACACCAGCTGTGTTTTGATTTTGTCTTTCCAAATGCCAAGCCTTTTGAAGGCGGATTTTGTTTATGGCCCGTGTGAAACAGAATCGTTTTCAAGGAGGAAATTTTATAAAGCACTGACGATGTACCTTCAAGTCTTATATCGGACTCAGCAAGCTCAGGGAATATTTTTATCACGTATTAACTATTTTGTATACGAAATGGAAACGCCATGCCTCCAATGAAGTCAGTTAAACAGAAAGTGTTTTCTTCCATTAAAAGACGATATTTCTTGCGAAAACAAGTACCGTACAAACTTGTAATTATACAACAGTCTTCTGACGCGTATACATGAGTACACGTCTACTCTACTGTACGAGATCTACACGCACGAGAAAGTCCCGTCAACACCGGGGTGAGGAGTTGGTCAGCCTGCCAAGCGAATTCTCCAGCCGCGTAAACCTTTAGGGCAAAAAATTAACGAGGGTGAGAAATTAGGACGAACGTGTTAGCTTGCCGGGTAAATCTCATTCTGTGTACTCTTTATGTATCTCAGGTGTTAAAATGCAAAATTGTATCATATTTTGAATTTCCCATAATGCAGCTACAATATTTTAAGAATTTTTCAAGGACACTGGATACGCAGTGGATAAAAATTGTAAGAAAAACACTCTAAGGGGAGTAAAACGGAGGGGTAAACATTTCTGTAAGAACTCACAGAATCGGGAACTAGCTTTACAGATAGTAGTGGGATATAAAGATGGGTGGATAAGATAACACTGTACAGTAGATGGATGCTGGAACCATTGGACATAACGTTAAACAGGATTCTTCTGCTGGAATATGAATCCCTGAGGTTTGGTTCTTTTTCATTGCTTTCATGTGTTTGTTTACTAAATGTGATAACAAAACAGCGCTTGGAGTAATTTTAGACCAGTAACGTCTAATGAACTGCAATTAACTTCACTGCGGCTTTTTACCTATCATCCGACTTCAGCCATGATCTTATAATGGGCGTGTAAGTCACTCAAATTGAAGCATTTTTACATGAATAATTAGATTAGAACCCTAACTGAGGAAAATTAACAAGAGGCCGTATTTCATCAGTTATAAGGGTGACCATTTGCCAACTTTCACGCTGCCGTTGCTGGTCTGATTTTACTCTCTACGCTGTAGCCTCTGATACTGTATATGTTTTGACATGAAAGCGTTCAACGCTATATAGACGCGTGCAAACAGTTACATTATGGCACACCGAAAACAGGCAGAGCATGCAAGAAACTTTGTCTGGTAGAAAAAGAGGTACGCTGGTTTTTGTCACGAACTCCTCTAAACTGAAACTGTGTTATTCTGAGCTTAGTGTGTGTGGTACAGCTCAGAGTTAAGCCGAGCGCCCTGGGTGTTTGTAAAAACAGCTCCAAATCTCATAAACCCCTCCGACGTTTAGGTAAAACAGAACACTCACTGTGAATTGTTAGAATAAATAGCATATGCATGAAGAAGAAAAAGCAACAGAACTATGTCGGCCGTGCGAAAACACATGTCAGTTGTGATGTTATTCAACTAGTCATGTTCTGACAAATTCGGTTACGGCAGACGAGACGCGTATGACGTCACGGGTTGGCACGGCGACAATAACGTTCAGACAAACAAATGTGTGTTGTTCTGGAATGCTTGGTGGCCTTGGGAAGCGAGAGTGGTGCAAGTTGAAGACTTTTCTGAGGCACCCAGTGGCCTTGGATTACATCATAGGCATGCTTACTCAAACAACCGAACACCCGAACTTCTAGAATACACTATACCTATGTACTTCGCAGTGAACCAGGCATTGGCATAGCAGAACCGCAGAATGGCACTAGACTTAAACCTGGAACTAACACATGGTCTACCATTTCTGTATCCAAGTGCACACGACTCTTTCTGTAAAGAATAGCACACGACAATTTCTGTAACGAAGTGCACACGATACTTCCAGTGACGATTTGCATACCACCGATTCTGTGACGATGCACTGACGATGAAACCTGTGTCATTCAATCTCTTCCAGATATGTCTTTATAATCTGGCAGGGTCATTTGTTGTTGTAATAAACAACAAAAACAGCAGTACTTCGAGAATTATGGGGCTTTGGGCATATAAGGTGCTCCATCTCTTATGGTGTTAATATGGTTACCTGCTGGTTCCCAAGGTGAACCAAGCTGATTAACTCTCCTGTTATAGTTCTAAGAGCAACATGTATCCTTATAACAAAGCCCCTTGCAAAACAGGCCATTGAAAACACATGTGTAACAAATGCTTGCGCATTCGCCAAATTATCAATGCATTTGATTTTTTAAAAACGTTTTTATTAATTTGTGGCTTATCTCACAGATGAAATACTGCAAAAACTGAACAATGAGGAACCTTTCCAAAAAAAGGTGACTCGGGTCAAGGCTGTGTAGTCTATTGTTCATTCCTTCATTTACAATGGCGTTTTGTTGGCAAAGTAATAACGTATTACTCGTGCCATTGCAAGAGAACAATGATCAAGTGGGCTTGGGACCGAATCGCCATTGCGCGGGGGAAAAAGTATCCCGTTATGACCGGCTAACAATGGAATCAAATAAGGCAGCCAAAACTGATGTTTCACCATTCAATAACCATGCGTTTTTAATGACGCTAACTATATATTTCCCGAAGTATGTACCGGTATTTTGACTTCGATACCGAAGTGGTCTTGGAAGGAGAACTTCATAGCATGCGTTGATTGAATCCAGAGTTGTGAATAACAGTTTCATCGTTTGATATTATGTAAGGTGCAAAAGTCACCTTAGTGCACTTTGTCATGTGTCTAAACAGGTTCCACTGAACAATTCATATATGGTATATTGCAAGTCGATATCACATGACTGTCATGCAATGCATTTATTATGCTTTTCTTCCGTGAAGTAAGTAGACAGGAATTAAATAACGACAAATTGCATTCGTATTAAAGGCAACGTGCGTGCCTTGTCCAATTTGACATAATCACATTTCATCAGACAATTAATAACCTGATATGGAATTGTGTCATGTGTTTTCTAAGTCCACAAAAAGCCATTCTCTGATCAAAGACAATCGAGTAGATCCGTCAGTCTATTTCCAGCAGACCAATAAATTGTTGGAATCAGCAATCACTTTGTCTTGTTGACATTGTCAAACAGAATCCCAAACGCAACTACCTGATGGCGATTTAATGAAGTGATTTTCTGTTGGCAAAGAGGAAATACAATAGGTGACACGCAGTAAATATAAGTCGAATTGGTCTTTGGTCAATAGTAGCATCCATTAGCCAATCACCTTTGAGAACGGTCCAGTGGACACGATCCGCACACAATGACGGGGATTTCGAACAACAATCGGGGGGCGGAAAGTTGCAGAAATCAGCCAGGGTCATGTGGGGACAGAACTGAGCCCTTGACGCTTGCTGGGGCGTAATGAGACATAAGCGTGATATGGGGAGGTTTTGGAGTGGGGAAGAAGGGAATGTTGTGGGGCAGAGGGAAGGGGTTGATTTAGAGCGTAACGGCAGGTTCCAACAATGTCTATCCAATACAAATACGACAGTACCTTCATGCCCTGTGCGTGCTTCGGGCTGCGAAGCGTTCTCAAACACTAAACCAATATTTGACTGGTTACTTCCCAGATGGCATCGTACCCGCGTTATCAGAGACACGCTGACAAATGGAGAATTAACAGTGTCACGTATTTGACTCAAACAATTAATTATCTCAAAGACAATAGGAGTACCAATGAACACGCGTTGACAGTGGAAGAATTAACTGTATACAATGTTTTAGACTCAACCAGTTAGCTCTCAGAATAAGACGAGAGCAGACAGACAATAGCCATACCATTACCGTCGTCAATGATGTAGTTGATGGTAAACTTTGTCTTCCTCTCGGGTCTCCTTCATTTAGAGAGAAACTGTCATGGTTTTTACAATGTCACAAGAAAAATACAAATAAATTCTTTTTGCCGTAAATGGGCTAATGGTTTATATCTCTGTTACATCATGCAACTTTCGCCACGCCCTAGACGACTGACTTTATGGTAAGCTAATGTCTATGAAACTTATGACGTCATGAGTTGTATGGAACATTTAAGATTGAAAGCTTACATTTATCGACAGAAACTTGACTATTATGTAAAACGTTCGATTTTTCACCCTATTTTAAACTATTTACAGAAGAAATTCTTGAGTACAGCGTTAATCAATCAAATCAATTCTTGAGTACAGCGTTAATCAATCAAATCAGTTCTTGAGTACAGCGTTAATCAATCAAATCAGTTCTTGAGTACAGCGTTAATCAATCAAATCAATTCTTGAGTACAGTGTTAATCAATCAAATCAGTTCTTGAGTACAGTGTTAATCAATCACATCAATTCTTGAGTACAGCGTTAATCAATCAAATCAATTATAGAGTACAGCGTTAATCAATCAAATCAATAAATCTTTTATAAAACGGAATCTGTACACACGTCATACTGTAATCATATATGTATGGCGTATACACAAAGTAATCATTTCATTTGGTGATTTGCAATTTCAAGGAGGAACTATTTTCCTCCACTTTTGTCTTCAGACAACGATTTTATATACACCTTTCGCACGGAATCAAGTGAAAACTGTGACCCGAATCACACAGAAGTTTGTTACTTTTTGATTTCTAAACTTATAAAGATAATACTATAACAGCAATGATTACTCATCATGAGACCAAACGTCAGTGATAATATTATACGTATAATTGCACAATGAACCTTTCGAACAATATTTAATTTAAAAGAATCCATTAACTCTAACCTTAGCAAAGCCCCAAAGGGAGACCACTCTGAATACACTAAACCCTTGTCACAACTCGAAGGTACTTTTAGGTCTCCTGTATGGCCGAGGTACCCATTTCTAATTATGCATAAGCGGACTTACAGTATATTTCAATACCTTGGTTTGTGGATGTGTTTGCTTGCATGTGTATATGTCTGAGGTTAGCCCAGACGCGGTGGTTTGTGGCCATGGCTTTAAGATCCCGATTGATCTTAAAATATACATACAGTAGTGTTACACTAGAAATCCAACGCTCACACGCTAAATGACACTGGGCCAAATGGTTGTAGGCAAACTACTTCACCAAGTATCTGGAGTTATCTATAGACATCACTGACTGCTTCTCTTTGCATGAATGTGTGCTAATTTTTACATATTATATATTTTCTTAGTCCTTTGTTGGTTGCAATACTTTGCCGTTTTAGGAAACTGGCCTTGCGATTATTACCCGGAAAGCCCACTTTGGTTGACGGCTGGTATAGGAATGTCAGTTTCGACAGCTAGATTCGTGAAAATTCGTTGGTCAATCATCAACCATACTGGAAGCTTCAGGTCAATAATCGCCAAACCATTTTCCATGGAACAACTGCCAACACAAAGCAACATAGAACTACGAAAGTGCCGTTTTGTAGTAAGACATTAATTCTTCGGTAGGTCGCGTGGGAAAGTTGCTTCCGGTGTAAAGAGTGGCATGAGTGTCTGTTTTGACGCATAGATTCCAGGTGAGAGTATGGTTCCAGGGGCCCCTTACGCAAAACTGTCACAACTCGCGACTGTTTTGTAAAACGGCCTTATAGTGCAAATACTATGGTGACGTATCCCTTCACTGTGTCTTGTCATGAAAGTTACGCCAGCTGTTGTTTGCGTCTATCGCAACTCTGCGCCAAGTGCAGTTACCATGGCGACGTACCTCTTCACTGTGTCTTGTCACAGAACTTACGCCAGGTACTATTTGCGACTGTTTTGTAAAACGGACCCTGGGTGAGGATTTCAATGATGGGTACAAGGCGCTGACCTTGGCGATCCCAGATCTGTGTCTCCGCGAGTATTCTTCATCTTAACCCACTTTATGCTTGCAATTATTTGTATGTATGTGTGCTTGGGGTTTTACCCCGTACTCAACAATTTTTCAGTCATATGACGACTAGCAGGTCTTAAAATGTATATAATCTGTCTTCTTTTGGCAGGATTGATCGCGGATTTGCCGACCACAAGGCAGGCGCTCTAACTACCAGGCCACCGAGACGGATTACATTATTTGAGAGCTTAAAGGTACAGCCGCTGCGTAAGGACTGTTTTTCTTCACTGCCACCTGATGAATTGGCGCCAAAATTTTGCTGCCATACAACATGTGCGTGGAGCGCTAAATGTTCTTCTAACGATGACTCTTCCATAATAGGCTGGAAAATATGTGCATCAATCAGCCGATCACGTCATCTGGTATCCGGGAAGATTTGTTAAAGGGGATAATTTGATTTAATCTTCCTTGGGCTATATTAATCGACTATATGAAATGAGGTCATTAAGTAATGGTTGGAAAAACAGTAGATAGACAACGACAGACCGTAAGCTACAGGCTTGATTGATTCACTGAATGATAGATTGATTCATTGATCGATCTTTCACTAGGAATAGACCGCATTGGCGGTATAAAGACACGATGGGATCTTCATCAGGGGGTATTGCCTTGGCAAAACGACGTGACAAAATCTCCAGTTCGATCTCTCAGGTGATCTCAATCTATCACTAGTCCACACTATGTCAACGCACCTTCGCCACACCAGTTCTTTAATTTGTGTTTTACGTCGTGCTCAAGAACATTTCACTTATACGCCGGCGGCCAGCATTATGGTGGGAGGAAATCGGGCAGAGCTCGGGGTAAACCCATGACCATCCGCAGGTTGATGGCATACCTTCTCACGTATGGCCGGAAAGAAATCAATCTGAGGTCACTCACAATGTAGGCCTACCGAGTTTTCCCAATGCACAGTAACACCTGCCTTAGCACCACATAAAATGTCCACCCTGATAAACTTTCCATCCATTTTATGCATCCTTACTGATCAATCTTGGAGAGAAAAACACTCTTCTCTTCGACCTCCATCGAACTAGGAGGGACTCCAATTCCGACGACTTATCGAGTGGACCAATTAGCGGCTGGAGTGGCGTTGTGGAACAAAAGCTGGCGCTGAGGGTCGCCTGACAAATGGTACGCTGCGGCGGATGACTCGGTCCAGCCTGATAGACTTACCAATAATTGTCTGGTCTAATTCCTGCTGGATAATGAAGCCGCGCGGTTGTTTGCGAACTCCGCGGCCTTCGCGCCGCGGCGGGCGGGCGGGCGAGCGCGCGGACTCTGCCTAAAACTGACCTGGATACGTCTGACCGAAGACCGCTGGGCCGTGGATTCCTCCAGTGGAAGCCCCTTCCATTTCCACGGCGGTTCCGGTTCGATATTTGATACCAACATTCTTCTGAATCGAGGTAACCCACTATAACAACCACAGACAAGACTGTTTATATCCTCTCTGCACTTTTTTCTTTGCCCTGTCTCCGCTTTTCTTCGCTCTCTTTTTCTTCAAGTCGTCGCAGACAATTCCTTTGCCGAATCTCCTAATTAAAGGGCTAGTTTGGCCGAGCGAAGCAGCTGCAGTAATCAGACGGAATGGTTCGCCTGCCAAAGCTTATTGTGTTATGTGAAGAAATAATGAGCTTAGTGATTGCGTCAAGAAATCATCCGGCAGTCGGCTTAATGAATTAAATATTCCCTCCGTGATCAGCTAATTAGATTATATAGAGGTCAAACTGCACGTGAACAGGAGGTATAAGACAGTCGACCTGATTGGATGACGGGCGCGGACAACATGGAAAGTCAGAGCAATTCGTCTCCTGTCGACAAACTTCGATTCTCGCCTCCTGCCTCGCTTGAACGTCGTCGAGACAGAGAAGCTCGTGTCTTAAGAGACCTAAAAACAAAATTACAATAGTCGTTTAAATTATTAAACGTACGTTTGAACCGTGTCGAGTTGCACATTAGTCTATCTGGTCTCGGTCAGGTCGTTGTTATTCGAAGCGCTAAATCCTGAATTCCTTAGAATCTGGAAGCTTGGTGAGTGCAGCGAAATGACGAAACAGGAGTTTAATATTATCAGTCCCACTCCCACCCCGTCCCCCAAGCATTTGTTGAAGAAACTTTACTCATACCTGTAGAAGTACTGACTGATGGATATGTCCATTTACTTAAAACAAGGAGTAGAATAGATACAAGTACTTACACAAGACAAAAGCTGAACTCATAGTCACACAAGATAAAAGCTGGAATCAAAAATACACACATGTACACAAGACAAAAATTGGAATCAAAGATCTGTGCACGCATGAACACAAGACAAAAACTGGAAACAAAGATCTGTGTACGCACTTACACAATACAAGGCCCTCGAGGTCCTCGACCATAAACAATATAAAAGATGGAATCAAAGACACACGCACTTATACAAGACAAGAGTTGCTATCAAATGTGCACGCACTTACACGATACAACGTGAGAGTTAGAATCATAGCTACACACATTTAACCCAGACAATTCAAGTACGAGAACACGTTTAACACAACATGTAAGGGTTGAATACAGGAAAACGTTGGGCAGGGGTAAGTTGAATCACCACATCAGGCGTAAACTACTTGCCAAACTAGCATCCCTGACAATTTAATAAAGGAATACATCATTCATGCGCAAGAGACGACATAAGATTTTAGAAGAATTTTCTTTGAAAGGCGAAAACAGAAGTATCTGTAGTCAGCTGTACATTACCAGCATCCAACGTTACCAATAAAAACCCTAAAGGCTACCACAGAATTCAAGCATAATATAACTAAGGGTGTTGCTGGATTAAAGATTTCAGTGATCTCCTTACTCAACTTCGATTCTTTTCTTATTCCTTTCACCTCATTACAGTCGCTTCTGTCCGAATTCACCGCGTCTAAGTGTAAGGATACCGCGGAGGAATATATGTGTGTACTGGACTTCTCCGGCATACCTGAGAATCTGTGCATACCACCACCTGTCAGTAGCGGTTAGCCAGGAATTCCTCACAACTAAACACTTTATAAGAGCTGAACGTTGTGGTGAGACCAGGAGTCCGGTATCAGAACCCCCCCCACAAATCTCCCCCCTCCCCTGCTCCTCCATCTGGTAAGTCATCAGCTACGTTAGGCGAACTGAACCTCCAGGCCAGGCCAACTGTATTTATAAAACCGTTTTACGCACCTTAAGCTGGCTTACGGTTGACTGTTTCGGTTTTGATACACAGACCGGGAAACCATCGCCCTTCTCCAGGTAATTGATAAACTCCCTAACTTAAAGCTGCAGCCGATCATATTTACTCTGTTAAAACTATAGTGTATGTGCGGTAAACAGTAATACGTCAAAAATGGACATTCTTGCAATTTCGTGTATCTGCAGTACACAATTTGTGCGATTAATGTTACACATCTACAAACACAGATGTATTATTGGTACACAAATTGTGTACCACTTTTACACCTGTCATTGTCGATGTCCAAAATTGCAACAGTGTTTTTCAGGGGGTAAGCTCTAAAAACCTTCCCAATTTCTGGATGGCTACGCTTTCATTGTTTATTATACAGTGTATGGTGGCGTTTAGCGCTCGATGAGACTCTTCAGTCGGTTTGCGCAAGGTCATGTTCGTTGAAGACAACTTGTCTTCTGCAAACGATGTGCAAATCTACACGCTCTAGTCGTACGTGAGAAGGTCTACCAGCATCCTGCGGATGATCATGGGTTTCTATCGGGCACCACCGGTTTCCTCCCACCAAAATGTTGGCAGCCGTCGTATATAAACGGAATATTCTTGAGTGCGGCGTAAAGCATCAATCTAATAAGTAAGTAAACAAACAAATTTACACGCCACATGTGGAAAAATTCGTGACGAGCTGGCCGATGCATTCGTGTTACTTACTTCATTCCATCCATAAAATCGAGAGCCATCTTTGGAAAAAAATTTACAGAAATCGTATATACTTGACTTCATAGTAGTTTAAATACATTAAACCACAAATCGCAATTAAATTGAGAGCCAGCTGCCAGATCCGCCGATTCTTTGCTCTGAGGGGTTCTTTACTCTATACAGGGAAAGAAGCTTTAAAACAGAAATTAAACATAATTAGGAATACGATTAAAAAGTGTTTTTGAAAACGTATTCGTTTATAAATTGGCCGAATATGCTGATTTAAAGTAATGTGGACTTTATAGACAATGTTGATAAAGTACATTTATGTCTCCAGTGATGTCACGCAAATTTTTCTCCGTCCCTAAAACGGATATTTAATGACTGATTGGCTTTTTCTAGCACAGGCACATAATACAGAAATGAATTTGACAAGATTTTTATTCAGACATCAACATAAACGTGCAGGAAAGTCGGTGTGACCTCATTGGTGACAGACATTATCAATATAATCCATAAAGTCCACGTGACAATCCACACATAATGAGATTGCATTAAGTTAATTGAAAATAAGAAATAAATAAGTACAGGTATTTACAGTTTTAATAGTTTTACGGGCTGACCGCCCGAGCTGTGATTCGTATTACTTTACTTAGTGTTCCAATGATACTTACGTTATTTTGGATTTCCCTCCCTTTGAAGCAAATGTAAAAATGGCGTGGTCTGAGATATTTTCCTCTCTACCTGCGGTCTCATTCCCGGGGTTTTATTACACACAAAAATACCTCCCTAATTAAACACACACTGAAACTCCTTTGAATTACCTTTATCACTTTTGCTCGATGATACGCTGGCTATTTAGCCCAAGCGCCCCACCGGTGACTTTCCGCTATATATAACGCCAGGCTCCGGCTTCGTTTGTAAGTCTTGAGAAAAACTACATACACACCTTCATCACAGAGAGACTTCCATCATTTGCACCCAGAGTGTCTTTTTTATGGAACGAGTTGATTATTTCACCTGTAGACAGTCTACAGCAAGTTGGAGATGATGGGTCTGCTGGTAAAAAACCAAAGCACTTGAGCATGTACTAAAACTGTCCAACCAAACCAGGTAGAGATTGCTTCCAATATACAACCTCAGTTTTTTCTGCTACAGTTGCTCAACTACATGTGTAGAAAATCCCTAGAACTTCAAGAATTTCTTTAAGTTTTGTTTCCTGTACAAACCTATACCAGCTATCATATAGGCCTAAGTGAAATAATTTAGAGTCTGGTCTAAAACCCTGGCTGCGGTAAATTAACAAGAGGCCGGGTGTCACAGATTACATGTGACCATTTACCAATTATCACACTGTCGTCGCTGCTCTGGTTTTACTATCCATGTAATAGTCACTCAAATTAAAGCAGCAGGCAATCAAATACCACAACCGTTAAAGACTATGCCTGACTGTATGTTCATTAACAGCCTTAACGTTACAAGATGTTAACACGAGTTATGGAGAAGCAGACGACATCTGTTGTTTTGTTCCGTGTTCTGTTCAGGTGCGCTGTGCACTGGGATAAGGGGCGAATTTTCCAATCAAATCAAATCTCCAATCAAATACCACAACTGTTAAAGACTCTGCCTGACTGCGTGTTCATTAACAGCTTCAACGTTACATGATGTTAACACGAGTTTTGGAGAAGCAGACGACAGCTGATGCTTCGTGCCGTTTTCTGTTCAGCTGCGCAAGGGACGGTTGGCTGTGCACTGGAATAAGAGGCTAGTTCTTTTATTTCTCTCATTCGTGATGATGGCGCGGTCCGGACAACTCCGGTCGAAGAAAGAACCACTACTGCATTTAGTGGGGTGATACATGTACAATTACACGGAGCGGGGAAAATGCATTGAGCACCTATACGGTTTCAGAGCCAGGGAGATCATCTACTTTACCTTTGTCCGTGATCCCGTACGGCAACAGCCCACCAGGAATGGTTCCCATGTTCAACAATGTCATAACTCACGCGGGAATGTATTTAACACCTCTTACATCATCATGCTACAAACGCACACTTTCAGCTTGGTACACAGAACTTCCTGAAGACATGTAAAAGGCCTCAATCAGCCTTTCTTTTGAGATCTGTGTTTTCATTAGAGCACATGCACTCACAGTCTTCGTCTGTCTGGACATTGTCAGGGGTCTGAAGGGCATAACTTTTGACCGTCCGCACGTTGTCACGGGAGTAAACAGTCTTTCGCCCGTCTGCAATTGTCAGGGGCATAAGGTATAGAACCTACAGTCTTCATCTGTCTGTATAAAGCATACGGTCTACAGTCTTCTCCCGTCTGCATAACGTATACGGCTTACAATCTTCTTCCGTCTGAACAACATATAGGACCTACAGCCTTCATCCGTCTGTATACCGTACAGGGCCTACAGTCTCCATCCGTCTTCACTCTCAGAGGCATAACGCATAGGTCTTATTGTTTTTGTCTGTCTGCACTGTCAGACGTATAATGTGTAGGGCCTATTGTCTTTGTCCATCTGCACTGTCAGGGGTATAACATATAGTGCCTATTGTCTTTATCCATCCACACCTTAACATAGGTATAACGTATACAATCTGACTCTGCCCGTAGGTCTCAGCGTTGTCAAGCTAATTTCATCGATTTCTTTTTTATTTTTGATTGGTATTTAGCCCTGTGTTGAAGAATACCCATTTTCACGGCGACAGTCATTTTAATATTTAGAAGAAACCGGTGGACACGAAATCCATCATCGATCCTCTGGCAAGTTATGAACGAACTTTCCACATCGGATGGGGACCAAAGCGGGAAGTGCAAAGACATGTCATGCTGATGACAGACAGGTGATCTCCAATACGCCTTTATCGAACAAATTAGTAAGCTTTACAGCACTTCATTCTTGGTATCCACTGCTCTCAGTGCTCTTGTCAGTGGCACTAAGCCGTCTACCGCCCTCGTACGGCTTTGGACAGCGGAAGACCGACGATTGCCACCAATGGCCTGAAAGCAGTGGATGCGGTGAAATCAAAATCTACACAGTTTAATCTCCCAAGGGAAACGCGTAATGCTCAGTGAGATGTGCTATGGCCCATCACTGTCTAATTTTAGAAAACCAAATGGCAATTCCTTCCTCCATCAGGCATTGTACAGGGTGGGTTTATGTAGATATGTGTAACGTGCGTTAGACTTACCGGCAGAAACACACAGTTGCCCCTTTGTATATTGATACGTCTGCCGTAAGTGCCTCCTACGGTGTACTAAAGTAGCATAGATACATACATACATTGTTCTGCTGGTGTAATTTGTCTACATCCGTCCATGTATAGTACCTGGTACGGACAGCGTCCATATTCGAATGCACTCATCATCGTATTATTGAGTGCACGTGGGAGGCTTGACTTATACAAGAAGCAAAGTTTCCTTTTCAAACACCAGTTAGCCTTTGCAAACATTACTATTCATTCATTCATTCATTTATTTATTTATTTGATTGGCGTTTTACGTCGTGTTCAAGATTATTTTTAAACAACGTCTGCCATTATTATCGTGGAAGGAAAACGGGTAGAGCAGCAGGTTGCTGGTAGATCATACCACGTACGGCCGGAGAGGAAGACAGCATGAGATGGACTTGAACCCGCAACGACAGCTACTGGGTTTTGCAGCCATTATAGCATCCTTTCGAGAGACACGGTAGAGCCTGGAGAGTCCACTTTGATAATTACATCCCTAAATCTAAACTCAGCATTGTTCCGTTCATATAACAACAATATCCCTTCCATACCCACGACTGGCAGCCTTGGTATATGTACACACTAGCATGGCGCTGAACGGAGGGAGAAATATAGGCACAATATTATTCGGTTTTCACTATAACGCAACTGGATGTTTAAGGCGTCGTGTCTGGTGTCTTCGGTATGGCGTTTCAGTGTGGCTGCAGTATAAAAACTAGTGCTGAAGGCTACGTGAAACCCCAATTAAACAAATAAACAATGGGGTCCAATGGCGACGTTTTCACAGTGCTGCCTAACTGAAATGCCATGTCAAAGATTCCAGAGAGGACTACAGATCCTGTCACAAAACACAGACAAATATATACAGGAAGATCAGTTCCTTTCGACATATACTGCACAAACCAAGTAATGTCCATCGAGGGATGCGTCCGTGGCTCAGTCGGTTTGCACAATGACCCAGAAGCCTCCCACCAATGCGGTCGCTGTGAGTTCAAGTCCAGCTCATGCTGGCTTCCTCTCCGGCCCTACGTGGGAAGGTCTGCCAGCAACCTGCGGATGGTCGTGGGTTTCCCCCGGGCTCTTCCAGGCCTCCTACCACCATAATGCTGACTGTCGTGTGAAATATTCTCGAGTACGGCGTAAAACACCAATCAAATAAATAAATGTCCATCGAACCATGCTATACTAACTTATTATATGTTACCTGTTCGCCTGAGCCCCGTTCACACTAAGTATACATGGAATCCACGAGCCATCATTGGAGAATCCGTGTGTACCAGAAATAAGGGCGGGTCCAGTTTTAAGGGTCAACGAAATTTCCCTCATAGTATGGACAGGCAGTGTTCATGCAGGGGGCTCGTTTTGCAAAAAGGGTGAAAGTTATGTAACGCAGAGATACGTCGCCATGGCTGTTACGCTTGACTAAACGATACACCCTCGGCGTAAAACGGGCCCCATGGCTCTCTGTATGGAAGACACTGCCCGACTGGCTAAGCCAGGTGTCATGTTTACGGTCTTTAGGATCATTCAGTTCTGGGTTACGCAACTTTAGACATATCTTTTTATATTTTCCTGACACTGCTGGGATCTCCCGCTAACAAGATTGACGGCTTCACAATGTCCAAAGCTTTATTTACTGATTTCATAATCTATGTTGGCCCACAGGGGTTTATTTTCAACGAATTGATTCTTGTCTTCCTCGATTACAGAGCTCTCGTATAGACAGTCCCTGTGTCACAGTCTATATTGACTAGACCAGAACAAAACAGCGTACCAATCACACGAGCGCAGTTCATTTTCATTCAGCGAATCGATCTTCCGTATGATTTATGGATTGATAATATGTATCTAACCCTATTTACTGATGAATGTCGGTCGCTGTCCGGCTGTCTGGGTCCACCCGCCGTGCCGTCTACAGACAAGGAGCGCCAGACAGTTCAGGCCCTCACGTGCACTGAGAATCAGTAGGCCTTATCGCATAATCTCGGAACGTCACAATAATGTATTATTCAACCATCTCTTTGACCTTTCAGACCTAAACTTAAGTTTAAGATTAAGTTTGGGCACCAGGAAGCTGGACACAAATTTAACCGAGCTTAATGCAAACCCATAACTAGCATCCTAAGATATATCGGTGTGAGATAGATAATGTTTAATTTCCGAAGGCTTGATGGATGGCTAGCTGTTTCTCATCCGATAATCCGGCAGACAGTCTGTGAATGTTAAACAAGGGAGATATTAGACGGCGACAGACAGTCTTTGTTCCTAACGCCCCGTTACTCACCGTACCGATATTCTCTTATCTCCATGAATCCAATATCATTATACGCACAGTTTCTTACAGTCAATCTAAGCATCGAAACAAACCTTCGTTCCACCAGTCGTCAACCCAAATGGGCGCTTCTGGTTAATAAACACAACATCAATTTCCCAACCAACGTTTAACGCGAAACATCAAAGAGCTGAGACAGTGTATTTATATAAAATAAGAACTTAGGACGGATTTATGCAAGGAGAAGCAGTCAACTACATGTATTTTCACTGATGAGGGGGAAAAAGCAAGGAATGTTGGGGGGGGGGGGGGGGGAGGGAGATGAGTCACATCAGCTTCCAAAGCGCCTTGTCTTTAACCAAAGTTGTCGCTAATCAAAATATGTCCTTGTGGTGTTAGTACCTCAGACATTTTGGATAATATTGCTTTAATATTGTACCAGATAGGGCGGCCTTTAGAACAGCAGCAGCTTTCATATACCTTGTCTACTTGATTCGAGTATTCACTGGAATACCAGAATTGTGAGGCACTTGTATTAGATAAAGCAAATTGTACAGGTTTCCTGGATCAGGGTGAACCTTACCACTTCGTTAAACTTATGTACATTAACATGCGGCAAAACCAGCAATGTAGGGATTCGAAAAGGTACCATGGCCGAGGAAAGGCTAGTGCCCTGTAACAACGCTCTTTTCATCACTTGACCGTCAGTCGAGGTCCAATGACAAATTTTGTCTCTTCCACACAATTACAGCGCCATGGAGATTTCTTGTTTCAAATGAGAGAAAAATATCTATCACAAGAAGGAAAACAGAACAGAAATTCCGGCACATCTTTCACCCCTGGCAAATTTGCTCGACAAACTTGTCCACATTAAACTGCACCAAAACCAACGAGAGGAGGCTTCAAGCACTCATCATTACTGGGCATGAGCTGAGAAGTGGTATTCTTACCCCATTAAATTGATGAAATGTGCTCATTGTCAATCGGTCCTCTTTCTCTGGTACACAGACCGTTTCCAAGACGAAAGACGGGAGCTATCTGCCCCACGAGAGAGGCGAAAACGTATTCCGAAAAGCTGCGTAACTCCAAGGTTTTCAAAAGGGACAAGAATTTCATCTTTAAATGCTTGAAAAGCTTCCCATGGTATATTCTATCTTCTCGGGATGTTCTATCACAAAGCACAGTTACTACTTAAGGAATGGCATCTTTTCTTTTGTAAAACGATGGGAAAGTTTTCCCGCCTAAAGTAATGCGGGTCATTCCTGAACCGAAGGGGCAACCTTTCCCGCCAAGGAAAATTCGTGTCAAAGTTGTGTAATCTATTGTTCATTCCTGAACCGAAGGGGCAACCTTTCCCGCCAAGGGAAATTGGGTCAAAGCTGTGTAAGCTATTGTTCTTTCCTGAACCGAAGGGGCAACCTTTCCCGCCAAGGGAAACTGGGGTCAAAGCTGCGTAACCTTTTGTTCATTCCTGAACCGAAGGGGCAACCTTTCCCGCCAAGGGAAATTCGGGTCAAAGCTGTGTTATTTATTGTTCATTCCTGAACCGAAGCGGCCACCTTCCAGCCAAGGGAAATTTGGGTACAAGCTATGTAATCTATTGTTCGTTAATGCATCTACAATGAATTTTTGTGGGCAAACTGATTACGCGTTCCTTAAGCACTACAAGGGAACAATGGCCAAGTCAGCTGGTATATTCGAGTCATCATTGCTGCACAAAAAGTACCCCATTCATTGATATTCTATGACACATTGCTGTCGCGTCCTTTTTTGTCAGACTCTTTGTCAATGAATATACCCGAAGGCTGAGAACCACGGTAAGCATCACAAGTCGATCAGACTTTCAGGATCCTTGATTATGTATTTATATATCTAATTGATTGAGATCGGTTTTGTACAAGGCCATTAACGAGCTAGGGATAAGTGCATGCCAGTTCGTTTCATCCCTACCACCTTTCTAACCATTCTGTCCATTGACAACTTGACTGATGAGTGCTTAACGCCGTAATGAACTTTCACTTCCGTATTATGCCAGGTTGTGGCCAGAATAAATCCTTTAACTGTGGTAAATTGACAAGAGGCCGTATTTCACGGGTGACGGGTGACCATTTGCATTCTGCTATTTTTTTTTTCAACTTTTACATCATAGCACTTTTACGAATACTTCCAAGTGATGTCTGATTCGAACGCTTGACCTCACGCGTGACCTCACTGGCTAATAGCCACAGCGAGCCAGACCCTTAAACATCTGTGCCAACGAGGCACCAGTTTGACTGGATTTACGTATTTATTTGATTGGTGTTTTACGCTGTACTCAAAAATATTTCACTCATACGACAGCGGCCATCATTATGGTGGGAGGAAAGCGGGCAGAGCCCGTGAAAAACCCACAGGTTTGCTGGCGGACCTTCCCACGTCAGGCTGGACAGGAAGCCAGCATGAGGTGGACTTGAGCCCAAAGCGACCTAATTGGTGATAGACACCTTGGTCATTACGCCGCGCTGGAGCGCAAACCCCTCCGTTACGGAGCCCCCCTTCTGACTGGAGTTTCACAGCGTACAATTCTTCACTTAAATGCGAAGATGGTCAGGTTTATGGGCGGGGGAAACGAGGAAGCAACCAGAGGAAACCAACACCCTTGACTATGTACCATGCGTGGATTCAAGCACACGACCTCACGATCGAGCATGCGACCTCACTATTGAGCATGTGACCTCACGATCCATGGGTATGTCGTCTGCAACATTAACTGTGCAACTGACAAACAATGCACAACGATTCACCAAACGACCAGCTACATTACCCTGATGGCTTCGTTCTTAGCTTATATAATCTCCAGCTATACACATGCTGCTCATCTTCATTTTATAATTTGATTGATTGATTGTTTCATTCGTCCTCAAAAAAACCATTCTATTACAAGCTGGCAGCCCGTTTTATGGGTGGAAGAAACCGGAGTAAACCACTGACCTTTGGCAACTCACTGGTGACCTCTCCCAAAATGTGACCTATGCCTTATAGGTAGAAGGCAAGTGATGTGCATCGAACTTCAAGGAAGACAACACAAGACGCGACAGACCACTTACAGCCCCCCCCCCAAAAAAAGAAAATAAATAAATACAGGCAGGGGAATATGGAAAGTTCTCTGTTCGACAATCGTACTGAAATCACGCCTCGTTTCACCTTGATGTGGTAAGTGCAACACATATATCACTCGCCAGAGACCTGCGTCTGGATGCTTTATGTATTAATACGGTAGCTCTTCCCCAATGGCAATTCGGTTCCAAGTTGACCTGAATATTGTTTTCTTGCACCGCAGGAGTAATACCGCAACAGCTTGTCCACAAAACATCATCATAAATGCAGGAATGAACAATAGACTAAACAGATTTGACCCGAATTATCTTTCTGCGAGAAAGATTCTCCACTGAAAGATTTGTTAACGCTAAATGCTTTAAAAAACAGAACACCAAAAATAAATACTATCCAATATTACATGTATTTTAAAATGTACATGTACAATGTTCAAAAAGGTTGAATTTTTCAAAATTAACCCGGCACGCAAGTAGCGAATTGAATTAGACGGGAATTACGGATAAATTTAAAAGCATTCGTAACAAGTTAAAATAATGTAACTAAACATATTAATACTTGTCAAACAACGCAATCTGTGTGTAATCAGAAAGAATGGTGACGTAGAGTCGAGAGAATGAAGTAGCTACGCACAAAGGTGTGTTGGTATGTTTAATGAACAGTTCAGTTCTGTGCTACCTTATCTACCATCCACAGATTTTTTCCCCAAGGTATGAACAACATTCTTCCTTATTTCAGGCCAACCTGTCTCAGCTATCATTTTATCGGATAACCAGTACCTATTTATTTTCGTTTGAGAAAGAGATAGATCAAAGTTGTTTTCAGGTAACATTCTTAAAGAGAGACTTTTGAACTAACATTCTTCAGAAGGGATCAATTCACAAGTACTCTGGAATATTAATCACAAAGTCATGCCTTAACCTCAAGGTCATATCTTGAAGCACGTCAAATTAAAATGTCACACAACTTATCACTTCCTGCAAAACTGACAGGAAAATAATTTATCCTGGTACAAATAACACAGTGCAGGGTGTAAAACTGAACGAGGAACACCAACTTTGCCAACATCAACATTCAGCAAAAGAAAACATGAACATCAAACGTCCTTGAAAATCAACACACTATTTTCTAGAATTCAATTCCTCACAGTATAACGAGCAAACTCCTGTGAACCTTTGGTTTTATGCCAAGGTTCCGACCCTTGTAAACTGGTCAGCATTCTAGTCCTTCACAATGCATTTAAAGGTTCCATTGCATTCCACAACTTCAACTGTTCTCATAGCTTAGAAGACAAATGAAGTCTGAAGGATGAATTCCTATCGTTCTGACTACAATGAATAGAAGAAATACAAAATTGGCTCCAGACGGACTCCCGTGTGCACATGTTCCAAGGATCAACCCTGCACCAATACACTTCATCTGTGACAGGACTCGCAACTGCCAGGTATACGACTGGCTGGCTGTATCACAGGATATGCAACTACTTTACACTAAGTTCCCAGACTCGAGCGCACCCATGCAGGGCTTGGATAAGAGAAACACAACACCTTTTGGTTGTTCCGTTTCCCAACGTTTCAATAAGTACCAATGAGATCATCTAAGTATTCCAGACACACCTCCAAATCTTGGCTTTGGTCAAGATTCATAATCCAGTTCATAATTCATCATCCACATAGCATTCAATGTCTGTTCTTAGGATTCTAGGTCGCCTGCAGTCAAATACCGAGTCCAGATTTCACGATGTAGCTTTAAATGATGTATGTATCTCAACCACAAAACACAGAATACATCTCTTTGACAGTACGCCAGGCGCTGGCCTGCAGGAACAGTTTCTTGGACTTGCACGTTTCCTGCTTCTATATAAAGTCTCCATTCACTGTACAGAATTTCAGAATTCCGAAAGAATATGTTATTTTTGTTTTGCCTGATTGTAATAGCCTCATTCACCAACAGACTCCCCATCTCCACAATTAGGAGTAGTAGCAGTGTAGTCCATAAGCTTATTTCACAAATACTGTTACCCTAGAAACCCTATTAAAAGTCAGCATCTTCATCCTTTAACGGATTCTTTAATCTCTGTTTCACTTCAGACGCTGGGTTGTTTGCTTCATCACTTCTGTTCAACATAGACACGAGCCAAACTGATACCTTAATCTTTATTTCATTTCAGAATGGTTCGCTTGCCGAATTTGCAACAATACTGTTTTAATTTCAAATACAAGTTTTGTACTACAAGAAGTTAGATTTTAGGCAACCAACCACAAGATCCCTAAATCTGGTAATACCTGCTGGCTCACTGGGAAGAGTAGCAGGTAGCCGACAGTGAGGAATTTCACTCGCTTTGTGAGATCTTTTAGAAAAACTGTGACATAAGGTAGAACTTTGCTTAAGTGACTGCTCCAGCCTGTGGTGATGATAACGTGGTGTTTCTAGCAGGGAGTAGCAAAACTGTGTTTCTAGAAGAAAGTTGCAAAGTTGGTGTTCCCTACATGAAAAGTCACTATGGTGTTCTATCACCGCATGTCATATTATTGTTTGCAGTTCACTGTTGGGACTGTCTGGGAGGAAGGTGTCCCAAGAAGATGTCTGCAACATCTGGTGCCATGGTGTTCCCCACTGGAACCAGCCTCATGGTGGTTTTGGCAGAAACTGTCCCATGAGAGCTTTTGCAAATTGATTGTTTCAAGGTGTGCCCTGTTGGGACTGTCTGGGAGGAAGATGTCCGAAGAGGATGTCTGTAACGTTTGGTGCCATGGTGTTCCCTGTTGGGAATTGCCTCACGGTGGTTTGGGCAGAAAGCTGTCCCAAGAGAGCTTTTGCAGTTGATTATCCCAAGGTGTGCCCTGTGGGAAGAAAGTTGTCTCCAGAAGACTGTTGTAGTAGGCATACCCAAGGTGTTTTATACCAGGCTTCATTCTTATTAACACTGTGCTCGTAAGATATATGTGTTGTTTCCTGCGGCCTCTGAGACACTATCTAATGAAAAACACTGTTCATCTCAAGAATACACCACTTGAGGGTCGATGCCTGATCTACTGAAAACCTGAAGCAACCTTCTGTCACAGGAGGCCTAATGGCAGGTCTCCAAATTGTCAAACAATATTATCGGAGATATTCTCCAGTGGTAAACAAACAGAAATCTTTTCACAACCAACGGTGTTGAGGGTGTCTGGGCTATTGCTGTGAGTAATAATTCAATCCACCCAGCTAGCACATTTGGCAAACCTTGCCCCTGATGAAGGGTTTACTATACAGTACCACTAAACACACAATTCTGGTACATATCTGGTGCCAGAATAAATCACCACACAGACACTTGTCTTTGTCCTCTGGTGTCATTCCCTGATGTTCGTTGTCTTCCACAGCATCATCTCAACAGTCACTGTATCTGCCAAATGGACAGTACCTGAAAAACATAAACAGGAGAAAATATGGTCTCACTGAAATTTCATGAAGAATATAAAGCATGCAAACATGTATCTGTATAAAGCTTCTTGTTTCTTAGACAGGTAATAATACGTAACTGCCACTGTTCGATTCTAGACTGAATTAATAATGATTACCTCTGGTTGCCTCTATTTCAACCATATTTTGGCGCTGTGTTCATGGACAGTTCAACTTCTCTCTTTTTTAAGTACCTTTTAGATCATGTTCTTTGTCTTAAAGCTTAAATTGGAGAGAGGAAAGTGTGCCCTTTTCACAGTTCTAGAATTTTACAAACTTATAAAAGCCATCTTTGAAATACTAGCTTTTTGGGGCTATTAAAGAAATGTTTAATCTAATCCAGGCAAGTTATTTTATCATGTTTTGAAGCTGATTTGTTGTTGTACGCCTGCAATACATTGTACTCTTCAAACATTAGAAATTACGATAGCATTTAGGGCAGTCCAAAACTGGATTTGTATATTCAGACCTAGGGTCAGAGGCTGCTTTCTGAGAAATTTGGCAAAACTAATTGTTTGTAAATACCCATCATGAATGGTTGCAAGAATTCATTTTACACCAAGCCTTAAAACACATGGAAACAGTTGAAATTTTCATGAAATGGTCTGCAGATTTAAAGCAAAGTACTAACAACAGTTTCTCACCATAGAGGCAAACTTAAGGCATGAGTGAATAAGGTTTTACAGTCACATATACAAATAAATTGAGAAACATAAATATCAGTGATGTGTGCCTGTTATCTCTGTTATCTTAGCTTTGTCCCTACACCTGCATGACTTACAGGGAAGCCTACAAAACCACACCAAAATCTAAACTAATAACAGAATATGACATTACTTTAGACATCTTTGAGCTGTACCAGATGCCAAAAAGATTTCCAAAATGCAATGGATCTTGGAATCAAAAAGTATCATAGACCACCAACCACAGAACAGACATCTATTGCAGTACGTGTGCCTGACAGCTTTCTGACAAACAGGTCCCAAAAGGCTCTGTGTTTGTGTGTGGAAATGGGCGTTGGAGCTGAACAGAGATCATTGAGATCTGGACAATCTGGTGGTTGTGTGTGTGTGGAGGGGGGAAGGCAGAGGAGGCCAAAAACTCTCTTATATTTTTCATAATCCCGCCCTGACAAATAGGATAAACCACGACAAGAATGTCACCCTCAATTATTCTATAAACACATCCATCTTGGTACAGTAACATATTCAACTTGATACAAAGTAGGATACACTTCTGTACACATGTTGGCAGTGAGGGCGAAAAAAAAAAAAGCTTTTAACCGGCCGGACTTAAATCGTGTGGGGTACGTATTGTAGACAGACGTTTCACCCTTATGTCAGCGGAGTCTATCTGCAGTGCCGGAGGCAGAGGCCTATAGTTTTCTCTATGAGATTAGTTTGGTGTTTTACACACTCTGTTACTAACAATACTGTAAGGAATATGTTACCGTTTTTTGAAAGTCTCAACAACCAAAAATGTTACATGTCTCTTGGAGGCCTTGGATAGAAAGTTACTGAACTTTAAACATGCACATGTTCATAGGAGCATCCATGTAATTCTACACAGACTCACAATTCAGATGAAGAAAAAAAACAAACCCTGAACCTACACTTAAACCGAAGCAGGTGGAAATAGACACACTTGATGGGTGTATATATGTAACGTGTATGCGCAAATAGAAATGCCAACATCACACACCTTGGCACATGAGGAAACTTCTGGCAAAGGGATAGAAACCTGCACTTTTACTACGATCAATTAAAAGATGTTAACAGACACACCCAATGGACAGATGTAAATAGGCTACAGAGAAAACGCAAACAGCACAAATAAAAAGGTAAAATTAGGCACCTTGGCACACCAGGTAATTTCTGGTAAAGAAACAGAAATCCTGAATTCTGGTTAAATCTTCAATTAAACCAAAGCAGGCAGATGTAACAAGTACATATGATTGATTTTTTTCATGTATTTGATTGGTGTTTTATGCTGTGCTCAAAAACATTTCACTTATACCACAGCAGCCAACATGATATGGTGGGTGGGGAACTGCAGAGGCCGGGGGAAACCCACAACCACTTGCATTTTGTTGGCAGACCTTCCCTTGTACAGCCGGAGAGGAAGTCAGCATGAGCTGGGCTTGAACTCAAAGTGATCGCATTGGTGAGACCCTTCATGGATCTTAGGCTACAGATAGAGTGGAGAGAGTACAAATA
Source organism: Acanthopleura granulata (assembly GCA_016165875.1). Taxonomy (NCBI): domain Eukaryota; kingdom Metazoa; phylum Mollusca; class Polyplacophora; order Chitonida; family Chitonidae; genus Acanthopleura; species Acanthopleura granulata. Next base: position 7,823,284 of record JABBOT010000014.1, read on the forward strand.
AAAAACCGAAATCCTGGCATCCTGGCTTGCACATGTGGCAGACAGCTTCCAGGTGATGGCCTAATTGTAACCTCATTAACAAGTTGATTACAGGTAAAAGTGCACTCAATCAACATCTTCTATACGGCACAACATGCAGGTGCACCACAGGTAGAATCTACTGGCACAGTTGATAAGCTACTGGGATCAAAACGTTTGAGCTTTGCCTGGAGGTGAGCTTAACCACAAGGATAAAACCTGTGGACTGCTGTCATTATCTGATAGGCCTGCTTTGTTCCAGAAATCAGTATCTTTAGATCAATGATGAAAATACAACTTCAGCGCTTATTATTTTGCTATCCGAGAACAAGACAGCAACAACTGAACAGCGGCACTAATACGCTGGAGTCTGAAAGGAAATGGCCGATTGCAGTTAATGAACCCAGGAAGAATGGAATAAACAACAGTTACATGGTTAATCAATATGTAAACCTACGACAGCCTGCATGAGAAAATCCAAGACAGGTACTGAAAAGACTTCAGAGGCAACAGCAAACCATCAAAGTGTTACATCAAGAGAAGGAGCAATGAAGGTACTCGTCAAGAAATGAAACAGCCATTTCTATAATCGTGTGTTAAGTATTTGGATCTAGTGATCTATACTGGCAACAATGTAGATGTCCTTGACACAAAGGTGAGCTTCGTCTGGACATGTACTTGTGTTTTCACTTGCTGTTCCATGTGAAATAACATATATGAATAACTAAGGACTTGTGTCGCCCCAATGACTCGGCCCATATGACACTTCTGACTCTGATCTTAAGAGACTTCTGACTCTGCTCTGCAGACTCCTCTGACTAGAATTCTGTTGGAGAAAATTTCCATCACGTGTCCATCTATCGCCATCTACCTGTAACTGTCTCATCCAACATACACTTGGGATACAAGTACAACAAAGACTAGAAACACTAGTTTTTATCTGACTGACAACACAATTCAGCCTTTGAACCAACGTTCAACATTTGTTCAACATTAGCATTCATTGTCTATATCTGCACTGACAGACATATGTCATGAGCTGGAAAATGGCCTCAAAGATATACATGATACATATATTTTTTTTCCAGCATGATGGAAAACCGGCTTCTCAGGTATATATATATGTATATATATATCTATACACACACTATGGAAGTATGACGAAAAGGCAGCCTCTCAGTTATATATACGCTACAGAAGCATGATGGAAAGCGACCTTTCGAGGCTAATGAATGATGTTTTCTCATTTGCAGGAAAATGTCCAGAAGTAGGTCAATAAGACAATTACGTCAATAATTTCATCAAAATTAAGCCAGCACAATCAGTGTTGTTCTATTTCAGTTGGGTAAACAATAACAATCAACATCCTTATTAGGGTGTGTATCTACAACCTAATATAAATACCTTGGATGTATTGTATTATTTTTTTTTTTAAACAAACTGTGGATAATTGAGAATCACAGTAGCTTTTTTTTCAGCTTTTTTAACAGCTGCTTTTGTATGAAATGTGGGCTGAATGGCTGAGGCAACACTACGCATTAAACAAAGACACGGAAAATATATGAGTATGTCAACACAGCCATATTTAGTCCATGGCTCTTGTTCCTATGTAACAATTGCCTGCATGGTCTCCACTCTACTCACATTGTCACCACCCTTAGACAGGAAAATGGGACAAGCAGAGCAGGAAAGCGGCAATTTATAACACAGGGAGTCATACCCAGCAGAAAAAAGAACCGTACGGCATTTCACTCAAATCACGACCAGATCAGTCAAAGAGTTCCTTCTGGCAAATCTGGCCACAAGATGTCAGATACACAGGGATTGTGAAACCCCACCACTCTGTTACAAGGGGCACACTGAAATGGTAAAGCCGCCTGTACATGTAGCTTGTCATGGGACTCTTGACGCGCGGTAAACAAACATGCAAACTCATCTTCACATTCAATTACCAGAAAGCTGTTGCCATAACCGTTGTGAGCATCAGAGTTCAAGACACTTCATTTCCTCTGCAAGGAAGGTACATGAACTTTATATGACTTAATGTCCAACAAGACCGGGTATTTTGTGGAAAACCATCTGGTTCAAGTACACAAGAAAACTCACTGAAAGAAAGTTCAATGTCACACAGAACACATCTCATTATATCGCTGTACTACGTAGTCACTGTGTCAAGCATGGACTGACACAGAATAGAGGAATGAATTCTCCAGGAGCCCACTATTCAACCTGTACAAAACTACTTCTGGTAAACTTTTCTGGTAAATTATGCACACTGCCTTATGGCATAATATCCCATGTAGATAACATTATTTCCAAGCAAAAACAGAAACTGCACAAGAAATCAGCTTAACAAAAATCTGCGACAGTTATCCCAACTCCCCTGTAAACCCTGGATTTGATCCTACAAAAAAACAACAAAAAAAAACAAAAAAAACCCCAACAAAACAAAACAATAACACATGTGCCTCTGCTACCCACTCCTTCGAAAACCCCTCACCCACTTTCCTATCCCTCCTGACAAGTCTAAGTCATCCCAGCTTTGTCTCCCTGCCAGGAACAATGGTGATGGAGTGTGGCTAAGCCCCTCCAAGCTTCGGGAGGCTATGGTGCTTGAGAGGCAGATGGATGTCATCTCAGCACATCACACAGCAAACTCCTAAGCAACCCAGACTGTCACAATACCATAATGCGAAAACATAAACCGTTCTTACTTTGGGTTACTAAGGTTGCTACATTGTGTCTATGTCACGTTTCACTGAGGTCTTGGGCATCTGTGAAACTTGCAGACGGGGTGAGCATGACCAAGCTAAAAAATATCAAAATCAACATTTTGTTTTTTAAATGTACCCATCAGAAACCTTGCATCCATTTCACCAGGATGGGTACAGTATCCCGAGAGAAAATTCTACTCCACTTTACCTCCGTGCAGAACATCAACAGCCATGTACAAGCACAATGTTTTGGCGGTAAGAAAAAGCAGGTACAATGTTTTGGTTGTAAACCAAGGCTCATAAAATGTTTTGCTTGTAAACTGAAGACCATGGAGTGTTTTGGTTAAAAGGCAATTCTCAGATCTTTTCTTACTTTTATGAGGTGAAAAAAACCCCCATCCTCCTGAAAATTAGAACCAGCTGTGTAGATACATATATTATGATTATGCACTCTTGATATTAACACGAATGTAATAAATTCATATTTCATCTTGTCTACCTTTCTTCCTGTTGATTTAGATTTCCTTTTCAGATAGAAGGCAAACAGATTGGGACTGTGTTAAGAGAGGGGAAGGTTTGGCAAATAAACTTGAATAATGTGAGCACGGAGGAACCTGTCTGCTGGTAAAGATGCTTTGATAACACGACATAAAACAGCCATGTTTCTATTTGGGAAGGTATAAATCAAAGTCCATGTTCACACAGACCAGATAAAAGACCAGCTCACATTTTGACTATCAGATTGGGGAATGTTTCCTCATCATAACCCTTGACTTTCACTGGTTTTATCAATGACACATTACTGGGATTGAGAAATGGTAACCTTTCCCAGAACTGTAAAGAACAGCTGGGAAAATAAGGACTAAATGAAATGTTGTTCAAGTTTTAAATTTTACAGCCATTCTGAAACAAGAACCCTACTCGTAGGAATTTTTCATCACTGTTTACCATTAAAGATAGTTTTATAGTTTTCCTTCGCATTTACGGGTTAATCTTTTCATTACTGACCTAAATACATGAGCACCTAAAAAATTCTATAGATTCAGTTGTAATTTGGAAAGATATTAACTAACATGACCCAGAAGAGGATATACACGTGCACATATACAAAGTTTACAAATTCTAGGTTTCTAAGGATTCATATGCAAATATTTATATATACTTAAATACTTAAACCCTTCATCATATCTATTCTATGCAATGTTAATCTATGGAGGTGTTTATTCCGGCACAGACTGCATGATCGTGCGAGCATAAAAGTTCGGGAGCCCATATTAGGACACTCTAGCGACCTGAGTTGGTTTAACTGATGACATATGAAACAAAATTTTCCACATAAAATAACTCTATGGAACCTTTCAGGTAGATTTTTTTTCTGTTCTGAATTAAGAGAGAGGAGTTATAATCAGTCACTAAAGAATCATCATCAAACATGTCAAATATAAATAATGAATACTAATACAGCAACCATGGCGATAATCAACTTATGCTTTTGTATGTTAAATATAACTTGGTTACAATTTATATCTCACAGGCTTTACAAAAATTCTATGACTTAAAAATTTGCACTTAAAATGATCAGTAATCAGGTCTTATGTCTGAAATGTATATTGACAAAAGAGCATTTCCTGGTTTATACATGTACTAAGTGTCTGATAAACGCTGGCTCAATGAATAACAGAACACACCCAGCCACTGAAGCTATTACAAACCAGCCACACGTAAGAGACAATAACAGGGTTAGGTTACACATGCCAGAACCGTTAGGTTTCACATACCTGGATAAACTATCCACACACATTTAGAGAGCATCAAACGTGTGTTTACCTCCCTTGAATTGTTGATCTAATACCGATCGCTAAATTTATTTACCAAAGGACGTGCCACGTACGTACTAAACAGTGCGGACTTGGAGAAGCTCGTCAAACCTGTCTAAGTGCAGCTACATGTGCATTTTGTACACAGGATTCAGGTAATGGAGAAACTAGCAAAACTGCTTCCTGCCTTTAACACAGCAGTCCAAAGCTATGCCGCCTTTTGTTCTTTCCTGGAGTGCGTCGCAATTTTCGGTGCATGCATGCACGCTCACAAAACACAGGTACTACACCAGCACTGGAGCGCCACGGCAGGAAATGACGCGTTCCACTGTGATCTGGACCCTTTGTGTAACCCATCTAGAGTCTTCCAATGCAGGCACTATTGCAAGATTGGACTGTGTCAAAGACATTGGGAACAATCTCTCAAGCTGTCTTATGGGATCAACATCTCCAACTCTGATTTGGATACCATATTTTGAACTATGATTTGGATCCACTGTCTCAAAATGAACTGTGAGCTGTGATTTGGATACATGAATTAAGCTGTGATTTGGATACAATGTCAAGAAATGGATACGGTGTCTTGAACTGTGGTTGGGATGCGTCTCGAACTGTGACTTTGATCCGTTGTCTTAAAATGAATGGTAAATTGGGAACAATGTAACAAATTGTGATATACCTATACAATGTCTTGAACTCTGATTTGGATACAATGGCCAGAACTGTGATTTACTGGATGCATCTTGAACTGTGATTTGTATACAATGATTTGAACTGTAATTTGGATACAATGATTTGAACTGTAATTTGGATACAATGGCTGGAATTGTGATTTGGGAACACAATCTTCCAGCTGTGAGTCTGACACTGATTATTTGCCTGCATTTTGGGAAGACATAGACTGGTTCACATATATACATGGATATTAAAAGACTGAGCTTATATTTCCACACTATAAAGCTATATGTCCGATGTTATGTGGGAAGGTCCGCCACGCAACCTGCAGATGGTCGTGGGTTTCCCCAGGACTCCTTCCACCATAATGCTGGCCGCCGTCATATACATGAAATATTCTTGACCACAGCATAAAACACCAATCAAATAAATAAATAAATAAATATAAAACTATACAAACTTTTATTTCTACACCACATGTTACGCAGTCTTAACTACAATTATTTATTTGATTGGTGTATAACGTTGTACTGAAGAATCTTTTACTATGAACTCAGGGCTTTAACTCGCTTTAATTATCTCCTAATAACCTCTACCTTTTCATTCCATTCATCTAACTGTTATAGCTTCTAACATCAGGCTCAGTAGTAATCAAAGATAAACAGCAAGGCTATTCTTCCTCATTCCTCAGGGTTCCCTGGCTAATTCTTAAGCAAACCTGACTTGATCTCGGCCTAACAACCCTGCTAAGGTGGAGATCACAGGTGAGTTCAGGCAGGCGACACCTCCTCTGCCCAGGTAAACACCCGGTTACAATTGCACCATCCTCACTTCAGGTGTTCTGTTTGACCGCTAAGTCTCACGGGTCAGTGACAACATCACATAGTTTTCAAGCTAACTGTGCACTTCAAACAAAGTCATGTTTACCCAAGAGAAGACTGTCCAACAATTACCAACCTCACTGGAGTTTTTAAATTTTTCTTATGGTAAGGTGCCGTTCATTAGCATTCTTCCATGCCCAAGGTCGGCATTAAGAACTATGTTAGAACTCTGAACCCACGACCTTCAAACGGCCTTTTCCTATGGGTCAAATGCTTGCATGGTGAAATGTCCACTGACCTACATGTATTATTTACAATTCCATTTCAAAAATGTAACCAGAAGCAAATCTGATAGGGTAAATCTTCTCCACTGATAATTAAAATACAGAGAGCATGGTAATTTCGAGCAAAGACTGAAAGGTACAAAACTCTTTTAGCAACTATCACAAGGTAATAGAAAAAATATGTATCTGTGTCTAGTAAAAATTCCTCACCACCAAAATGGCCTGAAAATTTCAATCAAATCTGGGCACAACTTTCCCAGTGAAGTTCCAAATAAACAGTCAAACCGATACGAGAATACATGTATTATAAAATGCATCCAAAGACAAAACCTTGATATGCCATAAACACCAAAGAATGATGCAGTAAACAGTAAATTTTTAACAATCAGAGATGTTAACATCAATCCTTTGATCTTATTCATAATTAGATAAAACATATTAATGACCAAGAACAAGAAGTCCTCTTATATATCTTTCTATCATAACAAATATTCCCAATGATTTTAAGTAATCATTTATCCAAACCAATAAACCCGTTTTATTACATTTTCAGTTCATTATATGCATTGTTGAGTTTACAATTAGAATTCACTGCAGTACATGATCTCAATTCACTTTACATCAGCTATTCCACTATAATATTGAATCCTAACTGAATATGAATTACAAGACTTTATCTGGAATTGGAAGCGTACATTATTAGACTTCAATGCAGTATATGATCTCAATTCACTTTATATCAGCTATTCCACTATAATATTGAATCCTAACTGAATATGAATTACAAGACTTTATCTGGAATGGAAGTGTACATTATGTAAAGGTAATCAGATTGAGTGTTGTAGGTCGAAGTCTTCTTGTTCAGTTTAAGCCCAAAGTGTTACTCAATTGTATCCCAATGGTGTCTCCTTATGCCAGACTAAATGCTGGTTTATACATTATAATTAAGTTATGCATATTCCCTTGGTGGAGTCTGAGCCATGCCAGTGACAAGACATGGAAGTCACAGTTAACTTTATAGAATGTACCATTATGTTGCCTACCATGAGGGGAAAATAGTCCCGAACTGTCAAAGACAAATCTTCTACCTGTCCTGAAATATTCATCTGACCACTCAGTGTCTTTATGTATATATATATATATATATATATATATGTGTGTGTGTGTGTGTCTACAGCCTGCACAAGTAACCAGTGCGGTGCAGCTGTACTCATATCTACCACAGACAAAAACTACCCCTGTTCTCGGCGATGTTCATTCGACGAAAAGACCAGATGGGAAAACAATACAGCCAACTAGGTAAAAGCATCTTGTCCTGAGTAAAGATAAACTGTTAACCCATCTGCAGAGAGGTATCACATGAACGGTAAACACTCCATGTCTCTGAATACTGCTCTCACTTCTGACTCTGGCTTTAATTCTTCAATTAACGGGCAGCCGAGCGGTGCGTACAAAACCCTAGTAGTGCAGCAATTACGCACATCAGCAACTCGGCGGATACTCAAGTCACATCAAAGGCACATTGTGCAAACACAGCATTAGGCCAGCTTACTATAAACATGTAGCCAGCTAGCTTTTTGACTTCTTTTCTGCATTCACTTCCCCTAGCTACTCTAACTATCAGGCAGGACTGTGCAGTGAATGAAATCATATCTTAGAAAAGCATGTAGAGGCATATAGATCAAAACATACGTCTAAAGCTTTTCTGACTCCGAAATTTTCAAACATGTATTAATTAAAGCTTATCATGAAGATTAAAGACTGTTTGCTCCAGTATTACATAAACTTTGTAAACTACAATCAAACTTGATTCAAGTTACATTAAGACCGCCTGTTGGTTGACAGGGGCCTAGTACATCAGTCATCAAATACTGCACACATACTTAACGCAGCACACAACAGTTAGGCAGAAGTGTTATAGTAATGATAGGGGAGATTAACAACCCTTGGCAGAGGTCAAAACTTTGGAGGCTGTCAGCAAATATTAATCACTGATGGCAGTTTGTCAGGGTTGGTTACAAAAATGTAACAATTCACAATGTATATGACTTAACAAGTACATGTGCTGAAACAAATAACAGTCACCCTGAAGCTGTCACCCTCTCATGTTACAGGTACTGTAACAAAAGCAAGTATACAGATGCAAAAACTTACTGTCACCCTCTCATGTTACAGGTACTCTAACAAAAGCAAGTATACAGACACAAAAAATTACTCAATATCTTGAGGATACTATAAGTGCATTTCTTCACCTAAATAATAAATAAAGATAAATAAACAAATAAATAAATAATAAACTTGAAACTTGTGCAGATGCATAAAATAATGTGTAAGTTTGACTAGAAAAAGTTCGAATAAGAAATAAGATACAGAAATGTGGGTAATTCTTTCACAGTTTTAAAATCTTCCACACTCTATACAAGTATATTGCTTGTTTGATCATGTGCATGTATTTGATCATGATGTGCATGTATTTGATCATGATGCACATGTATTTGATCATGATGCGCATGTATTTGATCATAATGCACATGTATTTGATCATAATGTGCAAGTATTTGATCATGATGTGCATGTATTTGATGCTGCTTTAGTTTGCAGTTTTAGTTTTGCTGAAAAAAAAAGTTGGAGAATTCAAAATACAAAATGAACAGTGTAAGATCTAAAATATTCATGTGCAGATGTTGAAAAAATTTGAAACCGGATATAAAAACCATTTAATTAAAAATTCATTGCAATTTCCACTTTGTGCCAGCTGACACATTTATGCAAGATGGTATAATATAAAGGGGAAATTGAAAGTTCTAAAACGTGTCGATAGTAAAGTGTGTTAACCATAAAATCTGCTATCATGTTCTATTATGCTCTGCTGAAAAAAAAATGAACCATTAAAGGCTTTTAAAATCCACATCAATTTCCAGCTGGTGAGGACTGAATCATTTATCCAAACCAATTATTCATACAAGGAAATCACACAAACAAAACACTGTGCCCAACTGAACCATATTTAAACATGCTCATCCTTACAAAAATCATGATTTAAAATTCATTTATGACTTTTACAGCAGTGGCAGTTCTTTTGCCCGCCTTCAAATGGAGAAAAGCCGTGGAAAGCCGCTGTGAGCTGACTACATCCATACCCAATGAGACTGAAGTCACGGAGACAAAACACAGCTAACTGTGCGCTGACATTCGAAAGTTTGTCGCTTTTGTCACCACTCATGTTTGCCGAAGTGTTTCCAAAGCCTGCCTTTCCCGTTACAATGCCTCGGTCTTAAACACTTAGTCCAGCAGTCTAGCAGACGTTCTGTCTCTTTTTTCCATTGTGTGACCACAGAAAAGACGAGTCTGAGAGCAACTGATCCACAGTGGAGTTAGAGATACGCCAGAACGCTGGCCATCCATTCACTCTGCCACGTCCTGCGGAAACCTAGCCACTCTGATTATTCAACGGGAGTGTTTTGGTAGATGTACCAATAAAAGCGTCCCTCTCATTCATCAGTCTGCTCGGGTCACCCCTGTAACCCCCACACCCGGCGACTCCCCCACGCAAAACCGCACCCGGGTTACCCTCATGGCCAGAGTCTATCCAGGATTCATCTCAATAGAACACAGCCAATATTGACACACAACAGTCGGCTCTGTTCCAGGCCATGGCCAATGGACAGGTCGACCGCATCTCATCAAGACCCAACCACTATATAGCCATTCCTTAAATACTGCACGGACTATATATAACTGCTCCTTCGATACTGTACTGAACAATATAACTACCCATTCCCTGAATACCGGGCTACGTAACCATTCCTTTAATACTGGACTACACAACCTATCCTATCACTACTGTACTGAACAATATAACTACCTATTCCCTTAATAGCGGGCTACATAACCATTCCTTTAATATTGGACTACATAATCTATCCTATCACTACTGTATTGAACAATATAACTACATTCCTTTATAGGCATATATACCTTAACCACTGCTTCAAAGCTAGGCTATATAACCATTCCTTTTATGCTAGACTACATATGACCATTCTTTCAATGTTTGACAATTTATAACCCATGATTCCTTTCACACTGGGTTATAACCAATCCTGGCCAGCCTTTTATGTGAAATCAGCTCTTACAACCACGACAAGAGACAAATCAACCTTTCCTCAACTGACAAATACAGACATAACAAGACCCACAAGTTCTGCGACATATTCACAAATAATGTATTGATTCCTAAAGGTGGTTTCTCAACTTTCAAATCAATGTGCTTTACAGTCACCGTTATAAATGTCTTTTCTTTAACCAAAGCTTCATACAGGCTGTAAAAGAGCACTCAGCTGCAATTTAAATGAACTTTCCACATATGCAGGCAACTGACCTTCGATCACACTCACAGGTACAAGCACGTATCGCACAGGGATTTCCAAATCACAGGTAATTTGTCAGGTAATCTATATCCACCGACAACTGCCGCGTCCAAATTAAGCATAATTGTTTGTCGTCGGCTACATTACGTTGACAGGAAGGCATTTTACTGGACAAAGTTACAAATAACTCGCTGACAGAGGGCCGTAAGATTGATGGCTGCCAGACAATGCACTGCGGACGTTACCAGAGTTCAGCTTTCTGAACAGAAACAATCGCCATGAAACCCAAGAACAAATGAAATGCAACACCCGCCTCCATGTAGGTGTAATTATTTACCCTTTTTACGACTGCTTATTGAACCAGTTTGCATGGTTAATTGATCGTGTGACAGCTTTTCCATTTAAACCGGAGAGGGAGATCGATGTCAGTTCACCTTGGCTTGGACGGAGGATCGAGTGTCGGTTTGACTTCAGACGCGCCGGTAAAACCGACACGTTAAAAAACTTCCACAATTAAATAGATTTTAAAACCTGACTGCATGTATAGGTTTCAGTGGCACATGCTGTATGTACACGTATTGATAAGTCTAAAAGGTCAACAGTTAGAGTCCCGCCTGGTGTAAAAAAAAAAATGCATGGAATTTTTATCTTGAGTAATCAATATAGCAACCCTGGAAATTCTGTTTTTAATTCAAAACCAGTTCAGCTACAGTGCTCTGACTGGTTATTATTACATCGTTACATAATGGTGGTAACTGAGCAAAATAATTTGGTACTGGCAGCTGTGGTGCTTCACGACTGTCTTATTAATTTATTTATTTATTTGATAGATTCTTTACGCTGTACTCAAGAATTATTTCACTTATACGACGGCGGCCAGCATTATGGTGGGAGGAAACCGGGCAGAGCCCCGGGGAAACCCACGGCCATCTGCAGGCTGCTGGCAGACCTTCCCACGTACGTCCGGAGAGGAAGCCAGCATGAGCTGGACTTGAACTCACAGCGACGGCATCGGTGGGAGGCTTTGGGTCATTGTGCTGCGATGGCGCTATAACCGATCGAGCCACAGAGGCCCCCAATGACCGGTTTACTGTTTGCATCTGGTAATGTGTAACATGGAACATTATATTCCAGTGTTACTACACTGAAAGTTCTTTTAATTCACATGGACACAACTTATTTAAATGACTTTCCGAAAGAACCAATAGAGTTTTGATGAAAGTCACCATACTGGAACTAATACTTCACCCTAAAAAGGGCAATTTTCGGCTGAACTAACGAAAGGCCATGAAAGTTTTTGATGCTGAAACTTACATGTATAATTTTCCATAAAATATTAACTTATAACTCTGGAAAAAACCCTCCAAGACACCGTTTCTAAGATCAATAGATCCCTCAGAATTAGGTAAAATGAGTAGTTAACATTAATTAGTAATGTATGAAATTTCAGGTCTTGCAAATGCACTGTACAACTGATTCAAAGACACATCTTCAAAACTTATCGCCAAAACATCACAGTCTTCAAGCTAAAAGTAGTGTGCATGTAGCCAGTTTAAATTCACGCAGAGACACACCATTAACAGAAACCCTGCGTGAGTTTCCTATGTACAGCATTCCATGATACGGATTTACATGTATTGATTCAGTACGTACCAAAGGCAAGACACCTACACCTCGAGAGTAAAGCCTGGACAGTATCCTAAATGGCACAGAAAGGTCACAGGTCAGCAGAAAACAATGGTCAACATTATAACATTATTATTGTAATTATAACTGTAATACAAATCGCCTACGTGATAGGTCTATCAGGGTATAGAGATCAGTAAACAATGACACAGCTGGTCCAAAGGACAATTAAAGTCCGGGTAGTGACAACACCACCGGCCACCTTGGGGCCAATGGTGACCCCAGAGGCCCAGTGCTCAGTTATTGCACAAATTCCTGCCAAGGTGAGGGTTTGCTGTTCCCCCAGTTAGGGCTTCATGCAAGTAGGTCCAGATCACTGAGGCCATCCTTAAAAGTATGTTCGTTGGGCGTAACCCAGCTGACCCTTCAAAAAAGGGCCCTACTCAAAAGTATGTATTGGTATTTTGATAAACTTTTTCAAAAATATTTTTCTCTCCATGCATGTTAATTTCTTTAAAATCCATATCTTCAAAAACCAGACTAAACAAAGAATTACCCACCCATCGACACTATTTACGTCGGGTTACGCCCAACGAACAGTTTTGTGGGGATGACCCGAGCGTGGGCCATGGATTTATCCTCATGACAAAGATGTCAAGTCATCTTTAATGATATCTGAACAAAATGCTTTCTTGAGGGGAGCAGGAGACGATGTTCTTTGAAGTACAAAGTCGACCAGGTGAACCAGGTAATGATAGCTCTTTGTACATCAGAATATCAGCAATGTTTCAGACTTGTGTGATATAGGACACCTGGATATCAAAGGTCATTTTTCTTGACGTACAGAAAGCGTATCATGTAGTCAAAAGCTTTTCATTCCTAAATGTTCATTTTGTAACAAGTGCTTACAGAAACTTCAAGGACAAATCAGACGAATACAACAGTGTTGTCTAATTCTAGCTGGGGGGCCTCAGGGGCTCTGGGGCTCAGTTAAACAGAAGCCTCCCACCAATACGGTCGCTGTGAGTTGAAGTCCGTCTCATGCTGGCTTCCTCTCCGGCCGTACATGCGAAAGTCTGCCAGCAACCTGCGGATGGTCGTGAGATTCCCCTGGGCTCTGCCCGGTTTCCAGTATGTGAAATATTCTTGAGTACGGCGTAAAACACCAATCAAATAAATAAATAAATAATTCTAGTTGTTATACTCATGTCCCAAAGAAATAGCATTTTTAGAGAGTAAGTTCTCATATAGACAGGAGATGTCAAAGTTGTTTTTGATGATTCATGATCCACAAACTTTTAATTCTTACACGGTTATTTTGTAACAATCTTACAAAAACTTCGAACACAATTCAGATGAAATCAACAGTGTTGTCTGCAGGTAAATCTAATTGTTATACATGTACTCGTATCCTGATATACAGCATCTTCAGGGAGTGTGCTCTTAAACACTTAGATGACATAAAGATATTTTCGATAGTTTATGATTCCAAACTTGAGGGAAAACATTTTTTCTACAAGCAGCTAAAAGCTCTTCCCAATCTTGAGATCTTCAATCTTGAAAAATATAAATTATACTATAAAACTGAAGAGTTTCCAACAAATGATAGCTGAAAATGTGTTTTTAGGAATCAACAATGCCGTACCACAAATTTATCTTATACGCAAAGGTCAGGTTGTTATAACCAAGCCTTGGAACATGAATATTTATGCCTGCATGGTAAACCAATCAAATATCACTACAGCTCAGATTTAGCACTTGCAGACTTTTCAGGACACAGGCTGAGATGACAGTTCATTCAGATCCAAAACAGCTGTCTGTGTACATACACACACACATGTATGTTTGTAGATCAGTATCTAATCCTTAATTATTAAGTGGACAAATTAACTTGCTCTTCCCCTGTACAAAAGAACTGCCTTACTGAGATGACAGGTTATGTCTGAGTGCCTCAAAGGCAAACACAAGTGTCTTTGTTGGAGCTCCGAAGATGCCACATGACTATGCCACCCCCACACACAGACCACAGGACTCCCGGAGTCAGGTATTGTTCTACGGACAAGGTAGCAGCTTGTTAAGAAGGCCCTCACCTGTCTGTCCACGACGTCTCTGTCGACCCGGCAGGACACGCTGGGCAGTCATCTGACAGCCACACAATTATCCCCAGCATGTTGCAGCGACAGTGACTGGCAGTTAACTGCGTGAAGCCAGCATGGAAACGCAAGAGCGCTCCATTTCAGGCCAGTTGCCAAGAGGCATCAATATCATAAAGGAACAGGTATATTGGTCACTTAAACACTTAAAACCAGCTCCCTTATAACCATCAGCACGTCGCCATGGTAACCAATCAACTCTGCGACATTTGAGTTTTCTTCTATGCACTACAAATTGATGTGGCAGATAAAGGGTTTTATTTTTGAAAACTCACTTTTTCATATTTCCCACACACTTAAAGAAGATAATGGAGTGTAAGAAAATTAGATGTGTTGTCATGGAAAACACAGTGCTCTCTGGTGTCTCTTGTGCTTGGGAACTCACTGAGCAGGGATCTGCATGTATAAGGAGCTGAGAACAACTAATTTAATTTCACACATAACAGAACAATTGTATAAACATAAATTTAAACAAAGTCCCTTCATCTGGGAACAGTTTTAGATCATATATCCACCATGTGCTTCACACTTAATGTGAAACCAATATTCCCAAACCGTCTCATTGTTCAAAAATGGGTCTAACTGACAACTGTCTCACTGTTCAAAAACAGGTCTAACTGACAACTGTCTCATTGTTCAAAAATGGGTCTAACTGAGGACTGTCTCATTGTTCAGGGATGAGCTTAACAAAGAATTGTCTCATTTTGTTCAGAAAAGAGTTTAACAGATGACTCCTTCATTGATTAGGAATAGGTCTAACAGACAGCTGTCTCACTGTTAAGGAAAGGGTCTAACAAACAACTCTCTTGTTGTTCAGGGACGCTTTGAACAGATAATTGTTACAATGTTCTAGAAACAGTCTCACAGACAACTGTCTCCCTGTTCAGAAATGAGTCTAAAATACACAAATGTCTCACTGCTCAGGAACGGATCTGACAGGCAAATGTTTCATTCAGTCTCACTCTTCAGGGAATGGTTTAACAGGCAATGGCCTGTCTGTCATTTGCTTCACTTACCACAACCACACAATACATGGTTACTTAGCCTTTCGCGACCTTACACAGTATGATAACGCAGTGCACATAGAGACACTCAAGACAGTCTGTAATTCTCAACTTGAAATGAAATACAAAACAAACAAAAAAACGTGCATCAAGAACATTTCATCTTGGAGCTCTTACATTCCTTGTGTAAAGTGCCATGAAAAAAGCCAAAAAAGATGCAAATTTGTCTCTTGAAAAAATAAAACTTATCACAGAGGACTTTGTCAACTGTTTCAAGTAAAAACAGAATATAAAGTTTACAGAGTATATCTGTTCCGCAAAAACAAGGAAAAAGAAAAAACAAAAAAGAAAAAATAGCTTGAAATATTCAGTGGAGCAGAAAATTTCAAATTGCTTAGGTGCCTTATGGCGGTGTCCTTTCCATACAGATGGAAATTAAAAGGCGGAGAAAAAGCCAAGGGCAGCTTGTTTTCCAAGGCCCAGCAAACACCCAGAGTTTTTTCAAGATCTATTACAGAAATAATATACTAGGTTCTGTTGACTCTGCGTAACAGGGGAATTAGCGCAGAGCTTTTCTTACATCACTTTAGGTGTTTTTTTTCCTTAACACAACTTAAACTGCCATTTGGCCAATGCAAAGTTCAAACGGAAGCCAATACTTTCCCATGCCAAAAAAGGGCAAAGTGTCACCGAGGGGTAAAAGAGACTTAACCTCTTTAAGGCATCATCTACTGCACATGGGAAAAGCCAGATCTAAGATGTAGGCCCCAACAATCATAGGGTTCCTACATCTACTGTCACAAATTACACACTTCAAATAGATTATCATGGAAGTTTGAAATTAAGCTTCAGGGTGTCTTTTTTTCTCCTTTCATTTCAGAAAAATCACAGTTCATACTGAGATCTCTAGCCTCCTGGTTGATGACTCGGTGTGTGAGCTATGTTAGTGGCAAAGTCATGAAAGTCTAAATGCAGAAACTCGGAATTTTGACGCATCCATTCCCCCCCTGAGGAAAAAGCCAAATTTATAGAAAATATGGACAAATTATAATATTCTGTATTAAAAAAATGAGGATTCAAAACAATTGTCAGTCCTGTTGTGTGTATCTAAAGTGTCTGCATGATGGACAAATTATAATATTCTGTATTAAAAAAATGAGGATTCAAAACAATTGTCAGTCCTGTTGTGTGTATCTAAAGTGTCTGCATGATGGAAGATTGATATAAATTTCACCGATGAATGTTCTCTAATGCCTTGAAGATAAGGGAATACTTTGCCACCAAATTCAAATGGAAATTTGCACTGGCATGAGTGTAACGTCAAACTAAATAAATGTTCATGAGGAAAAAAAAAACACACCCCAAAAAATGAGAGCAAAATGCATCTCAGAATCAAGAACACAATCTCCAACAACAACAACAACAACACCCTCCTCCGTACACGGGGCCACCTGTTCTTGTCCCAACTTAAAAACCACGTTTTACTTCAGGTCATATTTTTCTACATAATATTTTGCCACACTATGACATTTCGCCTTTGACCTCTCTCCAATTACTTTTCCGAGTGTTAATCATTTAAAGATATGTTAGTTCACCTTGCTCTGCTGACACTCATTTATGTAACATTCCCAGACGATCCTCTTTGTCAGAAAGACAACATTACATTGATGGCCCTCTAAAAAAATAAGCCAACATTCACTAAACTACGATGTACGAGTTTTTAATGGCTGCCAAGTCATATTTGTGCAAGCACATAAATAAACATTTTTATTACACTTAATCTGGTTTTTCACTCCGGATCAAAGAGTAAGATTAATGAATGAATGCCAAGTTTTGGCAGTCTGTGAATAAACCTCATTCTCAAAAAAAAAAAAAAAAAATCCCGTATTATAAAATGGAAATGTCATTTCAATGTGGATGTCACACAGTGGCTTTTATACATGGTATGCTTGCTAACTAACCTTTTGAACCTAAATATGGCAGAAACACTAACATGGCAAAACCACTAAATATGGCAGAAAAACTAAAATGGCACAAATAAAAATATGGCAGAAACACTAATATGACAGCTTGCTATAAAGTAGAACAAAGTTTGCATGAGGCATTAATAATTACAGGCATCACAGTGTGCAAATGGTGGATTTTACACAGCAAAGACTGTTTCACATATTACAAATTAGCACCAAGGCCATTCTTGAAAACTGGACCTAAAGTGACCAACGCTTCACAAAAGGGCCTACTCAAAAGTTTTTACTGATATTTCACTGAAAGTTTTTGTTTTTATTTTCTCTCCATGTTAATTTATTTCAAATTTTTCTTTCAAAAATTTTTCTCACAGGGTCTGGTTATGCCCCACTAACAGTTTTTGAAGGATGGCCCAACCTAAGTTTCTCTGTGGAAACTAAAATGTGTGTTGTTGGCAAACATATCACCAGTTGCAGGCTACCGTGTCGTTGTTGTTTTTCCCACACTATGAAGTCACAGCAGGGGACATGCTCATACTACCCCCTTTCTACAGAGCCAACCAACAGATAAACTATTCACACACTTAAGTTACAAATCTGTTACAAATGCGCTACAAGAGCAGGAAATGGGAGGAAACAAAAAAAAACTTCTGACAATTCCTATTATGCTTTCTCATAAAATAGCCTCATGAAAAAGTTTCACAGCAACAACCTCTCTACTCTAAACTCACCATCAGTATTCCTCAGGCCTCTGGGTCACGTGGTAAAGCAGAACACAAACACAAACACCGTTCTTGATTAATATACATATTTCTTGCTTTTAAAATGGAATAATGTTTTGTCTCTCCTTTCTTTTGGACACCAAAAACAAACTTACATCGGCTTCACGCGCATGTTCACCTATTCAAACTTCAAACTTGAAAGAAGACTCCAATACTGTAGACAGTCCTTGATTGTTTCTGTTAATTGCAAATTTAAGCCTCTTTACCGATGCTTTCATTATAATTTCCATTAATTATTACGCAAGAGAAAGCATGAAGTCATTCAAGTTTCAATGAAAGTTGTTTTTCTTACCTAATTAAAAAGTGGTGTTGAAACAAGCAAACGACCACACTGTTTAGATCCCAACGCTGTGCCAGTCCATCGACATCGTAACAGCCCATAAAGCCATGCACGTATGTGTAAAAGAACATATGCAACTTTTTCAACTACTAAAGCACTAGTTTCAGTGGAATTCATGCATACAGTGGTTATGAAAATGACGCTAAAATGATTTGTTTGTGTGACTGAAGATGTGAGCTTCATTAAACAGTGCAAATTATTTCTCTACACCCCGCAGCTCTGTCAGAAAGTCGGAAAACTTTGGTTGCAGACGTCGTTGAAAAGGTTGAAGAATTAGGGTACTGTTGACTTTCTACAAGCATCTAGTCCCAATGTGAAAAGAAAGCCAGTTTGAGTGCAAGCATTTGAGACCAATTAACCTGGCCAATTTTTAACAGGGTGAAAATTAACCAGCTGTCTGGAAAACAGAGTCAGAGAACAGGAGCTTGGTTTAGGTAATAACACTGAGGTCTTATCTTCACCTTCTACCAGTACATGTAGATGAAATGGCACATAGTTTTGGGGAGTCAAGTACTGTAAGCAGATCTGTAATTTTTATGACTCATTGGCTGGGTGACCTATTAAACCTAGCCGTGTTAAAAGTTATGTCAAACTTAATCATGGTCGACCTTAATAACAGCAGATGTATCCTAAACACATAACAACTGGAACCAGATACTTACACATTTCAAGCCAGCTCGCCTGTATCTTATTAAATTACACTGTTATACCAACAAAACTAACCTCTCCAACCTGAGGTATTAACCCTACAATTGGATTTTCTTGAATATCAGTGTCATGTACCACTTTGAATATTAAAAAGCTGCATGTGCAAGTAAATAAAAGTCTCTTGATATCATTTCTAGTACAAGTTGGCCCATTCAGCCCATCTGAGCCTCCCTCTCTCGCACACACACACTGGCAACCAAATTAAATGTATTTTCATCTTTTTTATTACAGCCTCCTGCCACATATTACCGCACTAATTTGGCTTATGGTTTGCAGTTTTTGTAAGCTTGGAATCTAGTGTGTACTACACTCAGATTTGGGGAAACGCCCAATGTACATTTAATATGACTCCGGCTTCAAGATCTAGACTCTCCACCACTCAGTCACACTCGTTATTCACAAAGCAGGCCGATAAGCCACGTCCCGTTTTAAAAAATACACCCATAAATGCCCACACCAAGGAAGATTTCTGAATGCTGTAGGTATGACATCATGGTAAAATGTTACAGTCCTAGTTCAGGGTAAAGCAACTGAAATACTATCTTAGGTAATACAATACCTATATTCTAACTCCAGAAAATCACCCATGTAGTATATCTGCCTCAGGGACCTGCATACCTCATCTCTGCCATGCTAATTATTGATGAAGGTAGCGTTGAGCCACGCCCTCACTCTCACCTCATATACTTCCTCACCCATGCCCAAACTTGTGGGGCCTGGTGGTAAGAAATCATCGTAAAAAGCACAACTCCTCTGAAGTGCTTCCGTACCAATGAATAAATAATGCCTTCGTAAGCGAAGGAGGGAAAGGTGGAGGTATGCACGGAGAGCGTGGGTTCATAATGTCCAATGGGCACGTATAAACCCCCAGAGACATGCGATACAATGAACGATCATTTTCACATACATACTGTACATGTATGATGGATGAATGTGTAATGAAAAATGGATGCAGACTTACATGTAGAGTGGATGCAGACTTACATGTAGAGTGGATGAATATGTACATGTATGATGGATGAAGGCGGGCATGTGTGGTGGATGAATATGTACATGTATGATGGATGAAGGCGAGCATGTGTGGTGGATGAATATATACATGTATGATGGATGAAGGCGGGCATGTGTGGTGGATAAATATGTACATGAATGATGGATGAAGGCAGGCATGTGTGGTGGATAAATATGTACATATATGATGGATGAAGGCGTACATGCGTGCTGTAGGAATATGCACATGTATAATGGATGAAGGTGTGCATGTGTGGTGGATAAATATGCACATGTATGATGGATGAAGCATGTGTGGTGGATAAATATGTACATGTGTGATGGATGAAGGCGGGCATGTGTGGTGGATAAATATGCACATGTATGATGGATAAATATGCACATGTATGATGGATGAAGGCGGGCATGTGTGGTGGATAAATATGCACATGTATGATGGATAAATATGCACATGTATAATGGATGAAGGCGTGCATGTGTGGTGGATAAATATGCACATGTATGATGGATGAAGGCGTGCATGTGTGGTGGATGAATATGTACATGTATGATGGATGAAGGCGGGCATGTGTGGTGGATAAATATGCACATGTATGATGGATGAAGGCGGGCATGTGTGGTGGATGAATATGCACATGTATGATGGATGAAGGCAGGCATGTGTGGTGGATAAATATACACATGTATGATGGATAAATATGCACATGTATGATGGATGAAGGCGGGCATGTGTGGTGGATAAATATGCACATGTATGATGGATAAATATGCACATGTATGATGGATGAAGGCGGGCATGTGTGGTGAATGTAGAAGCATGTGCATCCACATGTATATTCCTTGTTAACAGCAGCAGAAACACTGTTGTACATTGCACCATGTACTTCTTATGAAAGGTTCCTGCAATTATTATTGACTTGGATCATCAAAGAAAAAGTGAATTTTTTGTCAAAAGAAAAAGAAAAGTAATCAGCTTTCCAGGAACTGTTTGTAAAGCTCAAATATCAACTGATCCATGGGTCTGTATACCATAAAATCAAAGCTATTAATATATACGGTGCAAAATCTCACTGTTAATCCGTCTGATTAAGACAAATAAATTCCCAAATCAGGAAGCAGGGGAATGCACAAAACCTCCCTGTCTGAGAATGGGACTGGATTACCAGTCTGTACATGTAACACCAGTATACATTTGGGCCTGGAGCTTCAGCCCACACAAGACAATGGGGGTGTAATTAACTCTGTTTGCTAACAATGCTGGGAATGAGTTGTACGCCAGACAGGTGTAACGCTCAGGTGTGACTAACTGTAGACGGGTGCAAGGTAATTACCATAAATAACCACCTCCGCATGCACATACGACCAGGCTGTGAGTATACGCTCCACAGGAAGGAGGGCGTGATACAGACAATTGATCACATATACATGTCCATATCATACCTGCAATCCATTACTTTACCTGTAGGTAATTGACACAGGCATGTCAAGTCGGGTGAGATCAAAGCTGATTTTACCTGTGAGTCCTTGTCCATAACTTATCAACTGACATTTCACACCGGGAAGGCTTGACAATAAGTTTTGCGCTAAACTTTTAAATAGATTTCAATCCAAAACTATACATGTATTTTTCACTTTTTTATCACTGCCGTCAACAATTACCTATTCTTAGCAACACCTGACAACATAATGTCACACATTTCCACTTTTTCCCTATTTTCGGAACATTTCATTTTTCAATTCACAAATGTGCAAAACCAACATACAAAGCCTATGTATTATACTTCTGCTACTCTTGCATCAATCAACAAAGCTTACAGACATTATACACTATTCACAATTTTTATCTTACAATAATCTTGTCTTAATAATGCGAAGCAAATTCAAAGAAGGATTGATCTTTCTAAAATGTTCTTCTGCATGCAATCGACTTCAGTCTAAACATGGTTTACTTTAGTTTCTATATGTGACCACGCAACCACATAAACCTCACTTAAAAAGTGTCTCTCTCCTGGTACATAATACATTTGATCAATTACCTTTGAAAATCAACAATGGTTACAGTTAGATAGTGTCAGCAATTTGCCCCTGCTGTCTAGTCAATTCACCCCAGTATGCAATCAAAACAGGTGACAATGTGGATGATATAAACACCACACCTATACACAATAAGCTTGTCACCTGTAAGTAATTTGTCATTAGAGACTGATCATCAAAGCCACACGTACATAACCACACAGGTACGTCTAGTAATCAACACCTGGGATTCGATGACAATGACACAGGTGATATCAGTTTAACCTGCAGTCAGCAATCTTCGGCACCCAGACTAACTCAAGGTGAAAATGAGCACACTGTCTACCTGTCACATGTTTTGTGCTAGCCTTAATTTCCTCAGCAATAGTTTCTACATTTCCCATTACAACGGATCTGTAGACAGTTACAGTCATTTGTTTAATCTACATTTCTCTTTAAACTGCAGACATCTTTTACACACAGACACAACGTGTACATCTCACCATGAGGTATAGATGAGGTATAGATGAGGTGTAGACCCGATTCATAATATCTGAGGTATACAGCATCTCAAGTTCAGATTTTTGAAAGCACAACCTGGTTTATGGTGAAGGGTAAATCGCCTTAATCTAGTTCCTAAAAGGCACATTCTAAAGAAAACAGAGCCGGGCCTTAAAGCAACATTTCAGGAAAAGGCCAGAGTAGAGATGTTGGCTTTTGGATTAAATATTTCTGTTTTTCTCAGAAAAGATCACAAAAATATGGTTTGAAAACTCATGTGTCTAACCGGTTAAACAGGTAGCGTAAACACTGGCACTAAGCCAGCTGATACGCACAACACACATCACAATGCTAAAGCTCACACTTTCTCACAGATTATATCACTGCTTTTTCTTACAAGGACAGTAATGCTTGAGTTCCTTGCTACAGGACCAAATATACCTACACATACAGACAGAACGATACACTGTATATATGTTCTACATTGCCACAGGATCATTTTTTAGCTCAGCAAACTCAACACCTGAGATTATGCATTTTTGAGTTATTATTTCCAATCTCTTGATGTCCGACAAAGCCTCACAACTGAGTCTGTACGGATTAGACTTTACATTACCGGCTTTTCAGCCTGGTATCAAATCCTGTCTTCGTTAATCCCTAATCTGGAGTCTTAACTTCCAGAGTTTCTGAAGAGCTCGGGGAAATCTTCTGTCTATGAAGTTCTAAACGCTCATGCAGTTAGCTGATCAGAAATAGAAGTCCAAAGCGCATTGTTAGTGGATGTAGCATTAAGGTCAGCTGGGTTAAAAGCGTCCCTGGATTGACTGCTCAAAAAAGATCTGATCTTAAGGCTCATCAGTATTAGGCATGGATGGAAATTAATACGTGTGACATGAACAGTGTACTGCTGGTTCAACCACAACTGCCCACATTTTTACTAAAGAGTTGTGCTTGAGATTTGCACAATGATTTTTTTAAATGTAAAACTTCAACCCTTAAGGAAATATGCATCAGTAAAGAAAAATTCAACCCGGAAGAAAATAAAAATACCGTTTCTACATCTATGCTGCTATTTGAGATTATCTGCTGGATGTGTATAGTAAATAGTGTGCAGAATTCATAATTTGAAAATTTTTTTAGAACACATCAATAATTATTTATTATTTTGTCTGCTACAAAATCAGTGAAGAATTTAACAGGGAACCAACTTATGACAGTAATTTTTTTGTGGACTTTCCACTCCCACACTTTTGAACATCAGCATTAATTTTCACGTATTTTTAAAGTACTGAGCACAATGCACATTATTATTTGGTAGTCTTGTCAAATCATTAGAAGATAATGTAATATGATCTTTAGAACAGAGAAAAAACAAACAAAGAAAAGAACAGATACTTTAAAGAAAACATACAACACAATAAACACTTTCAAGGACATAGTAATTTCCAGGCCTTGAAAATTTTTAAAAAAATTCAAGTCCTTTACTGGATTTTCAGGATCATTGGAAATCCTGATTTATTTTCATTTTAAAGGGGAAAGTTTGTCTTCTCTGAACATACTCTGAGTGATATTGAACCACTATTCAGAATCAAGAAATGATGGGGATTCAGGGCAAACATATTCCAAGAAAACACAGTGTATGTTTCTACACCCCAAGGTGTGAAAATGAATCTCCACAAAAAGTTTTAGTAGTTGACTAACAAGCAGACAGAACATTCCTGAATTGGTCCAGTCTAATGCTGAAGGCAAAGAAGAGCACTGGCTTTGATGACAAATACCAGAGGTAGTCTACCTGTACCTAGTGTATATTGGATCATATCAGCTACTTGTACATTTATGCATTTTTCATTAAGACCTTGCCCTAACTTAGTTAATGGTTCAGTTTACAACTCGGGCACAAACAGAAATTGGCAATGAGCAATTGGCAGCATGTTCAAAGCTGTCCAGACAAGTGCCACACAATTTTGCATTGATAGAGATAAAAAGAATCGATTAATATCAAGCCAGCCTGTTTCATGTCAAGCATTTTCTCTGATCTGTCATGAGGAAAACTTTAAAATCCTAAGCATGTGTATATATGCATGTATTAATATTTCCTGTGCACGCTTGCACTTTGACAGTACAAATGGGGAAGTCGTATCAGGTTGCTACCACTGCAGATTTGTCTGAAGAAATCTTATAAATTCCATAAACATCAAACCAGGTACTCTTAATTATATGCTTAGCAACTGTCTGCCAGTGCATACTACAATGCCCACAGGAAGAAAATCTTTACAATTTGATCGCATACATCAGCCTGATTTATACAAGGGTTGCAAAAAAAAAAAAAATCAATTAACCAAGTAGATGGCTCAGGAAGTTCATAAATACTTGATTCATCAGCTTGATAGGGCTTTCCCGAAACCTCATCTCTACCACTAATATTATCCCTTCCTTTGAAACAGGCAGAACAAAGGACTTAGTGTACAATCCTTTGACATGCTAGTAGTCTAATCCTGCCAGTGGAGAACTTCAATCAAGGGGGATAATCCAATGTTGCAGTTTATTGGCTCATTTCCTGCAAAATCAGATTACAATGGACTAGATAAAAATCTGTGTGTCAGCCCTAGTCATCTCCTGTAGGCCAACCTCTCCACACATAAAACATGGACTATGGGCTTCGCCATTCCTTAACCTATTGTAAATTCTGTCTAATCTGTTGAGCTAAAAAGCAGTGACAGTAGTAAAAGTACTGTAACGCTGTCAACCTAAGCCTCGTGTCCAGACATTACCGTGATCTCTCAATATTTGCCTTTTCTGTAAACATCACCCCCAGGGCTGTCAACATCACCCTGATTTGCCAACATTAACCTGTCCTGTAAAAAAACTGCCCAACCTGTCAGCATGATCCTGATATGCCAATAATACCCTGACCTGCCAGCATTAACATGACCTACCAGCATTACCCTGACCTGCCAGCATTAACATCACCTACCAGCATTAACATGACCTACCAGCATTACCCTGACCTGCCAGCATTAACATGACCTACCAGCATTACGCTGACCTGCCAGCATTAACATCACCTACCAGCATTAACATGACCTACCAGCATTACCCTGACCTGCCAGCATTAACATGACCTACCAGCATTATGCTGACCTGCCAGCATTAACATCACCTACCAGCATTAACATGACCTACCAGCATTACCCTGACCTGCAAGCATTAACATGGCCTACCAGCATTACCCTGGATTCTCATCATTACCTTGACCTGCCAGCATTACCTTTACCTGCCAATATCACTTGACCTGTCCAAATTACCCTGTAATGTGTATATTTATACTCTGGCCTACCAGCATTACCCTGGCCTCTCATCATTACCATAACCTGCCAGCATTACTCTAATGTGTCAAGAATACCCAGACCTGCCAACATGTGTCTGGACCTGCCTACATTGCCATGACCAGCCAACATCAATTCACCTGTTAACATTACCCTGACCTGCCAACATCACTTGACCTGCCAATATCATTTGGCTTGCCAATATCACTTGACCTGTTAACATTACCCTGACCTGCCAACATCACCTGACCTGTCAATATCACTTGACCTGTTAACATTACCCTGACCTGCCAACATAACCTGACCTGTCCAAATTACCCTGTACTGTGTATATTTATCCTCTGGCCTGCCAACATGACCTAGGCCTGCCTATGCTGCATGTACCCACCATAATCCGACAAAGTGTCCATGTATACAAGTATACTTCCCCCCTGCTGACTGCTGGCAGTCCGACAGGGCGTGACGTCTCATCCAGCAGAGTGTTTAGCTCTGTTCCTCAGGTACAGGTACTTCCAGCATGCTTCAATAAACACTACTGGTCAGTTTGTCAACAGTTTAAAAGCTTTTCTCCCTCTTTTGCTGCAATCAACCCGGCAAAACTTCCACTTGAGGTATCAATGTACTGACCTGACTGTACATGACTGACCTACATTGTAATAATAACTGTAAACTTTCTATACCCTCTTCAATACCTCATCCTCACCACACCTGAGTCCAATTCAAAAGGCCAAAACTCTCATCAATTGTATGTGTTCAACACGCTTAAAGAACACTGTCATCTTGTACCCGATATTTCCATTTCAGCACTCAGGCACGAGTAATAAAATGGATAGCAAGGACACATGCACTTTACATATCTAAGCACTGTTATAAGTGTATGTATTTCATTTCCATCCATTTCATTACTACTGATGAAAATGTGGGAGCTGATTAAATGACTTCATTCTTTGGATTACCGGGGTCGTTGCACTACTTGTGTTTTACAAATCACCTACATAGCTTGGCAATAATTGCAGGAATTCCTACACCTCTCTGTAAGGTCACTACTGTTTGGAAGTATATGTGGTAAGATTTTTTTTGGAAAAACCTAAATATGAGACAAAATAAAATAAAAATTATGTGGTTTTCAACAGGCAAATACTTGTCATGTCTTTGGAATAAAGTGACTGGTTCCTGTCTACCAGTGTCCAGGTACAATGATTCCTTTGCCTTGTATTCAATAGTAATAGGCTGCAAGTACACCATTCAATCAATACAGCTAAACTGTTTGTCAGAATCTAGTCATATCATAAGACACTTGCTGGTTCACAGATTGTTTTCAGACACTGACACTCCATACTGCCAGTCAACAATTGTTACCCTTCGGAAAAACAGCTACCTTTACTACATGTATACTTACTGCAAGTCAGATAATGTCACGTTGCCATAGAAACTGAATCAGCCACATCAAAGTAATGGTACTGTATTTTCGTTCCAAACAAAAGATGGGTCCTGGGTGTGTCTACACAGAACCTGAGACTTAAACATGTATACAAAGACTATACAGTAACACTCTGTAGGCCTGCAGCTACAGATGTAATCATTTCAATTGCACAGCTTGTCAGTTCTTCTGTTTAATTACCTGCAGATATAAAGTCCCGGGGTAGTTCTGATGCATGTTTTTCTCCACATCTGACTCAGTCTGGCATAGCTACATGTACACTCCTTGTATAGTACTGTTTTGATAATCAAGGTCCATTCAGAGAAAAACAAACAGAAAATATAGTGGCCTATTACTTCATGCAATGAAAATTACACGCCACGGCACGAAATAAAATCCTACAGAAGCTGTTTAATGTTGCTTGAAAAGTTTAATTCAAGGGTTGGATGTAAAATCCTGGGTATAATTTAGTTGTTTTCACTGAAGTAATTAAGCTTCGCTGAAGTGTGATGCAATCTACTCATCCACATATATATATATATATTGTATAATAACCAAGTAAAAAAAAGTAAAACTTTATAATTAAAGAGAAACTACGCAAAAGGTTTGCAGTGATGTAACACTGAATGTTTATGTCAATTTTATAACCTTCTCATCTGGTTGAAAGACAATTACCTTTATACACTACAACAAGCCTTCTATAATAAAATCCAAAAACTGTGGCATACATGAAGAAATGTTCTAAAGGCAGTGCAAGTTGTATAATTACATTTAACCCAAGCTTAATTTACCTGCAGAGAAAACTCAATTAATATAATTAGAATTCTTGTCACTAAAATGCATATGCAGTAGATTAAGGTATTGAATTGTGAAGAAAGATTTTCATTTGGACTATACTGATTGTGACTTTTCTGTACCGCATTCAGTAACACACAGAATTGTATTCTTTTCTTAGTGTGTGCATCATCTTTTTCTTCAAATTTTAATACATGCACAATTTCTACACAATGTAGCTGTTTTCATGAAAAAAAAAAAACAAAATGAAGAAGTTTATCTCAGCTAGATAAGAATGTCAGTGTCATCAAGTTCATACTGCACAGTTATATTCACTGTACTGAAATCTGCACCTGGAAAATGTGACGAAATTAATGCCATTCTTGATATCAACAAATGTAGCTGACAATGGGCCGATTGGACATGCCTTGTGTATGTGGAAATATTGATATCATAAATTTGAGGTTTTCCTTCAATGTATTAAACACAGATGCTCTGCCCACTGCATGGCGTACATGAATCTAATACCTTTAGCAAGGAAATCCATACCTGTGAATGCGGTTCATAAGGCACATATTTTTTGATGCTATCACGTTCTTTTTCTTTAAATTAGCAGGTTTATATCTCACTTTTATAATACTGTAAAATGAAGACATTTGGCACATTTTTTTGCAAAAACATTTCCACTCTGACGTGAATGCGTAAAACTGATCCTATGTAAATATGGAAGCTTTTTATTACTTACTGAAGACTACACCCAGAAATACAAACAATACAGACCAGGGCAAAGAATCCCTCCTTGCATGACGCACCAGTGAAAGTCAAAAGGTCGAGCAGCAAACAGCTTTTTCTTTGACCACAGTTTCCTAAACAATACCAAAATGATCCCATATGAGCAAACAGGCCATTTACTGGCTACAGCTCCGACTCGCACAACCAATGAGTTAAGCCTCTGGGTACAGCATGACATTTTGCGTCGCCAAAAAGCAGAAGAGTTCCACTAAGGTCAAAGACAACGGAGAACAGACGTGGAATTTCACATACTAAAGAAGTCACTGGCATTGCCCCACATGCCCTTAGGGTAGGCCTGCCAGTTCATCCATCCCATAGCCCAGCGGTGGGAAATAATCAAGAAATTCTGGCATTTGAATCACGTGGAAGTGGAGCTATTTACTCGCAGATTTCAAGCAGTGACTTCAATTATCTTAATTCATATCGTCCACCACTTACATTTGCCTGAGGGTAGAGAAGGTACTTTGAAGCCAACAACAGAAAATGTCACATGCACACACATCCTAGAATTTGCAGATAAACAACAGAGTATCCCACCTACCATGGCCATAAATATTGTGCCACCTTTGAGAAATGAAGATAGGTATTTACCTGCTGGGCAATTGTGATTAACACACAAGACCATAACTCGCAGATACCGTGGTAAGAACTGCCAAGATAAAGATAACCCTACACGAAAATATGGCTCTATATTTATAATACAATCTACAAAATATATTCACCTATGACTGCACTAACATTACAGTGTTGATAGATTCTGCAAGTTTACTGTTCTTGTTTTAAGTAAAATACTTTTCTTCTTCAAAACTGAGACCACCTGATTGGAAGAGGCCCTCAATGGCTTCAGGACAGGGCAAACAAAAAACAAACAGATTTAATTAGAACACAATTCCAGATTTATGAGAAATCCTGGATAAGCATATTGGTTAGAGATATTACAACATTCAAGGAAACTAGATAGAGAAAAGAAAAAAAAGTAGCCCTAATAACCTTACGAAACATTCAAAAATACAAGCTCAAACCATCTGTATGTACATTTGTCAGTCTTTCTTCCAATTCAGCCTTTGTCACCTACTTGTTAATGGAGGCCTTGGAGGGGCAATTCAAGTTTCAATGAGATAATGCAGCCCACCACTAAAGGTATGACGCTACACAGACAATTGTTAGC
The DNA here is from genome assembly GCA_016165875.1 of Acanthopleura granulata. NCBI lineage: Eukaryota > Metazoa > Mollusca > Polyplacophora > Chitonida > Chitonidae > Acanthopleura > Acanthopleura granulata. The sequence goes on from JABBOT010000014.1 coordinate 7,853,565, forward strand.
AAACCACACATTCAGAAATCTGATCTTTTAGTAAACTATCTTACATTACACATGATTTTATCCCTTCATGTAATATTCTAATCACAGCTGTTGGAACATTCCAACCCTGCATGGACCATTGTGATAGAGATCCTGTAGCCCCTGATGTATTCCTAAAAATTTTTGTTCAGTTTCATAAGTATTTCTTCTTGCTGAGCATCATATTAAACAATTTTATACCATTTTATGAGCAGAGGCAACTGGAGTGTGTTTGAGGCACAAGAGAGCCACCAAACGTTTCTAGTTCTGTATTTGTGGATGACAAGTGGTATCCATCTGAACTACGACTGTGAAAGATGGCCCTATCAGTGCAGCTGACCGCTTGTTCTCACCGAAGTCCTACGAACAATGAAAGCAAGACAGTTGTATGGCAGCACTTTGCGCGAGTGTCTGATATTATGCGTGGAGAAAATAAGGTAGTGATAATGTAGCGTCCAAGTTGTATTAGCGCCACATAATACAGGCAATAAATGATCCTTTGAAACCTGCCAAAGCATTTCAGTTTCTTTATGACAAGAATGAAGCCTTACAACCATGACCGATTCAGAGCAGAAACTCTGTGCCAAGGAACTGGGAGCAGATCTCTGTCTTTGATAACAGTACAATACATTTACACATGTTTATGATAATCTTCTTCCTTTCACAGCCTGACATTTGTAAAACCGAACCTAGTATATATACATTCCCATGGGGGATTTCTGACTTCTAACATGCCAAGGAGAAAGAATACAGGGTCAGGTGAGGGTGGGCCGATTATATTTCAGAGCTGTGAAGGTTTCTGGAAGGCCAGCAGACACAAGCTGAGAGCAGTTTATAATCAAATGTGTAAAATTTTAACCAAGGACTTGTAGCTTACCAGGTCATGTACACAATTAAGTACGTAAGAAACAGGAGAGCGGAGCAGACAGGAAATCCTGGGGTATAAAGTGAGATGTACTTAGGCACCTCAAAACCTGTGCTCTAGACATTTTGTAAGTATCTTAGGGGAAATGCATAAAAACTGTCAAGACACTTGACTCGATTGGATGAAGTTTCTTAACCCTATTTCACACGCACCAATCTGCATGCTGGAAGTATCCACAAGTACAGACTCTAATTCTTCAACCTTTTCAACCACCTCTGCAACCAATATTTTGAAACATTCTGACAGAACTATGGAGTAAGGAGAAATACTTTGCACAGTTTTATAAAGCTTGCATCTTTAATCACACCAACCAACCATTTTTAGAGTCATTTTCATAATCATTGTATGCATGAAATCCTCTGAAAAAATTGCCCTAATGGTTGAAAAGGTTGAAGATTTAGAGTCTGTATAGTTAATAATTGCAAGCAATATGAACCCAAAATGCTTACTCTGGGACATTTTTACTCACTAACAGTCCACATTGGTAACATTGACCAAATCAGATATGTGCGAAAAGTTTGAGAGTTGACAACTTAGTACATAAACTTTACAGCTCCGCATCACAAGTTCCGAAAAATGTCAGTCTGTTCAAATCTCAGCAATGGATCATTTTTCTTCCGGATGAAACTCTAAAATTGTTTTCATTCAATCAATGGTGACTTTCAAAGTTTAAACAAAGAACTTGCCACTGTGCAAATCGAAAAGAGAGAACACAATGCTTCGATACATACTCATCAAACTTTTCACTTTTATTAAACAAATGGTATAGATACAATCACAGAGTCCGGTCAAGTCTTTCAGGCTTGACGGTTTTATATTAATTATTTACATGAAGGTTGGTACATGTGAAACAGAATCTCAATCTGAAGGATCAATATTAAGAAGATCAACAAATATGAATGGAAAAAGAAAGCATATTTTCCCAACCGGTACTACGTGTAACTAAAAAAATTACACATGTGTTAAGAGCTACTACGAATTCATCTTTGGTGTCGAGACTTTTGAAAAACTTTATGTACAACTGAATGCTGCTGCTTCAGGACTACAGAAACGGATGCATCGACACCAGCAGCCATTCTGTGCGACGAAGCGAAGGTGGTGGAACAATTAACCAATATCAACCCTCTGCACACTTCTTGACAATGCAGTGAACATGTTCACACCAACCAAACTGCGACATAACATCTGCTGTGCAATGCATCCATCATGGATGCCATTAAAACCTTAGATGTCCTTCTTTCTAACTGCTTACAAAAACAATTCTTCCTGAAAATGGTCAGAAGCTTTGTAACCATACAGGGTTAAGGTCTGTTGATGAGTCACATAAACTCTGCTCACCATCAAAACAGGTCTGATTATCCTCACTCAAGTGTTGACCCAGTGTCTAACAGGGGTAAAAAAGAAAAAAAAATCTGAACAACACATGGGTACAGACCCAGCCATGCGATGTACCATGTTTATTTTCAATCTACGTATCAATCGCAACCCCTGATCCTATGTTTAAAATCAACCCTTTTAAAGCTGAAGTAAGTCCTTGTTTTGTACCCCCTGCCTTTTACCCTCTCCCCCTCCCCCCAAATCCCTAACAGTGAGAGTTTAATCATTATGGTCACGAAGACTAACTTTTAAAAGCCTGGAAACAGCGGTTGCAAAAATACAAGCATCCGTTTAGCACATAAATAGTTCGTCGATTCCTCAGTATTTATTACCATGGTTCTCGTAACCCAGTTGGTTTTTCCCTTGCTCACCCAATCTATATTTTGCATGCCTAGATTCATTTGGGCCTGCACAAATCATGGTCTCTACCTCTTTACCCTTCATCCACATGGCCTAAACTCTGGGCTTCCACGATTTATGTATCTCTGGCTTTAAAGACCTGAATCTAGATGTCATAATGACCCTATTCTTTTCCCAAACCACCCAATCTACAGCTCTGCAGGTTCTCAGGAAGACGCAGAAGTATAAAGCTGGCAAACGACACCAGAGCAGCCCTTTTACATCTTTATCCATCGAACTCACAGGGTTTTACGTCCTGAGAATATAGACCATAAATACTACAGTTAACTTTCTGTCAAAGATCGTTTAGTTTGGGAGGGAATACAGACCGCCCCCTAATGCGGCGCTTGCATGCTGTACGTCTTTATTCATTTACAACATGCAGCGCAATAGCTGCGGATGGGGAAATTTTATTCCCTGCCTCAGGCGTTTCGGCTTCAAGCTGTACGTAAATGTGTTAATTTCTGTCATAGTACAGAGACAGGGGGCACAATTTTTCAAGAAAAATGCAAATGTCTACATCTGCCTTGGTTTTCTTTAGCCTTTGTGGATTTTAAGAACAGCTAATTGAGATTATTCCCATGTATATTACATGTGCACAAGTACATTATACACAATAGGTCACTCAATCACCTAGAAGTTAAATAAATGCCTCGAAGAACTCTTAAGAGAAGGCTTCAGAACAATGGATGGTTCCAGCAACCTGTGGATGGTCGTGGGTTTCCCCAGCGTCTACCTGCTTTCATCCCACCATAATGCTGGCCGTTGTCATAAAAGTGAAATATTCCTGAGTACAGTGTAAAACACCAATCAATTAAATAAATAAATAAATAAAATAAATAAATAAATGGATGGGTCCAACACGGCTACCGTAATTAACCTACTTTTGATGTCACATATTATACTATACCAATGACAGAAAGTTTGAAACCAATTCATAACATTGATCTTGTTGGCATAGTAGCAACAATATTGATTATGATTGGTCAAATGCATGTTCTTGATTGACAGTCCAAGACAGTCCCCCCCAAAAAAACAACAACAAAAAAAAAAAAGCAAAAAATTCAAGCACTATCCAATATTTCTGATGTACTTTTCCAAACCGGCAGAATACATGCAGCGGTGCAACAATCTGCAGTAGCTGGTATGCAGGACAGTTCAATGACCACATGAGATCTCAGTTTTCATCAAACAGGGAAAGGTACACATATGCGTATCTCTTTCATCACAAAGGTACTGCATATCAACAAACATTTACTCAATTAAAGTATGATTCTTAACCAGCTGGGAGATGAGGCACAAAAAAGAAGGGGGGGGGGTGAGGTTCGGCACTGGTGTTGAGGGGTGGGAATGTTGAAATTTGCATTCTTCGGAAAACAAAAGGAAACATGTTGAAGTCTTCATATCAATGTGTAACTACAGGTGCTACAACAACAGCAGTCAATACACATGAACTCCTAATTCCGAGATCCAAAGATGTGATGTTAACTGAAGAGTTACTACGTTACATAATGCACAAGTAGTCTAACTAATGAAAGACAGGAACTTATACACAAACATAATGAATGACAATATGACCACACATGAGAGCTTTTATCTTGCAATTCATCAGGGGTGATGATGGCAAAATATCAGCCAAAATATTGAGACATAAAGAAATCTTGGTTTGAAGTCCCTCTACTTGTGCATGTCATGTTAAACTCACCAATGGAACTTTAACCGTGTTGTGTGCCACATGCATGATGTGTTGGGGCTCTGATACTACCCATTAAGTGTTGTGACGTGAGATATCAGTTAAAATGGGTATATAACTTGGGCTGCATAAAGCCAGGATATTATTCCCCACAGGTAAAAAGTTTCTGATGTCCTAGGGCATTTTGTAGAGGGGTAAATGCACAGACATCTGTTCCACGTGTACGTAGGTGTACATGTACTTGTACAATTATCGTTCTACAGCACAGTTTCGTAACGCATGACTGAAAATGTAATCCACCAATTATACTTAAATGCATCAGCATAAACTTCTAACACTAGCATGTATTTAAAAAAAAACATAAATAAACACATAACATATACAGCCATCTCTCTAGACAACCTGAAAGTAAGGGAATTGTTATTTCAGTTAAGCCACCAACAGATAACAAATGTAAAAGCTTTTCACAGCATGTTCCAAAAGGACAAAAATGAATAAATCCAACATCTTCATATTTCAGAAATATTTGATTTTTTAAAATCACTTACAATTCAAGTGGAAAATCAGTGGCAAGTCTTTACATCAGCTACCTGTTGAACAGCCCTTAAACTTTTTACAAAAGCAAAGGAAGACAAATAAACCAAGTCAGTAATACTGCTGAATGTTCACACTTTGTCCAGATTAATTGAGATTCATTCATCTTTCAAGCTATTTTTGGGGGGTGGGGTGGAGTGGGGGGAGGAAAGGAGCACCAGCATAAAAGACAAATCTTTGTTCAATATACATAGCTGCCAGAAACCATTTGTACAGGTAAAGACAAGTATCAGGATTGTGCAAGGGAATTGTCCATGACAACGTTTTTCAAGAGCGATTGAAGACCAGCAATATGCGCTTGATTTACAGAGGAAGGGTGTCTTCGTTTGTTTTTGCTAGCTAGCCAATCACAGACGTGAATACTTACTGCCTAAGTCAGTGAGCCAAGCTACTATGGACCACAGTGCCCATGCTTTGTGACACGATAGGGTAGGAGACCAGGGGGGTGCTCGGCCCAGACATGCTCAAGCTTTGAGGTAAACTTTGCGCTAAGCTTGCCGCCGTGTTCAAACTCTGGTGGAGAGATTCGTGTGTAAGGGACACGGAGATGCTCGACTGGGGGAGCGACACCGGCACGATGGCCTGAGGGGTCAAGGTCGCGGCGGCCATGTTGCCTGCTCCGGAGGCGGTGATGCGCTGCTGAAGAGCTATTTGCTGATTGGTCAGGTCACATTTCAGGGCCAGCTGCTGGGTGAGGCTGGTGTTAAGATGGTTGCAGGGAGGCGGGCCGGGCGCGGGGGCGGGCGCAGCGACAGCGGGCGCAGGCGTCACAACGGTCGTAAGCGGCTGGCTCACAGAGATTGGCTGGCTGACAGGGGAGGCAGAGGAGACACTTTGTAACACATTAGATTTGCTAACTCTGTATCGGGCGTTCTGTTCCAGGAGCACTTCGTTTGTGGCCGTTAGGTCTGCCACCTGTTTTTTCAACTCTTCCACTTTCCTCCGCAGCATTGTGTTTTCGTCCTCCAATAACTGGTAGCTGAGTGGACGAGAATACCGACTCTCGTACTCAAACTCTGACCGTCTTCGCTTCAGCGGTGTGTGTTCGTAATCAAAGCGTTCGAATCGCTCATACTCATCCTCGTAAGGGTCGTACAGTTTCGACTGTGCGCGAGTCCGACTCAGCGGAGTGTGGTCGGACTTTCGCACCTCAAATTCGTATTCCACGCCGTTCACATGGCGGAATTTGCATTTTGCACCACGCTTGCATTCCCCGTTGAGATAGTCTTTGCAGATGGGGACTTCTCCGCGTAGCAGCGGGAGTTCCTTGGGGGTGACCCCTATACCTAACGCAGCGGCTTGCTGCAGCCTCACCGGCAACTGCCCAGTCTGCTTGTGGTGGTCTTCCTCTTCCCGCGTGCAGTGCAGGAACTTGCAGTTCGCACGGCGACATCCCGTGTTCTGAAAATCATGACAGAAGGTGTACTCCTGTCGCCGGCCCAACTCCTTGGCTTCAGAAGAATCGGGGTGCCGGTATTTGCACCGCTTCCCTCGCTTGCACACATTGCGCAGGTAGTCCCGACATATGTCGTCTCCCTTGACGCCGCCATTCATGTACTTCTCTTCGCTGCTGCAGTCGCTGTTATCCGACATGGCAAAGTCCGTCAGTCTCTCTGATCGTCCGTCCGCTCAACACTTTTGTTAGTAGCTCGGTTATCACTACACCATGCCCACGCAGCCTTGACTTTTTACCACCAGTGGGCGGGCCGCTGGATCAACGCAGCCTTGACCTTTGACCTTGTGTCACAGCGAGCGAGGCGGGACTTAGCACTAGAGTCAGTCAGGTCAGTGTTATCGCAGGTCCGTGTCCTTCATGCGTACGGCGCAGGCAGGTAGCGGGGGGAACCCAGCAGGCGGCAAATACTGCAAATACAAAATAAACTGCACGTTAGTGGACTGCTCGCGAACTTTGTGCCACTACCAAACTCAGCAGGGAGACAAAAGTGTAGTTTTTGCTGAATACAACCTTCTTTGATATCATATATATATATATATATATATCTTCAGGCTGACTGAGTGGGCTTTAAAAACAAACTCTGTCAAGTATAAACTGCTCTGCCTTACTACTTAATTAGCAAAGAATAACTGCATCTCCTGCAGATGATATACAATGACACTGACAACAAAAATATCATCTGAAGAAATCACATATACAAAATATCTGAAAACCCCCCAAGATAAATGGTTTTAAACATGATAAACAATGGTTCGAATAAACAAATGAACAATACAGTGCTCAGGAAGGTGTTCAGCAAAAGCTGCCATTTTGCCTCCACTGGAGAAAAAAATACTTTACAGTTTCTTCCTTCCTTATTTTAAGTCGTTAAATTTCTCTCAATGGGACAATTTATCCCTGTTCGCACCATCTTCACACTTTCAAGCACAACACAATGAGTCGTTAATCAAGACACACAAAAGTGACAAAAGTTTAATTAGAAAAACGTTTTCTGAGCACACCTTCAAATTTTCTGGCTGCACAAAGTTTTGAGAGCATTTATGTAAACGGAAAGTCACAAATACGTAACAGGTTTTGCAGTCATTATCAGATTATTTATGTTTGATAATACCATCTAAATTGGATGATCTGAGTATGAATGTTTGCCCATAATTAATTCAAAACTCTTAAGAGCAACAATCTGCATGGACCTGGAGAACAATGACGCTGCTATATTTAGGGGATTCACTTCATGAAACCTGCATGTCCTAGTGATCAAATCATCATTTTAAAGATTTCAAAATTAATTGCACTTATTCCAGCCAAAATTTAAAGAATACAAGCAGTTGTCTAACGCACAGCTTTGAACCTGAGCAGTCAATATAATGGCCGAGGCATTCAAAATGCTTTCTGTATAGTTGTAAACCTCTTACAGATAAAATTTATACATATATCAATATAGAGACTAATTTTCACATTACTCTCAGATTTGGAAACAGCTGACCAACTCATATCACTACTCCATGAAAACTCAGTCTGCATGCCCACCTCTTCAAGTCAAAAAACTGCACCAGTCACAGAGTGTGTGCCACTAACTTTGATACCATGAGCTATACATACAGGCACAGGTACTTATATAATACCTGGCACAATGATGTAACCAGCAAGCCAGTCTATCAGTCAAGTCACATCGCTCGATCACGCCTGATTTTTTGTCAAAGAGTATTTCTACTCAGGACTGCATTTATCAAACTCATATATGACGTTAGATAAGATGATTTGATTACAGCATTGTCCCTTTTCACTGTGACAGGTGTAGAATGCAATTCATACTATATATATATATATACATACACTGATAGCTATTGTTAAAAACATATATATATCACACACACACATATATATATATATAGGTGCAGCCCAAACACAAACAGAATGTTTATTATATCTAATTTAATTTATTACCTTAGCCTGATATTCACATCTTTAATTGCAAAAAGATGTTGTTTATGAAATATATTAATACTTCAAACTCTCAATAAAGTCACGACTAACAATTTCTGTCACAACGAGTACTGAGTCCAAAATCTGAGACCTTGGCTGAGTGAGTCTGGGAACTGCTCAAACAGAGCAATACAATGGGTCTTCTGTGCCTTTACTGCTGATAACTAAAGCCAAATAAACATGCATATGTATGAGGGCAATAATCATAAATCGTTAATCTAACATATACCTTTACGGAAAAACCTCTTTCATAACCCTTTAAGGATAACATTTTCTATCATAGCCTGTTATGGAAAAGCTATGTCCTAAACTTTTCAAGACAGAATAGCTATCACAATTCTTTAAAGGAAAATCAAGACTAGGAAAGCACAATATAAACTGTAGTAGAAAGAGAAAGGTGAGAGTAAGTGACAACTTAAAAACAGCATTCAGTAATTTTTCAGACACTCTTTTTTATCGCTCTGAGTTCTCATGTGCTCTTTTTATCACTGAAAGCTTCCACAGCGGTTTGAAGACAGCAACATATTACCGAGCTGAAGCTGGCTGATTGTGACGGACGTGAACCAGGTCGGTAGCACAACCTCTATAACAATCCATTAAGGATAACATATATCATAATCCTCTAAGGAAACCCTCTATCACAATCCTTACGGTGTAACATTTATCAATGATAAACCTTTAATGACAAAATTTATCTATCATCGTCCTTTAAAGAAAACCTGTGTCATAAACCTTTAAGGATAAATTCTATTATAATCCATTAAAATAAATGTTATCTATAACAATCCTACAGGGAAAGCATAGAGCATCAAAATCATGGCTGCCTTCTCCACGTCATCATAACAACACATAGGATGTTAGCATGTTACTTAAGTCATGTTTTCCAGATATAGTTTAGCTGTAAAAATTGACCTTTAAAATAACATGAAGGCATTAAAATTATACCTTTGATACAGGTACTGTCTGATATGAGGAAATAAGGCTGAACTGAGTGAGACAATTAAGTGAAGAGCATCTCTCCACCAAACTGTATATGCATATGATGTTATGCACGCATGCATGCAGACATACGTCTTTACTCCTTGATGCAGTGGTAACACCCGACAGTGAATTGCACACGTACATGAACGCCTTAGGCTGGACGTGCAGGTCACGCCCGGTGGGGTAAAGGGGGCGTTAGAAGCATCGTGTGATTGCAAAACTATCTGGAGAAAATCTGCAATGAGGCAAAGCATACGTAACTCTCGTGGGACCAAATCGCGCTAACGCACAAATTAATACGGCTTTATTCCAGATACCTGCGCCACAAGTTCTTGTTTGTCTCCGCGTCAATAATCTGCTGCAAACAGCTTTGATCTTGCCACAAAAATCATGATTAACCTTTTCTCTAAACGACTTCAAAGTCACAGTGCAGTCATTAATTACGCACAGTTCTCGTCGCTGACGAAATAAATCTTCATCGGAGAAGCCACGGTGATTCCTCAGAGAGCAGGAATAGCACGAGTCGGCACATCTAAGAACCACAGATCCCAAACAAAACAAAATGCTGTAGATGCATTCATTCGGACGATGATACACATGAATATTTCACCGGATTTTCTTGCCTTCCACACGAAGTCGATAACAACCGGCAACTGCAACTTTTACAGCTTCAGGACAATTATCTTGTTAGAGGTCGCCACTTTTTCTTGCAGCGAATCACCAGGAAGCTGTGGCCTCCGCAAAACTTCACGGGACGATTATTCATGGATAATTCACTGTGGACCCCACAGGTGCTGTAACTGGCCCTGATCAATTACTCCCACCCCCACCTCACCCCCTGCATCAATCCCCACATTCTCTGGTGACTTCAACTCTCCTGATCTTTTTCCAGCTGTTTCATAGCCTATCTGTGGTCCATTTTCTCTGGAATCTAACCAATAGTGTAAACAGAAAAAAAAAAACCCCAACAAACCAAAGATTACTGGATTTCCCCTTCCCCCTGTTCCACAGGATCTTCTTAACATCAATGCATCACAATGCTGCACTTGCTTTCTGTTTTTATTTCTAACAAACGGCTATCCATCCTGCAAGATCATAAAGGAGGCACCTCTCGCAAAGATTTTACAAATTTCCAGGTTAAATTAGCCAGACAAACAAGCAGTGTTAATAAATTCTTGCTTAACACCACAATGAAGAATCCATGGTGGTGGAGTTTTAGAAGGCAAAGAAAATGAGGTGCGTAACGGATAAAACCACTGACCTTTGACATTTTAACTGTGGACTTTCCATAGTGTTACAAATGTGATTTGAATGTGATAAACAACAGTAACAGACAAGTGGCCTTCAGTTAAGCAAATTTGCATGAAATTTTCCATTATTGCTTATTGTTTCTAATTTAGTCCCTATGAAAGAACGAAAGCAAATGTAACCCAGACAGGAATCGCACACCTTTAATTATCACTGACTCAGTACACTCTCTGGACACATTTTGATATCTGTTTCCAGGAACAGAACACTGAAGAATAAAAATATCAAACTGTTTTTATATACATGTACTGAATCCAAAAGCTCTCTGTGGTCATTATACTCTTGCCAAAGAAGCTATATGAACTTTTCTTTAATACCTGACATTATCTCCTGTTTAAGTCAAACAATTCCATCCAATACATAACGTAAGTAATATTTCTCCCCTCCATACAATAAAAAAAAAAAAAAAACAGTTTACAGAATCCTGCCAGACTGGATGACAACCTCATGTACTGGAAGACATAAAGTACAGAGATGTAAACAGAACTTGGGTACTATATATCAGGCTTCTTGTTTCAGGCCTGTGATGTGATGAGGACAGATGTGGCTATACAATGGGGGTCTGCCTACACCCTAATGTCTTTACAACAGCAGGAGGGGGGGGACTTTCCTTCTTATCACAAGGCAGTATCCTGACTGAAAATATTGACTTGCTGGGTGACACAATATTTACTCTCCACAGAAACCATAAACAACCACTGGGTGATAAATGGCTGAGGGCTTTCCACAGAGAAATACCACAGAGCATATATATGTGTACTTAAGAAGCTAGTATCAGACAGATTGAAACCCTGCCCAACTAGTCAGACTAGAGCTATTGTCAGCCGTTGTTTGAATGGTGTACAGGTTTGCATACCAGCGCTACAGTATAGTGCTAGGGTCAATTTCCTCTGAGTGATTTTTAAACTTATTTCACTTTTTCTTTTCTCTCTTTTTTTTTTCTCTTTAATCCCTGGACTGACCACTGGCTATTTATTTTCCATGTTACACTTTACACTGTATCACACACTTGCATGTGATTCGATTTGTAAATTCAGAAAGTCAAAAACTTTCTTACGACGCATTCCTTAGTTTACAGTCTCAGGAGTTGAAACTGAAACAGATTTATCCTGTGTCATTCAGTAGCTGACCATTTAGGGGTTTAAAACAAAGAACTACGCTTGGAATACAATCAACAAAAACTGGGGACTTCAACTGTGATTTAATATCTTCAACCTGATCAATGAGCTTTCTGATCAAGTTGGTATGTGGTTGGTATTAGATCCTTCCACACAGACTTTCCATGCCAGTGTACCAATGCATGCTGTCTACGTGGACAAGTGCCATGATTTTCAATCAAAATATTTTATATTTTCATAATCAACAGAAATATTTGCTCATTTATGACAGACAAATTCCTTCATCTCTGTTACCATTCTCTGTCTGCCCACAAAAAATACATGTAGTGCTTTCAGACAGATTGCTTTTCAAAAAAGGAAAAAAAAGGGAGGCAAGAAGCTGAGGAGAGAGACTAAACCTGTCTGAGACCGGCTAGCTGTTCTTTCCCGTCTGTTCACAAGAAGTGTGTGCATGACATCAGGTTTTCCTGATCACATCACAAATGTTAGAGTACAGCTGGTGTGACACACACATGTCAGTCAGTCTTAACGACAGACCAAGTCTGATGCAGCATGCAGCCTGGGGGTAGCAAATAAACAGCTGTCAAGTCCAACAAATCACAAACAAATTTTCTCTCACAGCCTAAACACCGTCTGAGAAGTCATGTTTTTTTTTTTTGTTCTTTTTTTTTTTGGTGTCTATTTTATTATATCCTTGTACAATTCTTATGAACCAACTTTCTTCAAAGCAGTACCGTCTGACAGAATTTTACACCTTCTGTTACATGTACCGTCAGCTGAAACACTATTTAAAAACTTAAATGTCTTCAGCAGTGAAAACTTCCTCTGAGAGTAGACTTAATGATTCAGGGAGTTCTTTGCACGCTGATAAATAAGAAGTGCAGGTGTCAAAGTCATTTTGTGACAGCAAACATCATCTGGGCTCCACATGCACCACTTCCTCATCATCCACAAACCATTTAGGTTCAGGTTCTTGTACTTCCTCTCACATATCAACCTATCACCATTTCAAGACACAAGCCAGACACTTATACACCAAAGTCATTTCTTTGTTTCTTATGCAATATGCCACTATAAAGTATAATGAAGTCAACCTGTTCTTTTCCATGCATATACTTAACTTGACGAACTTTTAATTTATGTCCATATCCACATAATCATTACATAAATCTTGTCAATCATTATAAATCTAAGATTTCCACGCCACTCTCATTCTACCTGGGACCTTGTTTAACGATAAGCAATCAACAGCCTTTGTGTATTATCCTGTGCAGGTGTACATGCCTTTAAGATCACTTTGGTTTATGCACCAATATGGCGTGCATATCTGTAACTCATGTCCTGGAAAGTCTGTCACCACGATATGGCTGAAACACTGCCAACATGGCCTTAACCCGTAAGCACTCAGTCAGGAAAGTTTGTCCGTACCTTAATTCCTCAACCTTTTCACATATGAAAGTGCAACTTTCAGTGCAATTTATGCACATTTTTAATATGATTTTGGAGACAAAACTGCATTGTTTAGATTTGTCACTTTCAAGGCCTGAAAAAATATGAGTTTATCGGTCAACACAGAGTAATACCTTGCAAACATGCGAAAAGTTTGAAGAATTACAGCAATTCTCCAAAGCTCAACTGTTCTCTCCAACCAAAATCTGACAACCAATGTACATAAAATAATAAATTCGGGAGTATGGCATTCAACAACCACTGATCATTGATCTTAAAACACAATACTGGTTATTTTGTTTCACCAATACAGTACATGCAATTCAGTCTACGGGCTTTGTCAAAGTCATTTGCTCTCATCACAAAAACAACATTTCTATCATTTGTGTTTGTGAGGGCCTGTCTATTCCACTTCTTTGCTCATTCAACATTATATCAGTAACCTGGCCTTAAAGCCTCTTCCAACTTGGCGAACCTTTCCTGACTGAAGTAATTCCTGTCTAAACTCTCACTGTGTCATAACCTTTTGTGAGCAAACCTGTAACTTATTACTCAATAAGAACAATGGTGGATTCAGTGTGGACCATGGTTGACCACCACTGACAGAGAAAAGGTTACCAATTAGACACAACTTACCTCGGACTGATAACAGTATAAGGTAATCTCCAGAGTTAAGCTGGCGTCTGTTAACAGCCAAGTCCCCTAGGGACAGACTCCTCATAACCCTAGTTTCCCTGGCTTTTCAGCTACTGTTCAGTGGTAAGTAATGTTACCCTATTTCAGCAAGCGTGCAGGTAGCCCAATCCAGCCAGGCGTGCATTTTGTGCTCTCCGCTGTGAAGATCCAGCGCTTCTCACACGCAGCCCTGCTCCAGGACGTAGGCACAAGACGCTGTTGACAACACGGCCTCATCAAAAGCCACAGAAATCCCTGTCAGCGGCAGCCATCTGAGCAACTATACAGCTATAGGTCTTATATTCCCCCCTCATTCAATTATCCTTTAAAACCTGGATGAAAAAGGCTTACACGTCGTTAACCTGGCGCAGATCAATAGCCCGACAATCAGCCCAGGTGATTCATGCAGCGATTACCTGTCCAACGGACAACTCACCCGAGGGAAGCAACACTGACTTCTTACCGCGTAATGATGCCCAATTAGGCACCTGGGGGCAGTTCAGCCACCCAGAGGATAGAATAAGTCAAGACTTGCGTCATACAATATGTGGCTTGAATTCCCTTATACCTGGCCGGCGTTTGATCAACGCAGTTCAGGTGTCTGTTTCCGCTCCTAAACCACTAGCTATCAGGTTAATCAGCAATCTATTGGCTTGATGTAACAGGCCCTTTTCATTAATGTCTTCCAATCAATGCAGGCTGATATGCCGGCACATCAGAGTGTAGACATGCATGCATACATGTACCTTCCATTGATTTTGTTTTTCCCTTTAAGAAAAGAAGAACGGGTAAAGAAGAAGAAATTACGCTCCTGTCAATCAACATCTGGCAAAAACTAAAGATTAATTCCAGATTTTTTAAACGGGGACAATTGCGAACAATTTTAATGAGAAATTTACATGCATTCAACACAGATCTGTATCTTACCATTTCCTTTAAGAAGAAAAAACATGGATCTAGTACAAGAACAGAATCTGCATAGAATTCACAAATCATATCCATAAATTTCTTGTAATAAATGAAGACAGAACTGTGAACAAAACCGCAGTTTATCTCTGATAAGCTCATCACTCAAATGAAATACGAATCATATAGAACTATATAATGCCTGTCTACAGAATGACTTGCGTGGACTCCAACCAAAGCATTCAAAGACAATCGTTTCGGTACAAAGTGCACCGTACAAAAAGCTAACAACATGTATACCTGTACCACTTCAGCATTACAAAATATCATAAGACCTATAGTTTCCTTCCCTGTCAGTCTGAGTTTACTCTGAGCTAATGACTTTCTAACGAGCCAGCTCATTCAGTCTCTCCGCACCCCTGCCATGGGGCAGTTCCCTTGGACCCGTGGGGTGGAAAAAGGAGCCTGCAATCATTTCATGATCTGAGACTCACTGCAGAGGTGCTAACAAGAGTTCCTGTTTATCACTGATTCAATCAGAGCGTTATCATGGCTAAAACAGCAACTGATACGAAGAACTGATGATAATGTGTCTATAAAGTTGTCCACAACTAACACCAGAACTCATATAATTGTCAAATATAAAGAGATATTTGATCACAGGGATAACAACTGTACAGAAGAAGACCAAAGTGGAGGTTATAAAAGAGATTCATAAATATGTGAAGAACACTGGAGGCCAAAACTGTCCAATTTACCATTAAAGAACTTCAAACTCCATTCTACATACAATTAACAAAGGTGCTGAAAACAATTTCACAGAATTTCAACAGAAAATTTAGTGGAGCTTTAACGAAAGTAAAAGATTCATCAACGATGTGAACAAAATTTTAAGTCCGATAATATACAGCACGTATAAAATGGCTTCAAACTCTAATCAATATATGGTTGGTGCCAAATAACCGAGAAGATCAGACCTCAATAATTAAATCTAAAAAAAAAAACTGTTAATGCACACAGAGGGAATTAAATCCCAGACTGCAATATCATGTAATTTGAAACTTATCCTCCAGTACTGTGACTTCCGAATACACTTCTACAACATCTTAAAGTGAAGTTTGCTTATCACACTTAGCAGGAACACCAGTAATTCACAGGAGACAGGAGATCCATTTCAGCTTGTGGGGTTGGGGGGGTTGGGGGGTTGGGGGGGAGTGGACCTACAGAAGATTGTTCTCCCCGTCATCATCCTCATCACCCCAATCAACAAAGTCAAGTAGGAAGGTAATCAGGGGCAATGGACATACGGCAGGCCATACAAGCTTAAGCTCAATGGGAGATAACGAAGGGGAAGGATTGGATTACTAATCAAGGGTTTCTGATTAAATCGCTGGCATTGAGAACAGTCAGGATTACATGAGGTGAATAGTACAGCGATCCATATATGTACACAGCTATAGTTGTACACGCCATATTGGAGCTCTTCCATTTTCAGACTGGATTTAATCGGAGTGTTTAAGTTGGCTTTAGAGTAAATCCGCAATAACGAATGTCTTCATCACACAAGATGGGGAAAAAGGATTTAATGTCACTCCAAAGATGTGGCTTTAGGTGACAGACAGAAATAGTAGAGTCAAGTAATTTCTCATAAATCTAATGAAATGTCAAACTAATTGCAAAATTGGCTTAATGTTTTAATTAATTCATTCAATAACTAAGATTTTCTTTGTTCCAAGGGAATCACTTATTGCTTAGTCGATTAATCGATGACCTACATTGTATAATAAAACACAGCACTATCATATATATATAAATATATATACATATATACACAAATGATAGGAAATTATTGGTTTAATGATTTTGATACCTACAGAAATGCCATTATTTTATTTTTTCATAAGCTTAAATAGACTGATGTTTCAGAAAAACAAACATGCCCACAAATTCAGCCCATCCTCTCACGTGCTTCACTAAAGTATCATGCCGAGGGGAAAGTTTACGCGCCTGCAGCGAGATGTTGGCCCATTATCTTAAAAACCAATAATTATTCCACATTTGTGTTTTGATTAAAGGGAATTACAAGTCACAACTGCGCATGATCGTGCACACTGCGTGAGTTCGCCAATCAAATGAATCTTTGCTACGTCCCATGTAGCAGCTGAATGTAGATGCGTACCCTAAATGGCCTAAAATTTCGTCCATGATTAAATTCCTCATTTTCCCTGCTTCTGAGATTCCTGTTGAATTCAGAAAGGTGTTTTGATGTTCGCTTGGCATTTAGAATACTGGATAAATAAAAGTTTTCCCACCAAAAATAACATTTTATGACATTAATCTTCCCCAATAAATGTACTTTTGGGGGAGAAATTTTACGTCATTTAGGGTAATAATAAAGCTTGTCTTTAGATAAAGGATAAACATATCCTAATTGCTGGTGGTATTAATCAATTACCATAGCCAGAACTAATTGTGCCTAATTCATCTGATACACCCTTGATCATACAAAAATGTGATTGGTTTCCAGCAATGACAGCGTAAGGCTTTAACCCACAAGCAGGCAAGCAGACTTAACTCTGCAAACAAATATTAAACCTCACTGTGAAGCCATGGAGAGATAAATGGCATGTATGGCATCTGTCAGAAAAAATCCTCAATCACCTGGTGAATGCCTGAGGTCTGTCTGACTTGCAGAACAAATCGCCAGTCGAACACTTCTGAAACCCTTTAAATGCGAACACGTAATGGTGGGTATACGGCAGGTTAAGTGGTATGTCCATGAAATCACAGCTTGAGAACAAACATGGAGTAGTGATTGCTCGACATAAATCTGTATAGCCCTTACCAAGGGCGGTGTCAAGTTTTGGCATAAATCTTCACATGGACGGCCAAGATTGAACCAAAAGGCCTACTGAGAAAAAGTTAGCATAAATCGAACCGGACCATGAAACATCAGCTGCAGCTCCGCAGTGACAACCGGACGGATGAGCGGACAGACAGATCCATCAACCAGCAATACTCGACATAGTTATGCTCTCTGTTATCTTATCCACTTACAAGACAAGGCTTTTGTCTTGATGTATTGCCAAGATGAAATCCTGGATGACTTCTACCCCCCCCCCTCCCCCGGCTCGACAGCAACATAACCTGGTCCAAGACTACAGAGAGATTGACACATGCACCTCCAAGAGGGATCGTCCCATTTACCACAACAGGGGAGGCAAGTCAATTCAGCATAGCAAAAGGCCTTTCTGCCAAGAGAAATGCCAAGGATAACTACAAACGAGCATGTCCTAAGTAATTTACTGAGTAATTAAGTATATGAAGCAGAAATAAATTAGTTGGGGATTGTGTCCAGGAGTAAACGTGCTGTTGACATGTCAACACAAAAGAGCAAAGCATTTAAGTCTAATTCAGTTAATAATGACAGTTTATTTGTGGCTCTTGATTCAACAAACAGTTCCAGAATTTCTGTTTCCAAAGATCATACACAAAGTAAACACTTCACAAAATTAACTAATTTGTAAGAAATATAAAACAGCACCAATTACTGTATTTGACCTAAAACTTTGCCCCTAAAAGAAATTTGCTTTTTCTACCATGACTATGATCCTAACTTCTAAACAAACCTCAGAATATTTTTCAGTGCTTTTCTATGATCAACAGAGCTCTTAGATTCAGACAAAATGTGTAACTTACTGTAAATGAGGCAAAAAATGTCATAACGTATTATTTCTGTTGATGAAACTCGCATTTTCCCCATCACTGGGTATCATCCAATCTTCAAAACAAACATCGAAATACCCCTCAAAGAAAGAGGAAATATAAGCAACTTAGTCACGGATGAAATCAAAGACCATTCAGGGTGTACAGTCATGGACGAAATTTTAGGTGAAGTGCGACTGTTGGAATTATTCTACCTTGAGAGGAAAATGAAGTTGCAGTTATTGCCTGAAGAGTTCACCTGTGAAATTCTGATTACACTGAGCTGACACACCTAATATCCCAGCATGTCCAACATTCTCAAGCAAACATGCATATCTAAA
Source organism: Acanthopleura granulata (assembly GCA_016165875.1). Taxonomy (NCBI): domain Eukaryota; kingdom Metazoa; phylum Mollusca; class Polyplacophora; order Chitonida; family Chitonidae; genus Acanthopleura; species Acanthopleura granulata. The sequence goes on from JABBOT010000014.1 coordinate 7,872,493, forward strand.
TTCTCGGTGAGGAAGAAGTGCTTTGAATTAATAAGCGGGTTAAAATGTTTTGAATATGCACGGATGCACAATTCTGCCTTTGTTTACGGGATTCAGAATTGCTGCCTTATGTTAATCCACACAAACTGTCATTGTCACCCTGGTGATTGAAAAAATTACAGGTTAGTCATACTTGGGATCACTTAGAAAGAGGAAGTACAGGTATGAGTTTTTTCTTCCTTAAAACATCCACAAATCTAGGAGATTGAACCGCATTCTCCGTCATCAATCAATTTCGCACACAAACAAGCCTTTGTGGTTCAGCCCTCAGAGAGATTAACAGAGATAAAATTCATACATATTCAAGATGATGATGCATCTCAAAAGGCAAGCGCAGGAAGTTGGAAGCTTTCAAATCCCTGACTTGAGAAACCAAAAAAGTATGCACGCTTTTTGAGAGTGACCTGAATAAAGGGAACATCCAGCACTGCTTCACACTGACGACTCAAGTGCTGTACTTTTCACTCGCACGAGTACAAACCAGTTCGAGAGGCTTAACTCATCCATCAACAAACATGTCTACTAAATCCACTTACAAACACCACGTGTGCATTAAAACATTGCCTTTGGGATAAATTATACCCTCAAACAATGCATGAGCTTTCTTCGTTAAACTACTACAAGTGAAAAGAAGTATTGTGAAGCTTAATACACATATATCCAGGGAACATGGCGTTGTTGTTGTTTTCAAGCCGAGCCACAGGGCTGACTTTATCTGATATCTTGTCCCATCCATCTTCTCGTGAGATGATCAAGACATCACTTCTAATCTACGGATGTTCTGGATAATGATCTAAAATGTTGCCTCAAGCCAAGTTGCACATACTGCCTAGCTGGCTTCATAATCCTAGAGTTCTACTGATCTTAGAAAGATGCTTTGAGGTAAATTTGCTTGGCAGGTGAGATGAAATCCAACTGGAAAGATATAAGTTCCAGCACCAAAAGCCTTATTTTTATTTATTTAACATTTACTTGCCTCTAATAACACACATATTGGGCAAAATTTTAGGTCATTTGCCAAATGCCCAGCAGTTTACTTGCTGCCCGAGGTGTCAACAAAGCGCAGGTGATTCTGTGCCTCCAGGCTCTACAACAAATATGACAAAGGTTGCTTGACATGAAGACTCAATTACCCAGCGATTAGACATGCACCAAACTAATAAATTCATTAAAACACCTTTATCGGTTCAAGATAACCACCTCAACGTTGTCAAACTGTTTCATATGCTTGTCAATGAAGTCTTGTTTTCCAGATGTTACAATGTCTATTTTAAGAGATAACAGACTTATATATACCCATTGCATGTTCATCTTTAATCAATTTCCGTGGCTTAATGAGTTTTAAACACTCAGGTCTCGTGGTGCGAGGGAAAAGTTTGTGATGTCCTGTATCTGTTGATTAATAAGAGATATGACAAAAATCATGTGTGCTTTCAGGGTCAAGACATATGTGCACGTACATACAGCAATATTTAGGGAACACTTTAAATTCGCTGTTTGACAAACACGACAAGTGTATAAACGCAAATAAGGGTTTTTGGTGCATAGTAGCCAAGCCCAATAAATTAATAAATAAATTAGAAGAGTTTTGAGCGTGAACATGATTTCGTAATACGTTGGCTTTAAAGTTTCAATCAAGTCTTCATGACATTCATACAGCCATCATCATAAGGAGAGAAGACCTGCATTGTAGCAGACACCCAAGCACATTCCTTTGAACTGCAACTTGAGTTCCTGACAATAGTCATAACAAAAAAAAAAGAATCAAAAAAGAAAAAAGAAAATAAAAGAAGACACTAGGGAGTTAATCAATCAAAATTACGAAAAACATCTCCATTTAATGGGTTCATTAACCTTTTGTTTGTTGTTTTTATGACAGCAGTTGTTTGTTCATTCGCAACATGAAACTGTATGTAACACAAAGTAGACCTGTATGTATAGATTATGAGCCGCATTATGACACATCACTGATCTGACACATTCCAGAAGCTTCTGATGGCGATCACTGTTGGACCACGGACCATATATTTGCCTCAATTTGAAGGTGACAGATGCGTGAATTACCAGAAAGAACCTGCTCCTGGGCAAATACAACTTCATCAACACTGATATCAGTTGACAGGATAGGTCTGTTCAGACAGTGTTTTTCACCATGTTGTCCAGAAACTTGTGAATATCACTGACTCTCCTCTCAACAATGGACTCTTTGCTGAAATCTTTAATGTTCTTGTAGTTTTAACTGTGTCAGGAACTGAAATCATCATGTGCTTCACCTCTTTGAATTCACCTAAGAAAACAATCTTATATCAGGTCTCAACAAATTTTAGATTATAGTTTATAAGCAGTGTTCATTTCTTAAATGTTTTAAATCAGAAAAAAAAGTTCAAGTCACCAGTTCATATTCAAATCCTGCCAGTACAGTTTCACGTCTACAAAAAAAAATTCCTAACTTACATAATTTGGAAACAATTAAAACTGCCGTCTGCTTTATAAAGAAATGTTAAAAGCATTGGCCATAATTATAAAAAAATTTATTCTTTATACTGATTTCTTTGGGCTGATTGACTTTTCTCACAGAGGTTTAACTCAGTATGGAATCAATCTGACTGGGGCTGATTAAATCCTAAGCTGTCGTTACCTGAAATTACAGGTGTTCATAACAAGGGATACGTGCTGTCAGGCGGTCATTAGTTCTATCTGTTATCATAATCAAGGTGAGAGCCTTCAGGATAGGTGTGTTGATCCATACAGGTAAGAAGTAGAAGGAAGGAGTTTTGAACAGCTGGAATGGTGGTACCATATTGCTGTATAGAAGGGGTGAAGAAGAGATGAGAAGAGATGAGAAGAACATCGTGATTCTAAGAGGGGTGATCGAGACATGAAAAGGGTCACCACACACTGGGTGCAGGTTGTAATCAGCGGGAGGAAATTCTACACAGGAGAGTACAGTTTGTCCAAACTACCTAAAGTACACAATGGATACCAATCTTCAGACAACCATCCCACCTTTAGGATTATGAAGGCTAAATTTAATCTATCATGTGCACGTCCGGGTAAGCTGTATCACTCCCTATAAGCCACAGACAAATCCTTCTCAAAATTGAGGATAAAACCATTCACGCTGAGGACTGGCATCTCGGGTGTAAGGAGGATTAACCGAGCCAGCTGTCAGAATTACCACAGTGATCACAATCGGAGAATCTTCCTCCTCAAATTCCCTTACCAGAGCTTAGCAACATCCACCGCTGACTAGTTGGCTCCATTACCTGGATGGAAATTGTAATCAGGCACTTCAAAAGGGAAAGGTGATATACAGCCTGTGCAGTCTTACCAGGTGTTAAGAGGAACTGTAATTTTTTATTCAAGGGGAAATCGGGCCAAGCCCTGTCTGTCTATGTGGACAACACCCAGTTATCGCTCATCAAAACTGTCAGCCCCGGAATGTAATAAAACTTCACTGTAAGTGCTGTAATGGGGGAAATAAGGTGTCTCAATAATGCAATCTAGGCAAAAGGGATATCAGATTGAAGTATAACTGTCATATCAAGTGGCTAGTTTTCTCCCAGCCAGGCAGATTTAACACTGTTTTACAACTGCTAGTTCACAAACCACTGTACTGGAAAGTATATACTCTGTCAACGATCTAAAATTTCGTCCAAATAAGTGCCTCTTTAGGCGCAAATAAATGTCATGAAATATAATTTCTGCTGATGAAACTCACATTTTCCCAGCTGGGTATCGTCCAACCTTCCACACAAACCCCAAAACAACTTTCTACAAGAACTCTCAGAATGAGGCAAAACAAGCAACTCTGTCATGGACAAAAGCTTACGTCATTTCGGGTATGTATGAAACAACACTTCACGTGCATTTGTATACTTAATCATACACTGTAAATCAACCTTTTTCAACCGCTAAAGCACTATTCTTTTTTCAGTGGAATTTATGCATACAGTGATTAAGAAAACGATGTTAAAATGAATTTTTTTTGGTATGATTAAAGATGTGAACTTCATAAAACGATGCAAAAATTATTCCCCTACAGCCGACAGTTCTGTCAAATTGTTTAAAACCACTGGTAGCAGAGGTTGAAATGGTCGAAGAATTAGGGCAGGTGCATCACACTACGAACAACAGCTGAATCAAATACAGCTACCAAGCTCATACAGTGCCGTACCACTTTCCATCCACAGGGTAAAACATACCAAGAAGTCATCAGTGGATACATCCAGTGCCACATACACTTCTGATCCACAATGTACTGATAGGATACACCTAATATGCCTTACATTTACAACAAGACCCTGAGAATTCATTAGTAGATTAATTTAACTACTCAAAGGCAATATCCATGAACCAGCATTTATTTCAGGTTAATGGATGATTAAATGTCAACACCTGACCAGGTAGCTGATGACCTCTTGTGACAGCCAGCAGTGCAGCCACACGTATAGAACTCATTGATTCATTCATTGCTCTTTAAGGCCAGGATAAACCCCTGAAATTTGGTGAGCTACAGACAAACTTTTCCACATATGCCCAGCAGACTTGTGTAACACATTGGTGGAAAACAACCTAAGCAAGTCTTCAACTGAACACAACGGCATCAACAATCTCACTGCAGGGCTAGATGCCTTAGTCAGTCGTACCACTGTACAAACATGCACACTCAATCTCCGCCCACCTTTCCAATAACATGCACAAACACAGCTATGAGCAATTTATTCCTCGAGTGCAGCTGTCCATCACCCCAAAACCAAACACGAAATCTGAGAGCCGTGCAATTAAAGTGGCCTTTATTATTACTTCTTTTCTTTTTTTTTGGAAACCACTTTAATGAATTAATAACGTCACAGGGTCATAACTGGGTGATCACTTGAGTCTGAGCTGCCGTACACATGGTTGCTTGAGTACATATTCACCTGAGTACATGTGGCCTAAAGTACGATTATCAACATGACCATGCTATTTAGACCAAAGTTTGCAAACAGTCCAATAATATACTGTATATGTAAGTCACCTTTTAATTTCATGGACTTATATATTCACAAACTATATGTACATCAATGAAAAAATCATGCGAATTTATGTATCAATTGTTGTTAAGTAACATGAAATTTTATATGACTACTGCATGTGTAAACTGCACTGAAGTCCAGAACTCATTCCACAGTGGCCTCTCCTCACACCCTCCAGTTTATTCTAACCTTCCTTGAACTCTCCCCTCCCCCCCCCCCCCCCCAAACAGAACCTATTGTTTCTGATCTAACCAGATGTACTGAGACTTAAAATTCTGCCTGGAAGCTTGGCAAGTGTACTGGTCGTATGCTTGCCTGTGGGTACAGCGCCCCATGCTCCAGAGCATGCTACACAATACTGGTTCCTGTTTCCCCCACTGCCCAGACAGTCACCCCAGAGGGGTCTGTCAGTCACTTATTGTGCGCCATGATGCCTGCTACTTACAATTTCAGGTTGTGGCTAAGAGAGAGAAAGGCAGCACTACGCCCTCCCCCACCCCCAATCCAGCATCCCCGCCCATCACTTCATCAGCTTTGTAGGTGACTCTTATAAACAGTATTCCTCTTGCTAATTACGGTTTGCAAACATCCTGTATCCTTAGTCATTAGTATTCATGATAAAGAGGTGAAAATTAGCCAAGAAATACATGTAACAGCATTAATGGTATTGGGTGCTCGTCTGGACTGGTAAATGCTCACGTTAACAACGGTATGTACAGGCATCAATTATCACATCATCACTATCTTCTGTTAACAGCTCAGTTTTACACATGTACACATAAATATGTTAGGCCATCCTTAAAAGACTGTTTGTTAAGCAAAACCCGATCCTGTGAGAAAATATGGGGTCGTTCGGTGGGGAATTCTTTTTATCTTACTCAGGCTTTTGAAAAAGATAAGGATTTTCGAGAACTTAACATGGTTACTAAAATTTTACAAAATTTTTATCAAAACACCAATGAAACGTTTGAGTAGGGCTCTTTTTGGAAGGGTCGGTCAGGTCACGCCCAACATACACACTTTTAAGGATGGCCTTATCCTTTAAAACTGTACGGTGTTGTTCCTTTCATATTCTATGCATTGACACAGATATTCTTCCTTAGCAAGTGTACGGCTATTCCGTCTGTGCAATTACACAGATATTCTTTTCACGGTTGACTCTTACACAGCCTCAGGTATCGGAAACTGCCATACTCCCCCTTATAGCAACTGTTTCCAATGTCTTTACTGTACATGTATACACTAAAGGTGCCATCAGGTATTACCCAAGACTTGTCTCTGTGAACCCAACCACAGAGGGTGGCTGTTAGTGATTTAAGGCCACAGCTGGTGGCGTAACACAACACCAAGTAATGATACCACATCATGTTCACAACAGTCTATCTCACATTCCCTCAAAATCCCCCAGAGGGAGCAATCAACATCCTGACTGGTAGCTTGTTCTCAGGTTTACCAAATTGTAAACAAACAAACAAAAAAAAAACAAAAAAAAAAAACAGATTTCTTAAACCTGCAAAATTCTAGAGCCCTTGAAAAGCATACATTATGTACTTGTCAGGATAAGTTTGTATTAGTGCAGATCTCAATAACCTTGATGAAAGCATTATGGCTTCTCAGCATAAATGATCTGGAAAGCTAGGTACTTCAATGAAACCTAAACTCCAATAACACTGTCACCATACATATCCCTCTAGCTAAGTATTTATCATTACATCAAGGTGAAAATCATGTTGACGAAAGCATCACAAATTAATGAAGTTTCGCCTCTTAACTCCAATTACTGTCATGAAAAGACAAGATAAAGTGCAATTTATGACAAGTAGTACTTCTTGCCAGAATTAATTTCAAAAAGTTTTGAAGATATTGCATACACTGAGTTTACAATACATTAAAAGAAAAAAACAATTTTTGGTTTTAACAGTGAGCCTCGATCAGGATCCGAACATGTTTACATGGAAATGAACATTACTGTTAATTACCTTAGAACATTGCTCATGTGAGGAATTATACACAAAGCGCTGAGAGTAGAGAATATCAACAAGCAGTCACCAACTGAGAGGAATGCCAAAGACACACACACATGACGGATTAATGTATATGGTATTCAACAGTGTCTCCTAACATGATGTCTCAATTTTGTCTTTTCTTCAAATTACAACTGTACCTTAACAGCTGAATTAAAACTGAAAGGGAGCGGTTACCTGGAACAGATATTATTCAGGGACCAATTCCAAGATGTCACATAGAGCTCCAGCTAAATCTGCACCCAGCAAAAGTGGCAGTCACAAACCTCAGATTGATGGCGTCTGACACTAATTCTCTGTACATCTCTGCAGTCCATTAAATTAATCCCGGTATCTCTTCTTTTTTTTATCCCTTTTGGTGATCAAATGTGTAAAAGCTGCCAACCAATTAACATAATTGGTGTTCTCAATTATGTCCGACAGAGCACAAGAATCTGTTGACACCATGAAGCCTGCCAAGACACCCTTGTTTTTTTTTTTCTCCCATTTAGGTGAAATTCTTGGGCTCATGTTTTTTTTTTTCACTCGCCAGCCAGTATGAGGGATCAGAACACGAAATCTCCTCCAAATGAAACAGGATCCCGAGTGGGGAAACGACAAACAGATGGAAGGAAATCTTTGTAAACACTGGAATCTTACCCCTCTCTGGCCAACACATTTGCTCTCCGGTACAGGATAATGAGGCACACAGCATGCGGTTGAAGCAACCCGCCATCTCCCCCAACGCAGCAGCGCTGTGCTGGTGCACTGATTTCTCCATCGTATGCCGGGGCACACTGGGGAAAATCACCAAGTCTATTTGCACATATCTTCAAGAGTTCTTGTCATAAAAACTTCTCAGAATTATCCACTTTACACTTGTTTCTACACCGATTTAACGGGTTTTTTTTTGGTTTTTTTTGTTTTTTTTTTTGTTTTTTTTTTTACTTTCCACACCAAAATGATTCACACCCCATTTCCTGCTGGAATACAGTTAACAGCACCACACTATGCAGAACATTTTGACTTTCTTTGAACGATTTGTCAGTAAATCATTTATGACATCTCCAGGCCAACACTGTTAAGTCATACATGCAGGCAGCTGCATGTGTCTGAGGCACCAACAAATCATAACGTCTCCAGAAGACGCTGCATGGCCACCATCTGTCAAGTTACACTTACGTACCGCCCATCTATAATGAACCTTGAAGAAACACTAGTGAAATTCCAATATAAATACAACATCAATGAATTACTGGCACCCTTTTATTTTTTATACATGTACCTTACGTAACACGTTAATTTGTGTCGACTTGTCTTGTTTTCTTGCATTTTTTTTTTTTTTTTTAGGAAGGACTGAATGTTTTAAAGACTGCGCAAACATGTCTGTGGCATGAACAACTGCAATTACGCAATTCATGTTGCACACAATATATGAATACATGTCCCAAGAAGAAAAGTTTTTTATTCCCCAGGAAATTGTCTTCAATCCATGCATAGCACAAAATCAAACAACACTCAACTCATGCATATCTTCATTCCTGAATGTTTTTCAGTTTAAAGCCGACAGCTCCACTCACACACAGAACAAATAAAATAAATTGCAAAAACACTCGGTGACCCACTCCAGGTTAAATGTGAGTTATTTTTTCAGATGACACTCTCCATATTTCAGAATCAATTTACTGCTGCCAGACTGTGTCAGTTAGAGTAAAAGCCAGAAGAAAGCCGATCTTAAGCCGACATGCAGGAGATAACTGAATCAATGGGGGGGCCCATTTTCAATGGGTGACCATATTTGCACAACAGAAAACCCTCATCAATCCTTGAAACTTGTTCCTCCTACAAATTTTTCCGCTTACAACGACGGGGTAGATGGGATGTTCTACAGGCCCCGACCAGCGCCGCAGAATCAAGATGGCTGAGTAAATAACGCTGATGAGTTAGAACGAGTCGCGTTCAACCCTCAACTTTTTGACCTCCCATTTGTGGTGGGATTTGTCAAGCACACATTGAAATCAAGTTCCAGACATCATTCCCCTCGTTGTTAAGGAGCCACTTTACATATATATGGCTGTGGACGGCCGTAGAACCTGGGAGTGAATGCTCTGCGTGGCTGCGGTGTAATGGCCCCCTTTGGCATTTTACCTTTTAATGGTCGAGCCAAGCCCTTCTGACAGGAAAGGCCCGGAGATCGCAGAGTCAGCAACACATGGCAGTGGCGAGTTGTCAAATCAGCGAATGGTTTCCGATGAACAGCATTTGGAGTGCTTGACCACTGCGCTGTGAACAGCGTTCATTTATATAACACTTTGCCCTCCTCATTGGAGAGGCCGCGGAGATCCACTGCAGACTGACCCTAACACTGCTGACATTTATCACAACCGTCCAATTTGCACGTGCGTCTGGAGTCCTGCACTTCACTGGCCAGGAATGCTGGCATACATATACAGACAGTATCATCACGACATTATAATTACAACCCTGCCCTCCTGTTATAAAAACTTCTTTTATTCAAAAATATCAGCCATAAGTCAACCAGCCACTGATTTTTTAACAAAATTCTACAATCGCACACATTAAGGCCTTCATACTATTTAGTCCGCTGTATTTCTGTAGTGTGTTAATTCTTTCAATGTTCTCTCGCTGTTATCAAGATCATATTTCATTTAAAGGAAAAGTGAACAGGCCAGTGAGAATCAACTATGAGTTGATTAAAGTTAACACGACTCCACAAGCACCTTACAATCCCCGTGCTGAAAGAGTGGGATTTGAACACGTGATGTCATTGCTTTTAACTGAACTGCGGTTGCCTGGCCAACCTATCCACCACAAAGAGCTCCGAATCGATCCTTTTGGTAAAAGTGAGCAGTTTCATATTATGTGCTGAAGTTTGAACTTTGATAACGAGTTCAGGGTAGAATTCAATACTTTAATCAGTGAAATGAAGTCATGTCAATATATTTCCTAATGACGTACCTTTCTATTTACCTGTCATACAGTGTTATTTACCCGGCGTTCTATTACTGTAAATAACCTAAAAAAAAATCGCGCCAAAAATTGCATCTTTGGAGGCAAATAAATGTCATATAATACTATTTCTGGTGATGAAACTCACATTTTTCCAGCAGTGTATCATCCAGCCTACCAAGAAAAGCTCATAACAGCTTTCTAAAATGAACAGAACTCTCAGAATCAGGAAAAATAAGCATCTTAATCACGGACATAATTTAGCGTCCTGTACGGTAAGTGTAGACCAATTGTTGATGAAATTGCCTGTTGTCAGTGCTGCCCACACTAATACAGACAAGCCGCGTGGACGATACCATGGGTCAATATTTAACCTCACGAGAAGCGAGCATCAGCTCCCGTGTCCAGCACAATGTCTACCTGTCACCAGGCATTAACAAAAACCAACAAGGTCGTGTTTCACACCAGGCGCATCCAATCGACTGGCAATTTGCGTCTGTAGACAGGTGTTAACTCAGGTAATAGATGCATTGACAGGTAGACAAATACCTGTACAGGAACAGAATGACATGATGGGGAAAGAGGCAGAATGCAACCAGGTGATAGAAGAAGCTAGGGGGAGGAGGCTGAGAATCTACCACTACCATCGGAATGTAAGCGATGGGCAGGTGAGAATTGGGTCTGTAGAGGTTGTGGGAGGGGGGGGGGGGGGAGGAGGGTGCATGGTTCCCGATTAAGTTGACACTATAATTTTACACCTCAGATATACCAATCTGGATCAGTTACTACATCTGCCTCTCTGACTGTACAACTTCTTAGACTTCTTGGGTATATAAACACTGCCCAATGCGGTCGCTGTGAGTTCAAGTCCAGCTAATGCTGGCTTCCTGTCCGGCCACACGTGGGAAGGTCTGCCAGCAACCTACGGATGGCGGTGAGTTCCCCCAGGGCTCTAGCTGCCCAGTTTCCTCCCACCATAATGCTTGCTGTTGTCGTATAAGTGAAATGTTCTTGAATATGGGGTAAAACACCAATCAAATAAATAAGCAAATTGCTTTTTTCCACATTAAGTGTAACAAGTTTTATCATGCCAAGTCAGTTTTTCTCCTTCACATCCAATACCCACGGGACCCGACAACATCAAATAACAGCATGATAGGGAGCCATTTTCACACATAATGTCTACACTTATTACTGAGCAATGTTTGGCTGTGGACAGACTAATGCATAATAAACTAATTAAGACCAAATATGCCAGCCTTCTGTATTCAATTTGCAACAATATGTCTCAACCTTTATCAATCTTTCATCATGGCTCTTCTGCCTAGCACTTAAGCTAGCAAACCCATCACCTTTTTCTCTCTCCCACTAGAGATACCCGAATTAGCTGTACTTGTACGTTTAGATACCTGAACCATACTGTGGACACGGTCTGCTACAGACACTTCAGTGAAAGACGCTTTCATAAGTGAACAACGCTTTAACAAGTGAATGAAGTTTAAGCAACTGAATAACGCTTAAACAAGTGAACGACCTGACTTGGTTTACAGCATACAAAACCAGAATACTGAAGACAGTAACCCAAGAAGGTGCCAAGGAAACATGCACCACTTTTTCTATTGTACTTATTTATTTATATCATTGGTATTTTACACTTATTTATTTATATCATTGGTATTTTACACTGTACTCAGTAATATTTCATTTATATGACGGCGGCCAGTCCCGGGGGATTACCCACAACCATCCGCAGGTTGCTGTCAGACCTTCCCACGTACGGCCGGAGAGGAAGTGAACTCACTGGACTTGAACTCACAGCGACTGCATTGGGCAGTGCATGAGCTGGATTTTCTATTACAATGAAAATGAACGATATTATTACCAAAATACCGTTTTATTCCAAGACTCTGTGCAGACACAATTAACACCAACATTCAAGCAAAAAAAAAAAAAAAAAAAAAGTAAAGGACAAGAGTAGAGTGACAAAAGATGACAAAAACTTATGAACAAATCACTTTTCTCAATTACTGTATAGTGCAGTATACAGACCATCTGATAAAGCTGTAAGACTAATTGGTGATTGTTTTAAATCTATAAGAATTTACCTGGGGAACGTCATGTATGTAAGTATATATGTAAGCACTTATGCTGGATACATTCATAACTCATCATTCCTTAGCAGATAAACAGTATAGTCGTGCATGTCTAGATGTTTCCTTAGACACATATGACGACACATATTAGGGTCAGTTTGGTATCAATTTGAAGCTTCTTTTAGTGGTTCAAAAGCCACGGGAAAACCTTTCATACGTCAGTTTCACCTGGCTCTCAAGAAAACAAACATGTACACCTTGGTGGACTCTGAACTCCACAAGATAACTTTTCAATGGCACACATGCACTGTAACTGAAAGCACTGAAAGGTAATTAGAAATACCTCAAAACAGCGGTTCATGCAAGTATGTTTTACTCAAGTGTTACCACAACACCAGAAAGTATCTGATTCTGGAGTGCACCTAGCTCAGATCTGAATACAAAACATTTTAAAAAATAATCAGGCAAAAGAATTAAGATCAGTCCACAAACCACCCTGAAAACCGAACCACTGCGATATTCTTTATAAGAGCACTGCGATGTTCTTTGTAAGAGCACTGCGATGTTCTTTGTAAGAGCACTGTGATGTTACTGCGATGTTCTTTGTAAGAGCACTGCGATGTTCTTTGTAAGAGCACTGCGATGTTCTTTGTAAGAGCACTGCGATGTTCTTTATAAGAGCACTGTGTGCAAGAACTCCCTAAAATGAATACTCTGAATGCAGTTTGGCCCGATGAATAGAGCAGCAGCGATGGGGTGTGACACGAGGATACCTCCCCCCCCCCTCCCCTCCAAAGTAGCCAACTTACATCAGCAAGTCCCTGGCAGACCCCCCCCCCCCGCCGCCCCCCTTCCCTCTGCAATCTTCAGCACTTTCCACCTCATCTTTACTGGAGCAATCTCTCACTCTCTCTCGCTCGCTCTCTCAGAGAGCCGAGCGGCAAAAATTCATCATCTTAAAGTATGTGTTAAGAGGAGAAAAAAGCCAGACGACTTACACATGTACAGACGACCGAGTCCTGAGAGCTGTGGACTCCTGGCCGAGGAGGCGTTCGAGTTTCACAGAATCACATTTATCTCTGCGACATGTTGAATTTATCCACCTTTACATACGACCATATATCACTAGCAGAAAACTACACGAAAAACAGCCTTCAAACCAACGCGAAACCAGAGCTGTTGGCAAGTAACTCCCAATCAAATAAAAGTGCAAAAAGCTTTTCCACCTAAGCATACCTGAATCTCAGATTTTAAGGCCTCTCTAGATTCTCCATTGGGTGTTTTGGTACAGCATACAAAGAATGGACAAAACTGGAGCCTCTCTACATAAGTGTAATATATTACAAGGAAAATTTGACGAAGTTTCCAGCATATGATAAAATTGCCTCAATTCCCTCTGGAGCCCACCTCTGTAAAACTGGTGACCTGTTTACAAAGCCAGAACATATTACCAAGCTTACTAGGGATCAAATCTTTTGGGAGATCGACCAAACTGATGACAGATTCAACCAGAGCGAAAACTGTTTCAAAAGAAATATTACACTAAAGACAGTCCTAGTTCAAAAGCTGGTACATTTGTCTTAATTTTTTGCCACTTATATACCACCACAGGGCTATCTATTAACGAAAACCAATCCGAAAGTGACACAGATAGTAGATTATGACATATGCTTGGACAGCCTTGGAGAGCTGGAATCAAATCCCACTTAGGGGGGAAAGTGGAGAGGGAGGGGGTTGCTGCTGACAGATTAGCAGGCTCCAAAGTGCTTCAGGTCATTGCCACCCCTTTAGCACCATACACACAGACACTGTCATGATAAATGCTGGTCCTCTTGGGTTTCACTGCCTTTCAACAGGGGCATGATTTACTGACAATGTCCAAATCTAAAACGATACATTAAACTATTTCTACACATATACATCTTCATCAGTCTAAGATGACTTTTGGTCTTCAGCAAATGACAAACTATACTGCTTCAAGGCTCCTTCGCCCGGCAGGGATTTCTAAACATGTGTACAACTACAGCCTGGTTAAATTACACTTGATATGCTTGGTAAAGAAACATCATTTCTGCCCTAGGAGCAGGAAACACCACAGAGGAAAGCTTCAATTCTACCGTCAGCTTATTTGAGAAACATTCTTTTGCCTGTCAGTGTTGCAGTCTGAGAGCTGAACAAGAAACAGAAATGTTGCTCAGAACCTAAACTTTTTAACTACCAGGAGAAGGTGTCCCACATGTACCTATCAAAGCAACTGAACTCCAGTACCTGGATGCATATTTTCTGATCATAATGCAGGGTTCATTAGACCTGCAACAAGAAATATGGAAAAAGCACCTGGGGTCTATTACACAAACCCAGTTTTGACTCATGCCAATATTTTAAATCACTAACTCAGGGCTTATTTCTAATAATAATTTAAACTAACATTTTAAAGTATAACATCAATCTTATACTTAAGAGATACTTATTTCAAAATTTCAACTTCCAGTACTGTAACAAATATTAAGAATTTGGATGAGGTCTAAATTTTGAATTCATGTAGTTATATAAAGTTAGTGAAGCCCTGAACTTTTACAATGCACACACACACACATGTCATTGTGCTCATCACAACAGACAACCATCACAAGAGAAGACATCGATCAGACACACCCTATAAAGATGTTTTGACCACGGTGTTATGCCCGTTGATGGAAATCTCCTCTGTTGGTGACCTGAAATAGGCATGAGCACAAATGAAGTGCAAATGCATTAACGCAGTCATTCAGTCCACATGCATCCAGTTGGAAGTGATTTCTCACACTTGTCAGGAGTAAATTCTTGAAAGATTAATTTCTGGTGGCCCTGAAGGGGTGTGAACGGTCATTTCCTAAAACTGCTCTTAAAGAATGAGTTGAAAGCTGGTTAGTTTCCTTAGCAACCTGCGCAGGTCAAGCAGGCTGCCATGTTGAATTAGTCTGAGTAGCGTTCACATTCAGACCAATCTCCTCAGGTTTTCCTTCACTCTCACATAGCTTTTAACACCATAAATGCGGCCAAGAAAGTTTTCAAGCCTTTGGACAAGATCTTTATAAGCAAGGTGAACAGCAGAGAT
Organism: Acanthopleura granulata; assembly: GCA_016165875.1. Classification (NCBI taxonomy): domain Eukaryota; kingdom Metazoa; phylum Mollusca; class Polyplacophora; order Chitonida; family Chitonidae; genus Acanthopleura; species Acanthopleura granulata. The sequence continues at coordinate 7,887,713 of JABBOT010000014.1, forward strand.
AAACATACATGTAACATCTTCATTGTTCTTCGAAGTTCAAGATGGACTGTGTAGCTAGTATGTGCAAAACACAATTTAGAAACTGTCTTTTACTTAACTTGCACTATCAACATGAAGAGAAAGTAGTTTAAGGGTTATATCAAATTCGATACGTCAAAGCCACTATAAGCAAAAAAAAGTTCCTGCATATTTTATTTTTGTTTTCTGTGTAAATCACATAAGTTTGGAAAAGGTTTCCTTCATGATACAATTATTTAATTTAGTATTCTTGAGTTCCTGTAACAGGAAGTCTACAAACCTGAAAACACATTTCACTTCTTCCGGGCCATCGAAAACAGAAAGCTTAAGAATGACGTGCTTGGTGCATATAGGATTTTCACAAGAGTGAGAATCTGGCAAATTTACAAAACTTAACGAATTCGCTAAAAAAGTACAGCTACCAATAAGACTGCAGATGTCAAGCCTGGGAGAGACAGGGTGTTAATGGACGCATTAGCTAAAGCCAGTGAAGTGCCTGTCAACACAGGTATTCCTAAGTACATGTAACACGTACCCATTAACACCTTGAAAGTTCACACCTTTACCACGTGATACCGTATCAGCCAGGTAAACTCGTTAGTCTCCCTGGGGTATATAACTGTCTCCTCTACCTGGCCGTGAAGTTTTCACACGCACAGATCTATAAAACCAATCTGATAAGTAGACTACTTTGTGATACACTCTCGAGAGTTTCTAACACAATGCATCATCCGATACAACGCTGCACAGCTCACGGCTGCACCAAATGACGTTATAAAATCGCAGGGGTTTTTCTAGCCACTGTATCGGAAAACAAATTTTGTACTGAATTTTTATAAAATAAATGAGTTTTAGAGACATTTTACACACAATGGTGATGAAAAATACTGAGTTTTCTGATTTGTTCAAATTGAATTTCTGTACAATAACTGGCTATGAAACCCCCCGAAACGAGCTAAAACTATGAGACAAAATACGTGTAAATGTCTTAAGATATGTCTTAAGCATATGTTTTTATGAAAGTTCCTAAGATTAACAGAACTCTTAAAATCAGGAAATATCTGCAACTTGGCCAAAGGTGAGATTTCAGGTCATTGACCATATCGAGCAGATTCAGTTTTATTGATTAGTGAGTGCATGACTATAAGGAATATTCCACATATTTATTTATTTAAGCTTGATTGCTGTACAACACTGTACTCAAGAACTTAATTAACACCAATATGATAGTTAAGCTACACTTAACATGGGGGGCGGGGGAGAAGACTGCATTGTCCATGGTAATTAACCCAACAGACTTTGGCCGATTACTGTTAAATGTACATGCACATGATGGTGTCAGTGGTGGAGATCAGTGTGCCAGGAAAAAACCAGCTGCCTTTGGAAAGTAACTAACTTACACGCTTCTCTGATGCCAATTAATTTATAGTAAGTGTAATACATGCAGAAACACATCCCGATGCCAAAACTTTTACCATTAACACCAGTCCCCCCCCAAAACTTAACAAAATGAACTGGCACAGAACTCATTAGCCAAATTCTCTCAGCAACACCTTACACCTTTTCGAAGTTCCACATGCATCTCACTGGAGACTGAAGGCTTCTCTCACAGGTCTTCACTCCTCCAGAACCAGACACACCATATGGAGGGCCTTTCTGACCACCTGCCCCGGGTTACTCACCACATGGTAAACCAGTAACGACTACTGGTATCTGCAAAATGAAGATTTATGCCACCCGAGTCCTTAGTGAATAACCTTCAAATAGCTCCACTTGCCCCTTCAGTTGACAGAAAAGGTTCATGCAGTGAGCTATAGCCCTGGACTGATACACGCTGGGGAGGTTGAGAACAGCGAAAGCATCTGGTCACCTCCAAGGTGTAACACAGACCTACAGGTGTGTCAAAGATGGCCAGACCCATATCCGTCTTCCAAGTGTCGGAAATGGCATGATGTTAACAGCCCGAACTGCAACACTAAATCGCATCCCGCTCCCTCCCTATTTGTTTCTTTTCTCCTCCCAATTCTTCTTTAAAACTCTCTACCCACCTGGAAATTTCCTTCACAACTTCAGTTCGGATCCACTCTACGCACCTTCCGCTAAGACAGAGGCCAGAAAAGTTGAACATGGATCATTGCGGAAGTCATTAGGCGTAGGACTGACATATTGCAGATACGTCGGTAACCAGATTAAAAAGGGCTGCTTCCAGCTGTTCTCTACCTTATAACCTGGTTAGATCTACACAACTGCCCAAACCTCACAGGTCAGCATGGGACTTTGAAAACTTCAGCATAAAATATAGCATAGCACATGTCTCTCTTTGAGACACACTCTCAAATATGCACTCCCTGTGCCTACACACTTGTGGAAAGTTTTGAACAATCGGCATCTCTTTGTCTGCAAAGTTTTGATATAACTATATGTAATAACGTTAAATGACCATTTTATAATATCACTTTAAACTAATATCTAAAGTTTTCCACACTCACAGAAATGAAAATGAATCAATGACTGCTGTTTCCAACATGCCAGGAATATAGCAGGCAGGTTCATCATCAAAACGGAACCTTACAATCATACTGTCTATGCAAGCTTATTATTTCCTCAGGATTTTCACACATTTGCAAGACATTTTTTCAAGTGCAGATCAACAGATAATTGAAGTTATACATTTTGTGCGGCTTGAAATTGCATGGCTGAGCTAATGAAATGTGATTTTGTATCTAATATCAAATTAAAAAGGTGTATAAGTCAAATTCAAATTTACCATCTTTCATGAGCAAAAGGCTGGGAATTAATGAAGGTTATAAAGCTATGTTAGATCACAATTTATTTATTTATTTATTTGATTGGTGTTTTACACTGTACTCGAGAATATTTCACTTTTACGACCGCGGCCAGCATTATGGTGGGAGGAAACCGAGCAGAGCCCGGGGGAAACCCACAACCATCTGCAGGTTGCTGGCAGACATTCCCACGTACGGCAGGAGAGGAAGTCAGCATGAGCTGGACTTGAACTCACAGCGACCACATTGGTGGGAGGCTTCGGGTCATTGTGCTGTGATAGCGCACTAACCGACTGAGCCACGGAGGCCCCTTAGATCACTATTACATGCTTTTCTACAGCATTATGTAGATATACATATGTGTGCACTTTTTTGTGCGACTTAATTCTAACATCAAAGTAAGCTTACAGGTAGTAAAGCTGAGGAAAGGTGTGTATTACTGTTAAAACTAGTAAGACTGTATTCAAGGTGTGCTAGCCCTATATGTATACAATGTACCTGTGACCACGTCAGGATCAAAACCTTGACAGGTGTAACAAAAACAAAAAAAAAAAAAAACACATCAGGTTATATCAATGAAAGTCCCCCAACAATGGGATCCAGAAAGGGAGGGTGCCGTTTAAGGATAGATAAAAATCTTACAGGGCATACAACTGTCACAGGCATGAAACGTGTAAGGATAAAATTCTAATTTAAGCATTCGTGCAAGCAAGCATAGCATGCACTTTAAGCTTTCACAGATAAGGCAAGAGGAGATATACCTGTACAAAACATACGTCTATATATACCATATATACACAGACAAGCAAACATTAGTAAAATGTAATGCAAAAAAACCAAAAACGATCCCGTTTGCACGTATTCACATTCTCCCTTCACTTCTAGTACTTATTCAGTATCAAATGGTCAGTTCATTTGTCTTCGACATTACATGTTCATAGAACTAAAGGTTTCGAAAATACCAATTATTAGTTATAAATACATTTGTGTTCACATCAATAAGGCTTTATTCCCTTTCCACCTTAATCTCTGAGTGATTTTCAACTCTAAATCATTACCTCACATATTGCCACTATTATGTGGTGTCGAAGCCTCAGTGGCCTATTGGTGATATAGCGTGCTAACTAGTGCAGTGCAATGACCAGGAGCCTCTCACCAACGAAGTCCCTGTGAGTTCAAGTCCATCTACGGCCGCATTCTTCCTCTACATTTTTACCTGACTGCCAGCAACCTGCCGATTTCCTCCCACCATAATGCAGGCCCTCATTGTATATGTAAAATGCTCTTGAGTAGGGCATAAAACATTAATCAAATAAACAAAGAAATATTGTATGGGGTCAAGCAGAAGTCATTCCTCCACACAACACAATAGTTTATAAACATGACACTGCGCTGAAATTTTCATCATTAAGGAACCTTCCTCATCTGTTTCGCCTACAAACACGGACGATCTCATGCCTATTAATAAATGATTTCATGGCCTCAGAAAATTTTACAAATACTAGTTATGTAATTACAAGTATATAGGCTGGAATTAATTCGTCGTCTTCTTCTTCACCTCCAGGCCCTAGGACATATGAGTACAAAGACAACGTAAAGCATGTACAATGAATCAGTCCACATTTTCTTGAAATAAATGTTTACTGCAGGCACTGCCTGCATGTGTAAACTAAAACAGTTATCTTACCACTGTTTAAATCTGGGAATCCACTGCCTGCAATAGCCGAAATGTTTCTCTCCACGGTCTCTCCCTACAGTGACAAACTACGCAGCAGACCCAAGCTTCAGATACACTGTATCACGCATATAATGGCCACATACATGCAAAGCTCACTTCATCTACATAAAAACAGATGGACAGACACAAACCTGTTCCCAGCAACTCCAGGATCAGGAAATTCAAATTCTCTCCATAATTAATTAATATTTTTCCACATCAGCCTGGATATAAACTGTCACATATTTTCTTCAGCATTAGCTGGAGAGACTGATTTTTTCCCCCCTGACCTGTGCTACAGTATAATACATGTACTGTTCACGATCTTGTGTTCTGACGTTACACACCCATATCAGAAGCCGTCCATGAAGTGTGTATGTGTGTGTGTATATATATATATATATATATATACATACACACACACACACACAAAGATCCTTATGTTAAAGGCCCATGTATTAATGTAAGAGACATAGTATACTCATTTGCCATAGTTGTGACAGATTGTACAAGTTCAGGTTTTTGTTTCACCCGGTCCCTCCCTTCCTGAAAGACCTAGCAATAAGGGTCCTGCGACAGGAGGGTGGTGCAAGTTTGAGAGAGGGGGAATGGATGTTTCTTGGAATGAGCGGAGAGTTCCTGCAAAATTTATCAAAGTCAAATGTTTATGAACACGAGAGTTTTGATTATTGTGGACCCCGGACAATGCGCAGAATTGTTGTGAGTTTCATAGTTCTTAATTCCTTAACCTCTGAGTTCGTATGTATGTCTGCCGAATGAATAAGTTCGTCGTATCATGATGCTGTTGTTTCACCTGTATACAAACTTAGGCTATAATTTCAAATAACTAAAACTCATCAACACTGGGGCATTTAATCGTAACGACAAGAAGTACATGGAGTGATCGTGACAATATCATTGTGTATTAACACTGATGTGTGAATGCGAGGTCATTACTCTAGCGATGGTTGAGAAACAGACTGAGTTAAGTTAATGATTATTTCAAGATTCGATGCCGTTCTAAATCAGGGTTTCTTGTATTCTTTGTACAGCTTGAACCACGTTCACGTCCACGGTTACGTTCACGTCCACGCTTACGTTCACGTCCACGTTTACGTCCACCATGACGTTGACGTGCACGCTCGATCGCTATGACGATCGATGGTATTGGCTCTTACTTATGGTTTGCCGATGTTATGAAGAATTCATAGATAACAAAGCAATGTTTCTATATATTGCATATGGAGCTGTAATAAAGTGTCTCGTGTGTTTTGAATAAACGTGCTGATCTGAATTTGTCCACTACAATTAAAGGTTCAATGGCAGACACTTTTTTCTCGACTCACAAATGCCGTATGACTAATTCATAATGGTTCGCTGCTACATTGTCTCCATAACAGCTCTTCGGGAGAGAGTAGTTATGCATGGGTTTGTTCAGGCAGAACTCCAGTGATTGAAGAACAGCCACTGTAGCCAGTCAGGCACTTCTGATGTTCACAGGAAGCCAGCAGTGCCTACGGATCTGGCGCGATAACAATAGTTTATAGTGTGATGCAGGTGAAAATCTGCATTACATCATCATTCCGTGCGCACTCGTACTGCAAGGCTTCCAGGCGTGTCGGCTACCATGGCGAGGAACACAACTTTAAACTTGAAACACGCAAAGAACAACTGTGACCAAAAATTTCTGACCGTGTTTGATTTAATAAAAAAATAACTCACATCACTTGAAGAATGAAACATAAGCGAACATACAGTAACTACATTTAAAAAGTCCATTGAATTCACTGACTATAATTTCATTCGTTAATACGTACAACATCTAGGGTGGTCTGTATTACTGAACAAGAAAAAGCTCTGTAACACTGGGACTCATCAAGCAGGTAATACAATGACAAAAAAGAAATTACAACTGTTTGCCAACAAAAGATCCTTGAATTACAAACTACCACCAAAGACATAAAAACTAATATGTAGTAATTCGCAATGAATGAAAAGTTGATTTGGGGTCTTTTTTTTTTTTCTTTGTTTATACAACAGGTTGCCTTCATCATTCTCTGTGGATTCCTGGCAACAATATATCTGCCAATCTCATATCATCACTGTTTGTAACAGCATGGCAGTGAAACTTTAGCATTTCAGAGAAGAAAATCTGTTCGTTGACACGATCCATTATTTCTAATTATTCATTCACGATTTATTCATTTGACTAGTGTCAAGAATATTTCAATTTCAAAAGGGCTGTCGCCTTTTTTGTGTATTGGTAACTGTAACAAGAGCAAAGAAATAACATTTAACTGGCTAATACAATATCGCATAAGACATAAATTTTTATGAAAGCAATTACAAAAGTTAAATTGTAACTGAAACCCAAAACTTAAAGTATACACGTAACGGTGACGAAAGTCAAAGCATGATCACAACTAGCCATCGTACAAAAAAAGTTTCACATTTTCACTACAAAATTTATGGAAGGACAATATAAGATAAATAAGCAAATGATTGTTGTGCAACGCTACTAAAATAATCGATATAGACGGGTCTAATTACAAGTGCATATAACTGAATTCAGAAGGTAAAGAACTTTAGTACTCCTAAATCCCTCGCACATTCTTCCTCTTGGGATAAGTCTTATGAAGCACTGATTATTTGCTTTAATTACTACATTGCATTTAAGTTGTGTATATTTTCTGGTCTATTACTTACTATCAGTTGATGTATTTCATTTGCATCACATGCAACAAATGATACACCAATGCTTATTTCCGAAATTTGTATTCTTTTTTTCCTATGTTTTTTTTTTATATATATATATCCACGGTCAAAAAATTTTTTTGACTTCCAGTGAACAGTGCACTAAAGTATGTTAATCCCAAACAATCGCTGAACATTAACTGATCTGTAAGAATCATTTAAATAAACCCTTACCGGAGTGGTAAGCAAGGACAGAGCTGTGCACCAATCTTGAATTGTCCAATGCATTCCTCAGCCTATCAGTATTCAGGGAATTGTAATCTCTTCCTCATGACTATTCATTCAAGCTTCACTGATTTCACCAAGGTAAAAATAGCCAAATTTTATGAGGGTTTAATTTAATTTCAGACATCTTCCAACACCTGAGGCTATTGCAGGCAGAAGCCATCAAAGCGAATTAAACATTTAATTAACATCCGCTTAGGACTTGTTCCCATGGATACAACACCCGCATTCAACACCGAATACTTTGGGATGATTTGCATATCAAGGCCAGTTGTCGCCGGTCAATCACATGAGTCAGATTTGGAGGAATTCCAGATCTTCACCAACAGAGCAACAAATTATGCGCGTTGCAGAGCCTTGTCCTTGTCACAGGAATCGGCTAATTGCCGAGTCTAACTGCCTCTGGCACCATGATTCAAATGCGGTGCTGGGTTCCAATTAACAAATTACCCTTTGTAATCAGGCTATAACTGGCCTGCCATCAGTAACTTCTGGTCACAGCTGCATAAACACACAGGCATCATCTGCCTGGGTAACATCTAACTTCAAACAGCAGTAAATTTTTCATCTCAAGGCATGTTTTAGTTTCTATACATCACATCACAGATCTACATCAAAACCACTACATTAAAAAAACCCCTTTATTCTTAGTTTGCTCAGCGAGTGATCCTGCATAAAACTTTGAGTATCCTTAAAAAACATTCTGATTGTAATGTCACGTGAATATAACGGAACTTCTCCTCCCTGCTAGAGGTAATGCGAGACAAGAATATTACATGGATACATGTGACTTCACGAAGCTGCTCAAGGTGATTCTGCCAAGAACAGAATGGTTATCAAGGATATTGTAAGGATTTGATTATAATCACTAGCAACGTCCAAACCACACAAGGGGGGTTCAAAATCGACAGGCTGCGGTTGACAGGTGGCAGTGTTTGTACGCCTCAAAGATCTCCTATTCATTGTTTTATATAGGCTTGATAGAAGTATCAACCGAGAGAAAGGCTGTTGATTCAGATTTTGATGGATTTATTTTATTTATTTATTTGATTGGTGTTTTACGCTGTACTCAAGAATATTTCACTTATACGACGACGGCCAGCATTATTGGGGGTGGAAACCGCGAAGAGTCCGCAGGCTGCTGGCAGACCTTCCCAGGTACGGCCGGAGAGGAAGCCAGCGTGAGCTGGGCTTGAACTCACAGAGACCCTATTAGTGGGAGACTTCGATCATTGCGCTGCATTAGCGTGCTAACCGACTGAGCCACGGAGGTCCCCTTGATGGATTTAGAGTTGATAATTGTAACAAAATCAATGCATGCACTGGCAAATTTCACTTGCTTATGTGCCTTACCATCAAAGTACACAAGTTTATCAGCTATGATATCAGGTAGACATCAGCAAACAAACTGTTTACTGATATAAACTGTAAACTTTAAGACAATATCAGAGAAGGGAAATATGAGGATTGCTATCCTTATTACTACGGAAAAATTTTCCAGAAATCCACAGGCTTTTACTGTGCAGAAATGTCAATTATGTTACGAATGAATCCAGTGTGCACGCAGTTTGTAGCCACTCACTTTCACTCAGTCTGTCTGTTAATTTTTTGTCAAGGCTTAGAAATAAACAGATATTTGTAGTTTGCCAAAAGAAAACAATGTCCTCATCCCCCATCAAGACAAACATGACATCAAAGAATCCTTCACAACCTTCTAGCGCCCTGACACAACACAACTCCTCGTTGCCACAACAAGGGATTCCTGTCTACCCAATGCCGTATTGGCAGTGTTTATTGATAAATGCAAATACTTGGCCAACACTCGAGAAGTGTCCATTTACTCGGGATAAATGCACTTGGTGGCTATAGACGAGGCAAAACTCAACACGTCTTGTTAGGTTCTGTGAATATACACTTCACCCTAATGAGGAATAATGTCATCATCCTGATACCAGTGCATATATATGTATGGAGAAAATGACAAGAATAAGTGCGTGTAACTGGTGCTTAACAATTCAATAGTACATTGGACATGTTAAAAACTGTCATCTGGAATGTGACACTACATATTCAATGTGATCCTTTCTCCTCCGTTGATCTGCCCCCCCCCCCAGCCAAAACACAGTCAATGAACATATTAAATATACTTATAAAATTTACACATAAATAAAATAAAACATAATGAAGTATCAAATACACATATAAATTATAAATACCATTCAAGGTGAAGGAATAAATCTTGGAGAGATATTCTGTCTATTTACATAAGAATGATAACCAATATATTATATTCAATATACGACTGACAAACACTTGCCATTGTATTAGCTCCCTTACAATGTTCTTGACACATTTTCCAACATTACAAACACACAGGGGGTAACTGCCGTGCATGTACAGTGTATAACCATAAAAAGCTGAGAGAGGGTTTTTAAATTTTTAAATCCTGTTTGACATTATTGTTTACTAGATCTAAAGTTGCACACTTGTGTTTTTTGTCATAATTTATGATCTTTACTATATCTAATGTTGCACACTTGTGCCTTTTGTCATAGTTTATGATCTTTGGCTTTTAACAGACTGTACTGCATATCTTGGATGCTTCTGCTTGTGTACGTGGCAATATCAGTATTTTTTTTTAGCTGGAATATACATGCAGTTAATCTTGCATAAAATCATAATCACTCACTATTTTTACACATACACTTTTTAAAAATAATTTTGCCACTTCAGGCAAGATGATTATCCCTCCAGATACGACTTAATTAACAGAGAGTAACCAAGTGGAAACGATATAAAGAACACAAAAGACGTAGGAACTTCTGAACCCACAAGGAAATTCAACTCGCCCATAAAATCCTAGTATTTACTACCCTCTAAATATTATGAACACAAAGCCTATAGCAAAAAAACTAAGAACCTGTAACACTCTGTTGACACTGTTAAATTCCACATCCATACTCCAAAAGAAAAAGAAAAAAAAGAAAAAAACATAAACAAGTTTTCTAACCACGATTACAAAAAGCTTGCTCCCCAAATAAGCCTGTAATGATGAATCTCGTCCGACAAGTTAAACTTGTTGCCACAGCTCGTTGAACAATGAACTTGTACACTGTCACATTTCACCCATGTCGCTTTTGATTGATATACGCAGTGGCAATTCCTCTGCTCGAGTTAAGCTCGAGTTAAACCAGAAGCTAAGCTGACAAGGTCCTCGGGCAAAATGTCATTCGGTAGCCTATCGTGTGTTATGAACAAATTTCCAAACCGCTATCTTTGTATGTAATTAATTAGCTTTGTTCATTCAAATCTAGTGTAGCATGAAGTCTGCATGTGCCCAATGATGAAAATTTACAGGTAATTCTCAGGTAATTCACATAGACCCACAAGTTGTTGCTTAAACCATAAATCCGATAAAAGTCTTGTGAGGCTTACATGTAATTTAGATCAATTAACACATTACGTAAACAAGCTTTCACGATGCTACCTGAACTGTTAATAAAACCATTAAGGTGTGATAATATCATAAAGGCAATAGAATATAATCTGGCAATAATTATACTGCATATATGATACTATCCAAAATGTCACAATACTCTCTATGATGCTATGATATTCATGCAATGTCACTGTCTTGTCAATACTGTCTTTGGTGCTAATGCAATCAATTCTACATGTAAGTTGTATTGTCTTGTCAATATTGTCTTTGGTGCTAATGCACTCAATTCTACATGTAAGTTGTATTGTCTTGTCAATACTCTCTACTCAATTCTACATATAAGTAGCTCTGTCTTGTCAATATTGTCTTTGGTGCTAACGCACTCAATTCTACACATAAGTTGTATTGTCTTGTCAATACTGTCTATGGTGCTAATGCACTCAATTCTACATGTAAATTGTACTATCTTACCAATACTATCTTTGGTGCTAAAGCACTCAATTCTACATGTAAGTTGTACTATCTTGTTAATACTGTCTATGGTGCTAATACACTCAATGTCTAAGTTGTACTATCTTGTCAATACTGTCTATGGTGCTAATACACTCAATGTCTAAGTTGTATTGTCTTGTCAATACTGTCTATGGTGCTAATACACTCAATGCTATACGTAAGTTGTACTATCTTGTCAATACTGTCTATGGTGCCAATACACTCAATGCTACACGTAAGTTGTACTATCTTGTCAATACTGTCTATGGTGCTAATACACTCAATGCTACATGTAAGTTGTACTATCTTGTCAATACTGTCTATGGTGCTAATACACTCAATGCTACACGTAAGTTGTACTATCTTGTCAATACTGTCTATGGTGCTAATACACTCAATGCTACACATAAGTTGTACTATCTTGTCAATACTGTCTATGGTGCTAATACACTCAATGTCTAAGTTGTATTGTCTTGTCAATACTGTCTATGGTGCTAATACATTCAATGTCTAAGTTGTACTGTCTTGTCAATGATACTTATATGCCATTAAATGCGCAAACCGCACTGTATTGTCAACAGTGTTCTTTTACCTGCAATATGTCACTGACAGTATCACCTAAACTACATCAACATATAACGCAAGATATCACAATCTTGCCCAAGACACCATGTCACATGTATAGCCATAACAATATGACGATTACACACCACACTGTGGCAGGATGGAGCCATATTCTGACTGAATTGCTGAAACTGTATTGATAATACTAGTCATAAACAGTACATATAATGCGTGAATGTAATCACTGACGTAAAATGTCAGTAACAATAACTCGTATCTCATTTTGTAGGTGATGTATTAGAGTACTTACACTGACCAATTTCACGCTCTATCAGCACTGACAACACATAGCTTCCTTCTTTTGCATCTCACTTGAATCTTGTTGTCAAAGGTATGAAGTAATCCAGGGTAAAAACCCTTGAATTCCTCTTTCTGAAAATAGAATAAAATAAAAAAAAAACGCTCTGTGAGTCAATTATACGTACATACGAATTACTTCAATTATATCTCTTGTGATAGATTTCATAGATCGCAACATACATTTAGCCAGAATTTGAAATCAGGGTGTCTCATCTGCACTTCTCCCTATTTTTGCCCTATGTCTCCCATGTCAAGTTTAAATTGTCAGAATACAGTGCCTCAAAGACAAAAGCCACAATTCCCCCCCCCCCACCTGCCCATCCAACATAACTCACTGTTCCCAAACAGAGCTTGCTAATTAATCTTAATTGATATATTCATCAACACACTATTATACACGTACAGTATATGCCACTTCGTTCATCAAATTTGCATTTTGAACACTGTCTATTATACATATAACAGGCCCTCGCTGGTCTACAGGTATAATACCACCTGTCAAAAGACTTCCCCTGGCTTGGACCACTGACATTGGGAGTTCAAATCCAGAGGGAGCTGGACATGTTGCGGCTTTAGGCCAGTAAATTTGTCAGGTACCTGCTGATCACAGTGTCATGGCATTTGCACAGGTAAGAAGAAGCTTAAGAAGCTTATAAGAAGCTTTTACAGATAACTGTCTAATCGCAACAATAAATGAAATACTGCTTTACAGGAATATAAACAGCAGACTGATGTCCACGTGTACAGTTCTGTAGCTTATTGTACAGGGTGCTGGGTGCATTTAGCTATACATCATTTTCATCTGCAGCTGATCCATGTACAGTAACTGGTACATACAGTGTACGCTCTATACGAACTGTCTGTTAACGAACGCTGGTATATGATGTATTAATTACCTTGTTATCCTTTATTCTCTTTGACACATTTTGCAAGTGATCAAACATCTTTGATTGCATAAATACATATGTGACCGTACATGTAGAATGAATTGGAGGAGATTATTGTTTCATAACTTGACATGTTTACCTGAGGACTGGCAACACAAGCTGGCTTATAACCACAGCTTCAACAAGGCCCTTTTCCTTAACGCTTTAATTATCTGAGAACTGCTTAGACGTGTGAGAAAGAAGCCATTTAAACTAACCAAAAGAATCCCACGAGATACACCAAATGTTAACCAAATCACAGGGTGAAACACTTTGATAAAAATGTCAGTGTGTAAGCTGCCGTTTTTCTGCGGGACAATCTCAGTGGGAAAGAAATAACATCATACAGTGCCGGGAGACTTAATAATAAGCAATGGTCTTCACCAGCCGCTTGCTCGTCTTCTCGCAGCCTGTCTACGGGGACATTTGCATTATTAACGAACGCAGCCAGCTAATTGAATCCTGTCAATATCTTAGGGCTTTATCCTCCATAATTTCACTGACCAATGATGAGCTTCTTGGCCGTGGGGTATGATAAATTATTTGCCTGCTTCTGAGCAGTTGGCATCGGTTTCTTACGGCAGAAATTGTCAGCGGACAGTCTCGAGCACAGGACAATACATACACGTCCGACGTCGGCTGATTAAGATATAGTGGCCAGATAAAAACTGGGTCGGGATCATCAAAACTTTTCCTTTCGACGCACTCCCAATTAATAACTTATTTCGGATAATCAATGATGACGGAACGACTGTTCTGAAGCTAATTGGGCTGCTGTTGTGATTAGATTGACATGATGGATCCCACGGAACTCAGATACGTACACATCAGCTTCAAGACATTGCTGTCAATCATTATTATGAGTTTCTGGGACTTCACCTTTTTATTAGGTTTTCTCATTCCGGCAAAAAAAGATTATCAGCATTATTATAATGTAGCTGCTTTTTGGGGCGTGTCATGTGGGGTAAAAATACTTATAATTGCACCTGGCTTCGAACGACAGATCAAACTGGTAAGCTTTAAGTTTCAAACAATGCATCACCTGATATATAAACTCTAGTATGCACTGTATTTTACCGAAAATTGAAATTTTTAAGTGACATTTTGCTTGATTCTGTTTGATTCATCCACCTTATAGAGCCACTTTAAGAGATGGGGGGGGGGGAGTTTGGTTAACCAAAGTTGGCATAAAAGATTGATTTTAAGGGATCAACGTCGTTCTTCTGAACATGCATTTCACAGGCGAAATTACTTTGGGTGAAATAAAGTAATCGTAAGCTGTTTTCCTAATTTACCACAGACTCATCATGAATGTACCTGTTCCCTCAGTTCTCGACTGATCCGCTTCAGACAGACATCTTCCGAAGAATTTTCAACAGAAAAAAACTCATCTGACAGCTTTACAACCATGCAGTTACAGTTGATGTCTCATCTTGATCATGCAGGGGCCCAATAATGAACTAAGACATAACGAAACGCTCTTACACAGGAAATACTAACCTGCTTAAGGACATTAAGGCTTTGGGTATTTGAGAATTGGGCACATCACTACGTTAACAATGACAGAATGACAGTATGACAGAATACAGTGTTTCACTTTTTGCTTTTCATGATATTCTTTTCTCGTTAAGTAGTGTGATACTCTACATTTGTAGGTTTTTATATTACGTCTCTGATTACCTTGAAGTGCTCACCATGTATGCAACTGTTCAAAATATTCTATACACATCTAAAATGTGTCCTGTAATACCCACGATAGACTGGATGGGGTTATCTCTGGGTTAATCCCATTACCCCTGAATACAAGGCCATTCCATGTTACTTCACATTTTTTGCATCGCACTTCAGTGTCTTGATGGCCTCTTTGATAAGACAATGTGTTAGGAAGTAAGATAGGGACAATGGAAAGCATGATTGTCAACTCGACCCACACGGCAAACCTTCATATTTTTAACACTGAGGTGTTTACAGAATTACTCAACATGCTTAAGATAAAGACAAAAAAACAACAAAAAAAAGGTTTCTCCTTACAATTAAACAAGATGACAAGTTAAAATTTTGCTCCGGTGGCCTAAAGCTTTTCACTTAGCCCGTCAGTTCTTATCAGCACTGGGAAATGACAAACCCTGTCAGCTGGTCCATGAAATAGTATACAGTACTTTACAGAAAGTTCAGCTTTCCTTGAGTGATACACTTTGCTTGATTCTGAATGATTCATCCACCTACTAAGACCCCTTGAGAGTTCCCTTTGAAGCCTGATTCATTTCCCATCAGAAAAATGTCAGTACATGTTGGCCTGAGAAGTACAAATTTAAGGCATTTAATATACGCTTCCAAAAGAACATTTTCATAGCGCAAACCTTCGGTGAACTACTGCAGTAATGTTCAACAGAGCACTTAACCAAGCACGAAATAAATTGGATTGTTGTAATTACCTTACCTTTCAGGTGGAAACAATCCACCTGGTTGAGCAAATCACACTTTAATATGTTAATGAGATGCGAGTGGAGGTCAAGGTTCACGCTTGTCACCTTGGGCTATACAACTGTTCTAATACCTGTGAGCTACCTGTCATCTAGGTCTAAGGAATGTTCAGAGTAGCTAGAGGGAGACTTCTGGCACAGGTACGAAGACAATCTAAACATTTGCTACCTCTGGGTACAGTTGACACAATGCATTTAACTGCCAGGTAAACGTATAGGACAGGTAACATTTTCACGTAAAACCTTTTTCGGCAATGATGTACTTCTAGCTGAGAGCGTCTGGACTCCCTAAGTATGAGAAATGGTGATTAGCAGCACAGGCTTCTGAAAAACTTCACTTGTGAAGATCTCGGCATGTGGCCTAGTAAAAGCACCTGAGCTAGGCTGGGTTATTATTATTATTATTATTATTATTATTATTATTATTATTATTCCATCCTTTTCATCCATGAACTAGTTGAGAGCTCTCTTTACACTCATTTACCTGTGCGAAAAGCACCGCAGAAAATACAGCCACATACACGCACATTCAGATACTGTATGGAAGAACTCTTCTGTGATGAAGTCTAGTTTGATCAGCACTTCAAAGTTTTTTCCACTGGACATGAACAGTGGTAATCAAATTTACCGTGATTTCCAAAGAAATCAAAAAGAGCAGTTAATATTTCAAAGCTTTCTTTCTTCAAGAAAGAGAGATAGTAGCTATTTCGAAAGTTTTCTCCAAACTCAAAACAGACATGCAACTGAAAGTTTCTTCTCTTGGTTATTAAGCAAGATATGAGTCACAAAGGTTCTTCTCCAGATTTCACATGAAGAGATATATTAGATTTAGCTGTAGAGTCTACTTACACATTTCCTATACAAACAGGTCCATTAATTCAAAGTTTTATCCATCGGAAAAGTAGAGAGACATAATTAGCTGTGTTGCATTCAATTTAATTTGTTCTGGTCCCATAAAACAGAATGATTCTGCAGTTTTTGAATTCACTCTTACACAAGAAGTGAATGTGTAACAGTGTAGCCTATAACCAATTGGGTGTTCCCAATTTTACATTCAAGAACGATGACTGTCTCAGCCACTGGTGCTGTCATCCGCTGCCAGCTACTTATACCACAGCAAGACAGATTACACCAACCTGTTATCTAACTTCAGGTGTTTCAAAGTCCTGGCAGTTGTGTGATTCCTTATCTCATGTGTTTACTTTATTTCATGTGAATACAGAAAAATCTGCATGAGGGAGAATGTGTCATACAATGGTAGGTATATTGCCATGCCATGGATAGCAAAGGTATTGTAAGCTCTATGCTCACACCTTGATTGATTGCCTCGTGTACATAGAGTTCAAAGAAGATGCCAGCTAGGACTGTGAATATTTGAATAATAAATGGGTGGGGTGAGTGGAGTCTTATCGGTTATAAGTCAATAGTTAACATACATTTATGCACACATGACAGGTAATATACTATCTCACTATGTATACTGGACTAGGGTTACATTCCTAGCTTATGAATAAATTATATGAATATTTAAGATATGCACAAAATCACAACCTGGAAAACCAGAAAATTCAAATATATAACATTGATACCCATATTTTAAACTTCCATGTCCATCTCCCAATTACATTGGAAAGATTCAAATAAATAGCATACTTAGCCAAGTACATTCACATCTATTGGTTACTTATAATATAGTGTTAGTAAGACTTAAGTCCCATTTCACTGCCTTGTTTTCATTTCTGCTGTGGCTGGAAGGCATTCAGCATGTAGTGACAACTTTATAGGAATAATACAAATTTGACGTTCCCTATGGCATACCCAGCTTATGCAGCAATACAGAGCAAATTAAAGTTCCTATCTATCAATCTAATACACATACCGACAAAACACAGCAAATGTGTAAATAAAACACTTACACTAAAAATAACCACAAACAAAAAAGCAAAAAAATATCCACTTATACACCAGACATGAGTCCGTTATTTTTTTGTCTGTTCACATTAATAGCTGTGGGGTCAGTGTTGACACACTAGCTATCAGGGGGAGACACATTAAAAAGTAGCTTCAGGTAACCCAACCTAATTACGGGTAAGTCACTTTTACTATCAGAGGTCCCAGCAGAAGTAATTAGGTGGCACACCATCCACGCACAGCTGCAAGTGGACAAACATTAACGAGGACAACTGATTAAGGCTTAAGGTCAATCAATTAGCTCGGGAATTAGAATGACAGTTTTTATCTTGTTCATAGCTTTCATGAAGGACGCAGATACTGATGTTAACACTACACCACACTTATGACGACAACACCTGATCTGTCTAGATCTTAGTCTATCTATAGAGCCGATCTGCTACACGTACCTCTGAAGACAAGTGTCCCAGGGGGATAGGACAGAATGCTACATAGCCTACTGTATACATGGTGCACAGATCCATCCTTATAAAAACCCTTCTCACTACTTTCCCAATAACTTGCCCATAGTTTGCCACTGGCTCACCTGTAGCTGGCTTCTGGCATTCCATTAACATCTGATTAGCATTCACTTTGCAGTCATCTGTGTAGATCTCAGCTTCACATGAAGATTGCCATTACAATTTTCTCAACACAGGTACAAGCCAAAATGGCCACATCTTATAAGTATCAAATTAACCCACAAGACGGCTGTTTAATAATTAAAAGTAGTTTATGTATTACAGTGTATTACAATCCCCTTAGCTTCTCGAAACTAAAAGTTTCGTCAAAGTCACGTATAGTCTAACGAAAACAGTATCATCAACACTTTGCATGTGGCTGAGCTACATGTTTGACATGGTCACTTTGAAGTCTGATCTGTACCTTTCACCACTTGTGATTCAAATCGGTACATGAAAGTATTTAAAACGTCCTCTCTAATCAGGAATATGTTGTGAGATATAGATCTGTTACCAAGATATACATTATGTCCCTTAACTCCACGTCATCTAACCCTCACAGACCCACTGCTTCAAGGAGACACCCTGCGATGTCCACTCTTTCGGGCCAGTGCTTATGAATATCTGCATCACACAAAATCATATGGATGTTCTTATGAATATCTGCATTACACAAAATCATCTGGATGTTCTTATGAATATCTGCATTACACAAAATCATCTGGACGTTCTTATGAATATCTGCATTACACAAAATCATCTGGATGTTCTTATGAATATCTGCACTACACAAAATCATCTGGACGTTCTTATGAATATCTGCACTACACAAAATCATGTGGACGTTCTTATGAATATCTGCACTACACAAAATCATCTGGACGTTCTTATGAATATCTGCACTACACAAAATCATGTGGATGTTCTATGTATGTTTTACATGTATGTACATGTATTATCCATTCCGCATTAAAAGTGTCATGAGTACTGGACACAGAAGACCTTGAATGTCCTTTTTTGTGCCCTTTATCGAGACTTCTACAGGATATCAGGCAAACAAAACAATGTTTTAAAAACACAATATCCAGGCTGAGTTCTGATTAATGATCGATGTCTGTGCAGTTTAGAACTTCCCATTTAGGACTTAAGATTCAAAATCAAAGCCAAATTGCCATTGGAAAAGTCTGAAGTCCTAGGAAAGCGAACACATCGTTTTTTGTGCGCCATTAAGTTCAGCTTACTAATTCTCAATGAACATCTCTTTTGAATCTCAGAAACATTGCTGTAATTACACATCACATAACATTCTTTCCCTTAACACTCTTAATATAAAATCCAGCCTCTAGTAGCTCCAACAGTACAGCTGGATCTGAAAGCAGGTCAAGGAAACTGGATCAAGAAATGGGGAAATTCCATGTTAACCATGTAAGAAAGTAAGCTCAAGTGCAATTGCGTAAACACCTAACTACAGACTTTATTCCCCCCCCCCCCAAAAAAAAATTGGCATCTTCATTTCCTACTTGTAAAAAATATACATGTATGCAAACAGGTGTTGGATAAAATTATTCTTGTGAAAAGCACACTGTTTTTACATCAACATGAGGTGTAAGTAAAACATATACAGGTAAAAGTGATGTAATAGTATTAAGAAGAAAAGACATGAGTTAGTGAGCTTTATGAGAGAGGTCTATACAAGTGTGAGCAGTCATAAACTGGATCATCTAACAGGTTTCCATATGAAGAATCCCAGGGGCACTAATTATAAGCATCAGAATGTGGATGTACGAGGTGCGTCACACAACCCCTCCCCGCGGGCCGTATTTACAAGCTGCCTCATAGCTCATTGACCACTATCGACGGGACGTTTTGTCTCGATATACACATCGACAAAACAATCCTCGATAATTACTGCCTGGTTGTTGTTGTTTTGATCCGGGATGCGCAGCCACCTGGATGATTGACCAGAGAGAACGCTCTCCATGTCAGCGCGTCGTAAAACCTCCGGTCCGCTCCGAAATGCCGGTCCTAAATCAGTCTCGTGTCCTGTCAGCAGAATCGGATCAATTTTCCGTTGAACACATCGTCAAATCCTGCGGCGCGTCACAAATCAATGCGCTCGTGGCAGGCAACACCAAAAGCAGCCTCGATTTTGCTGTGCAATCCTGTCGCTCGGGAGACGCACAGGAACGAGATTTAGATGGGGGATTTTAACAACAAATAAAGCAGCTTAACGCTGTGGAAGAAAACGCCGGACTTTGTTGGATACGTCCTGTTTTTTGTTTTTTTGTTGTTTTTTTTTACCACTGGCGAATGACTGAGATCATTATAACTACAGCAAGTACAGCTCTTGACGACAACACAGTAATTACCAGATTTATCAAAAACCTGCCTCTGTTCTGTAATTGTAATCAGTACATCTAGACTGGCCTTCAAACAGTCACCTAATCATCCGCTAATGTTTAACACTTCATGGATCCATTGTCTATGGCTACTTACTTCTTATATACACTGATAGTGTCTGGCAGAATGTAAGATTAAAGGTTAATTACACTGGCTAATCCTGACTTAGCGAGGCTCAGACAGCCTATATAAATTTTTACATATCCAAGCAGATGCAGACGTCATAATAGCTTGGGAATGACCATGTCAATTTACGACATACTTGGTAGTGTGGAAGTCAGTAAGGCTCTCTAATAATTTATATATGGTCTTTTAAGCCGGACGTAAGAATATTTCATACCACGGCGGCCAGCATTATGGTGGGAGGAAAAAGGCTCTTAACGTATTATCCTTTAATAACATGGTCATCTACATGTATAATAACAAGCCAGTACTCAACCATACCTATGTACATGAATATTTATTGCCTAACACGCATATGCAATGTGTGCAATTATTTTCCAATACTCGAGGGCCCTCCGTGGCTCAGTCGGTTAGCGCGCTATCGCAGCACAATGACCTGAAGCCTTCCACCAATGCGGTCGCTGTGAGTTCAAGCCCGGCTCATGCTGGCTTCCTCTCCGTCCGTAGGTGGGAAGGTCTGCCAGCAACCTGCGGATGGTCGTGGGTTTCCCCCGGGCTCTACCCGGTCTATCACCATAATGCTGGCCACCGTCTTATAAGTGAAATATTCTTGAGTACGGAGTAAAACACCAATCAAATAAACAAATAAATAAATAAATCCAATACTTGACACTGCATACTTTCACTACAGTCTATAGGCACTGAAATGTATTCTATGACGAATGCTCAGGTTTCTTGCATGTCAACAATTCCGTTGCCTAGCCTTTGTTTACGATCAAGACCCTAAAGCAAAATCTGTCATAATTCCACACTTTTATCCATCAACTGTTTGTTATGCAAGACAGGAGGTCTGAGAATAGCTTTATGAGGAAAGCAAATACTAATTAGTGATAAACATTTGACTTGTTGCCTGCAGGCTGAGGGTTTTACCCATACTGGCCTAAATGACAACAAATCTTCACTTCTGTGTTTCACGTTCATGGGAACCAATATGACAAACAAAAAACACAAAATCGGTTGTATGAAAGAAAGTTATGAAAAACCTCTTTTTCCAGTAAGATAAAGTCTGTATATAATTAACTGATATACCATAATTTACATAGTCTAACACTTTAACATTTTAAGCGGCATACATATATGAATGTCTACCCTAAGAAAGGGTCGGGGGGGGGGGGGAATTTCACTGATATCCAGCCAAACACACAGTTTCTCTACTTTTTATACAAACTATGCTCTAGGTGAGGCATGGTAACCTATACACAGTGCAGTTGTTGATTCCTGCTGCATGTGGTCGCACACCGTCACCACCGTTTGAATTGTTAAGCACACCCCATTTCATCTCCAATGACTCAAATAAATCTCGTAAAAAGCATGTAATAAGTTATGGTGAGCTTTACCAATTTTCTCTCGGCATGCCCTACATGATGTTGATGTAACTTTGACTACGAAATGTGATACATTATACAGTGTCCAATTTTCGTTATTACCAGCTTGTGGCTTCTGACACGTTTGAAACAAGTTTAAACCTAAACTTACTTGTAGATGTATATTGTTTGTGGCAGGTACACATACGCATGGATCTGTATCATTCTAGAATATGACATCTTCATTCTAATTCATTGAAATATGATTTAAGTCGCTTGACATAACCACTCAGAAGTGCCGGCCGAGTAAAAGCCGGTGTCTTAGCTCCAGTCTGTAGATCTGAGATCAGGTCTGGGTATTTGGCAAAAGTGCAGTAAGTATTGATCCAAATCAACTACTGTTCAACTGCTTTTGATCTCCTACATTTAGCGAGAGAAGCAATATTTATTGAGTATGGCATCTATGAGATAGACAGATACACAAGCAGGCTTCCATGATGAATGCTTTTCCAACATGGCGGCACAGTATCAAGCAGGCATGGGGCCTGTAAAGACCGAAAGTAGCACAAAAACTACATGAACGCGATCACATCTCTAACACTGCGTTATTGGGTTGAAAATGACGCTAAGTCACTTAAAAAATTTTTTATTTACATATACTGGCAAAGATTTGTCCTCTGAATCTTTCGCAAACTGACAGGTTAATTATTAAATTATTAATAAATTTAAATTTTTCCAGTACAATTTCCCTTACACCTTTCAAGCAAACCTGAAAACACCAACGAAGTTCAATTTAACTCTCAGATTCACCCAAAATGGGCAACTTCAAACGTCAGGACGAATTTTTAGACCATTTACTGTATCTCCCAAGATTCTGCATGATGACACTATGTATAATGTCACCCTTGAAGCTGACATCAAGACTTTCCTAACTGCAGTGAATTTTTACATGCAGGTGCAAGCATGTATACATAGTGCAGCCTCACACCTGCAAGAGACACCGCACATGACACCAGAGATGACACTTGACATAGCACCTCCAAAAAAAAAAAAAACAAAAAAAAAGAAGTTGGCAAAGAACGATCTGATACACAATGAGCCATGAGCAATGTGAGTGAAAATAACAACACACGACCTCACTGTTATGCATTACAATTACAAACAACATACGTCTTCCTTCACAATTTACATATATACACGTAGGTTCGTGCGCCAGCCACATGAAGTCGTGATAATGAGTTCATTAATTAGACCGCAGACGCCATACACGACACCTTAACCTGCATGAAACAATAAACTGCCAAACACCGTCAATTCTGATAATTAAGGTGTCACAAAATGACAGCCTGCTACCTTTATCAATTAATACACAGTACAAATATGAACAATACCAGTTTCCTAACGATACACTACCATAAGTCTTTCAGATGTGCACATACAAGTCCACATACACAATACAAGATCTGTAGCATGTTCAGAATCCTGTACACTAGCTAACTCTTGAACATTATTCTGAAACGTCTGAACAGATGCAGCGTTCGGGCAAGATTCCCAATACCTGATCAATTTGCTCTCCCCGTGGTTTTGACGTTCTGACAGCGAGTCCATGTTAAAGACAATGGCCCTTGGGCTCTCGTCAGGCTCTTGTCCAGAAATCAATCCTGGGCTTACAAACGATATCACTACACACTGCCATGGTGCATGGAGATTGTATACGTGTACATAAAGCAGGCGCGGAGGTGAAACACCATGGGGAAGCCGCAAACTATGATTGATAGAAGTCTCAAAAAATAAATCATATACGTGAATTCCTGACTGAACCATATTAACTTTGCATACAGACAGATACATGTATATGTACAGCACTGGGGAACAGGGGTTGGGGTGGGGTCCGGGGGGAGAGGGGGGGAGAGATTCGAGGGGAGAGGGAGCGGGGACAATCATTCCTTGTATGTTCTGTACCACATACATTACAGATCACATATATCACATAAATTTATGAGGCAAACAGACGTAGAGATCCAGATTTGTGATGGTACAAAAACACACTGAAATCAACTTTGAAATTATGTCTACCAGATAATTATTTCCTTAAATGACACAATCTATAAATCTCACTTATCTTAAAAGATACGAGACAGAAAACCAAGAAAGGTAAGACGTGAAAGAAATCATCTTGATATACATGACAATTAAGAATTGAATTATGTGCAAAGTATTGAATTTTTACACGTAGCATATTTTACAGATCAGAGCAAGAGACGAATAAAAACAGACAGTTGGTGGAGGTATACGTAACTCAAAGTCTGCTTTCCAGTTCAAAAAAAAAAAAACAATTCCTCCTAATGTCATTCGGCTGGTAAATACCCGACTTAAATGCCAGCATCGTTTACAGTAATGAAATTAACGGTTACTTCAATAATGGATCTGGAGTGGTAACTGTGTCGCACTCCTCCGACGCAAACTTAGGATGCCTTCTTCAGTTACATAGATATCGCGTCCAAATCTAATTAGAGCTAGCCATAAGTATATATTACAACTAGATCCTACTTTTCCAGAGCTGCCTTCCCCATCTATAACTGTATTGATTTATTCATCCCGGTCATTGTTACAGAATCCAGCACTTTTTCTACGTTCAGCCAGAAAAGAAAAAAAACGGAAAGCTCTGGAGAATTTTGTATCACAATAATAGCTGTATCGATCGAGACGTTTTCCTAGTTAATTGGCTGTTGAATGGCCATTAAGGTTGTAAAGTCATGACACAGACCAGTGTGGGAATAGAACTCCGGCCCTAATAAATATAAAATGAGCCACATGTGATATACATGCATATATACTGCAGAATACATAAAATTGTACAGTTTCTTGGCATCAGCCAAGAAGGCATGCAAAATTGAACCCATCTTTGATTTTCCTGCAGGAGGCACCGTCACAATCAGGGAGTTCTTAGTTCTCTTTTATCACTAAAGGTAAGAAAACTGCTACTGTACCACTTGAATGTACAATAATGTTAGGCAGCCATTTCCGATAACATGAGTGTCTAAAAAGGTGTCACAAAAACTTATTTAGACTCGGACGAACTATGGTGAAAACTGAGGAGCTGAAGGTTTGTGAACCTCAGAAGTTACTGATGAAAAGAAACAACATTTTTACCTCCTGAACACTCTGACATGGCTGATCAGTAAATGTAAGTCAACAAATGTTGCCTAACATTTTTGACAAATCACATGATACAGTAAGACTATTTTTACCCTCAACAACAGAAGAGTCTGAACGGGAAACTCCCTCATTATACGTCATCTTGTACGATGTGACCATCCATTACCTTGTAAAAGTGTAAAGTTCTTCAGTAAAGTGTCAAAACGCTAATTAAATAAATAAAAAACTTGCCGCTCAGTAAAAAAAAATTTTCAAGGGTGTGCATGTGCACTTGCCTTAACAGCTAAAACATCACCATGACAACACATGCACGCAGTCTCACAGTTGGAGGGGCTACCGGATGAGGGGGTCAGGCTGAAAGCCATATCTTCAATAAAACTTCCACGATACATGCTACATAATCATGGGCGCACAGGCATGCATTACAACATGCATGAGGTTTTCCAGTGATACCATTTACTGTTGATCTAGAGCATACGTGTATGACTGCATGCAGCCTCACAGCGCTAAGCACTGTTTGCACTACTTCAAATTGTCACCGCCGCCACCCTGTGGGGTTGATTTAGAGCCTAGAAATCACTTCACCGTGGAGCATTCCTTAACTACCCACTCCATGTCATCCTCAACAATTCCCCAGAGGGGTGGAGAGCTTTAGAGAGCAGCTTGAAATGTCACCCACAGCCAGCTAGCAGTCTCAGTTCTCTGCATATAACCTCAAGTCAAAGTTACCTTTCCCATAGTTGTGTGTGGTGGGTTAGACTCTCCTGTTCCAGAGGTATGTTTAGTCTTGGCATTTCATTACCGAACCATTAATTATCAGCCCGTTACAAGCCTAAATACCAACGCACCAAAACACCAAGCCCTGCTGTCTGCATATATGGAAGGCCAGTGAGACCATGCAAACCTCCAGATCTGCACTTGAGAAATTTGAACCGAAGACAAACCACAAACCGCAAACTGTACAATAGTCCTGATACACACATGTACATGTGCAATGCAGAGGTTAGGGTTTGGGAAAACCACACAAATGATACACATGACGGCCGAATACAGCTAATTGGTGTATAAGAAATGTACATACCCATAAAAATGGAATACAACTACAAAGCTGAAGTGTGTTCCCTAATTTATGACACATTATACCCTTCAAACAGAAGTCCTTAAAACTTTGCACTCAACAATGTCAAACTTATCATCTAATAATAACTGAATTTATGGATGATATATGTACAAAGCTCCCATAAGGCATTAAGAAGGCTGAACCTGTATGCTGTCTGAGATCTACAACCTCCAATCTTCAGGTTTTAAATGTAACAATAGGATTTTAGGTGCACGTTTACCCTAAAGAAATATTCCATGAATGCACTTTGCATACACAAGTTTATTTAAGGACATAAGACATCTTAATTTATTTATATATTTATTTGATCCATGTTTTGTGCCACAGTCAATAATGTTTCACTTATACAATGGCGGCCAGCATTATGGTGGAAGAAAAATGGGCAGAGCCCTGGGGGAAACCCACAACCATCCGCAGGTTTCTGGCAATCATTCCGACGTACAAGCTGGACTTTTGAACTCACAAAATATAAGTTATTTTATTTATCTGATTGGTGTTTACGCCGTACTCAAGAATATTTCACTTATACGATGGCGGCCAGCATTTTTGTGGGAGGAAACCGGGCAGAGCCCAGGGGAAACCCATGACCATCCGCAGGTTGCTGGCAGACCTTCCCACTTATGGCCGGAGAGGAAACCAGCATGAGCTGGGGTTGAACTCACAGCGACCGCATCGGTGAGAGGCGTCGGTCATTGCACTGCATTAGCGCACTAACAGAAAAACATATCTTAATAAGAAAGGTTTAAATGCATCTATGTCAGTTTACACGTCCTCAGTTTCAGAATTTACATGTACAGATTTTAATGTCCTCCTGAACAAACTGCCGTGGTCAATGTTTATATTATTATTTATTTTTACAGGCAAAATCAAATCCTGCAAGATAACATAAACAAGGCTGTTGGTTTGCACGTGTATGGGTCGCATTACAAGCAGCATGTGCGATGCTCACATGAATTCTGCCAGAGGGTGGCCATGCAGTTTAAGATGGCATCAGCGGATTGCTCTCTAGATTGTGCATCGAGCAAATCTCTGGGTGAAAAAAAAAACAAAAAAAAAAAACACACCAAGTATGTATATATAAATAGTTGGCTTCTTCTGATCAATGGCTTCTTCTGATCAAACCATGGTGCAACAGAATATAGGATTACAAAGATAATAGAAGACTGGTTTACTGTACAAGGGTTTAAATGTAAACAAAAAGGGCGGAAAATTCCATGGGCGACGACACAATTGACACCCACTGAAATATACACCACATTAAAATTTATTAAATTAGGTACGATTCACTTCTCTGTTTTCTTAGCCTTCTTGCCTTTTAGTAACTTGCTGGAACAAATTGTTTTATGTCCAATAAGTCAACTGACTGATTTCTGTGTGCAATGCCCCACCCTGTTTATATGGATGATTTCATGTCTAGTCAGATGTTCTCAAATTTGACTGGGTCATCCGACAGAATCTTAAAATACTCCTGAATTTTTGCACTGCTTCATTCATGTGATTGCTGTTGAGTGCCACACCCAAGAAATTTTCACTCTTACGATGAGAGCTAGTTTTGTGTGGAGGAGGAAAGAGGAATTCCCACAGTAAACCAAAAGCAATGTTCAAGTTAACTGCTGACAAAGTTGGGCTGCAGTCGAGCCAGCGGTAGTAGGCATCAAAGACTCAAAACAACAACAAAAAAAAAATACTCTTTGTCACCTGTAACAAGAGTGCCCAAACCCATGAACCCCATTTTTCTTTCCTTTATTACAACACATTTTCTGAGGAACAAAACATCTAAAGGAAGTACACAAGCACTGCAGCATCACAGAAGAAATGGACGTGCTCTGTTGCAAGCTGGACAGTTTGTGTACAAGCCTATCCGCGTGTCTCCCATTTAGAGCTCACACCCTTATACGTGCTGGTTCTGGCTCTGATATCAGACGACTCATCAAGGCCACATGCTCAGACGGTTCTGGGGGGAGAGCAAGTAAAACCTGAACAAGTCCCTAACCATCATCTGTCCCGACAAGATAATGCCTCTGAAAAATATGGTAAATGTCACAGTCTAGAGGAGAGGAGCTCAAGTGTATAAAGGTTACAAAGACTTTGACACTGAACCATACAGGCCGAGATAACATATCCCATGTAGCTCCTGTAAAAGATTGTGAGGTGTACGGCCTGTGTTTAAAGACAGGTGTTTATTAAGGGAGCCTTCAATACTACACAGCTTTTCCCAGGAAATTCAGACCTACTGTAGACTACTGAGGGCAAGACAAAGGTTCTAGTCAACTTTGTACCCCGACACAACTATAAAACTACCGTCTTTTTTTTGCAAGGAAGGAGAACATTTCCTAAGTCCTTGTATGCTTATCAGCTTGTCATATATTTCATCACATGTTTAATGACTCGCAGAAGTAATTCATGTTGAGTTCAAAGTATTTGTGAATTTACTTGCTTATCTGATTGGAGATTCAAGAAATTTAATCAATAATACTTCACTTCAATAGCAATGGTCAAGTATGGGCGAGTTGGGTAGGGGTGTCAGGGGAGGCGAGGCAGAAAACCAGGTTGACAGATAAATAGTATTACATCTATCTTTAAGGGGTGGGGTAGGGTCGGGTGGGGTGATGGTGGAGGTGAAATTGAAATTGCCCACGTACATGTATCTGACAAACATTTAATCTGGCTTAAACCCCAACTAAACCAGCAGGAACTAAATTCATGCCTGCCGCGAGCAGCCATTATGACCTTGTCTAATCCATATCTCCCTATATGTAGGGTGAAGGATTTATACCTATTTATTAGCTTTACCAGTCCACAAGACGAAAACAAATTGGAAGAGCATGTCAAGTAAGGAAAGTCTGACCACTGATAACCTTGTCAGACTGCCGAAATTGATTTTGCGATTCATTAATTTTGAATAACTTGCACCCGTCATCGTGCGTGGTGACGCAAGCACAAACTACACCGTGGATGATACAAATGTTCAGTAGGTCAATTTATCTACCCTAAATCCTCAATAAATTTGACCAGTGAAGTATAAATTTCGATGCAATTTAAAGACTAATTTGTACGATATTGAAGACCGAATTGTGTTAAGCAGGGAGGAGGTAGCCTATTCAAACTACAAATAAATTCTCAAGCAGCCTGTCCCGATCAGATAACATTCCTTTAACGTGCCAAAGCATGCACTACGCCAGTGGTCAGATTTGTCGGGGATTTAGGGTACACGGAGCAGGTCACAGGCCGCGTGTAAGACAGGGACAGAACACTCACGGGGACAGGTACGGTCACGAAACAGATTATGGCAGTCATGTAGTTCCTACTGGATCAGGTACACAACTGTATAGTCCACATTCAAGTTTATTTGAGAAGTTGTTTAATGCCGTACACTCTACAAATATTTATTTGACTGGTGTTTTATGCCTTACTCAAGAATATTTCACTTACACGATGGCGGACAACCGGGCAGAAACCAGGGGAAACTGTACAGATAGAACACAAATACAATGGCACGATACACTTTCTCACAAGTGCAGATACGCACTCCCTACTGTAAAACAAGTACAGGTTGTCTGTAACGAACTTATGAATTCAAAACGGCTACATGAACTGCACTTCATGCTGAGGCCCAACAAAACGGTTAGAGCGAGAAAATATACAAAATCCCTGTCCAAGGCTGGGATTGAACCCACAACTCGTGTGTGCCAACAACCCGAAGGCTTTATACACCATTTAATATGCCTGTCATCATTGAGACATATACTGTTGTATGTATGTATACCTGTACATGTATCCAGTCTTACTATACATACATATCACATCTATGACCACAATGCTCTTCCTGGTAAGGCCAAAGACTGTAGATCAATGTATGCATGCATTAAGAACACATTCTCTTTACTAGCGTTCAACTCTCGAAAAAAAGGTTATGGCCACAATGAAAAGTGTGTACATTCCTGATCAAAGATTTATAGTTGCCCTTTCCCATAAATGTAGGCCTAGATCCATAAAACAAAAAGTAGAATATCGCACAAATTAATGTGTGGTGCTGACATAATTCACAGGCAAGGGCTTGGCATTTAGACAGTTTAAATCAGACTCAATCCACCGTAGATGCCCATGAATCATAGAATTACTCAGCATTAAGCAAATTTACACGCACAATCTTTATTTATTACGGTAGGCTTTCTTTCACATCCTAAGAAACCGTTGTCCTAACGCAAGACCGCAATTAATCCCTAATATAATGGTAACCTGGTTAACAACAACACTATCTGAAATTTCCCATGGTTTAATTTTGAGCTGTTCTGTTTCCCTGGGGGATATTTGTTACCAGTACAGGGGATAGCTCATCACAGACGTGGGATATATGATCCCCAATGCTGGTTCCAGGGGGACAGTATTATGAATTGTACATGTGGTACAGGGAAAATGACACCGAAGAAGGATGTGGAGGGTAACAGAGGTTTATTACTGCAGTCTTGACCATGCAACAATGATGTACATGTATGTGCATCGTTGGGTGCCCTGAAGTATGGGTAATCGGCTAAGACTCTTTAGATGGGATAACGCTTGTTCATCTGGCTAAGGGTGATTTATATGGCTAACTCATGCTGGATTATCTGTCTGATGCTAGTTAATCTGGCCAACACCGCTCAATCTGGCTAACACTGGTTAATCTGACCAACACCGCTTAATCTGGCCAACACTGGTTAATCTGGCTAACACTGGTTAACCCAACAAACTCTATTGCATAAACACATGTTCAATGTGTAAGTATTACCAGATCTTCATGTGTATACTTATAAGCAGTCAGACTTTAGGGATAGAGAGGGGTGGGTGGGATTTAGGGCAGGCTCACATGGAAGCACATTCTGTCTAAAGCTTTTGTTTTTCCTCCGGATCTGGGTAATTAATCCATTCAAGTCTGACTGATTCCTCTTCCCTGCAGCTGGTTTTCAAGGATATACACATATATTGTAGTTATTAATAGCACTGGAAAATGTCTAAAATGTTACAGCTTGAAACTGTGCATCAAATACCCTGGCCAAAAGCAGAGGGTGAGGTTTTATTCTGATCCACATTGGCATGTAGGGGCCTCCATGGCTCAGTTGGTTAGCGCACTAGCACAGCGTAATGACCCAGAAGCCTCCAACCAAAGCTGTCACTATGAGCTCAACTTCAGCTCATACTGGCTTTCTCTCCAGGCGTACGTGGGAAGGTCTGCCAGCAACCTCCATACGGATGGTCATGGGTTTCCCCCGGGCTCTGTCTGGTTTCCTCCCATCTTAATGCTGGCCGCTGTCATACAAGTGAAATATTCTTGAGCACTGCGCCACACACCAATCAAATAAATAAATAAATAAACTGGCATGTAAATTTCTGATTTCTCTGAGAACCACATGTACGTGTTCTCTTTAGCAAGGTTATGAACACAATCAAGTACCTGCACGTTATAATCAGTGAATGCACAATAACATTAGCTGTTCAAGTGTCGGCATTTATAGAACCCCACTTACTAGTGTTAACTCCTGAACACTTCAACAACTGATAAACAAATACGGCTCAGAAATGTAGGTTAACAAATACTGGGAATATTTCTCTTTCTGAGGACTGGTCAAGTTTATGGATTTATATGTGACTATTTAAGACAAAACTCTTTGGGCAATTTATGACAGCTTGTTAAACATCTAAAACTTCCATTTTTTTTCTGTTCTTTCATTTCTTTTTTTGTAAGTCTGTTTTTCATTGTGATGTTTTGTAGGGCCATTCATAAAGGTTAAGTCGCAAAGGTTCACTGTTTCAGACTTAAATCAGGATCATGAAAATCGCAGCTGATGGCGGAGGTACGATCTGATTATCGTAACAGGATACAGACAATGGACAGGTGGACGTGAAAATTCACTGAAAGTCTAAAAAGTCTAAATGAGACATATGACTGAAGATTTGAGAAAATTCATGTTTCATTCAAGTGAAACATGTCACTCATTAAATCGTGACAGCCTGCGCTGCCGCACGTGTGTTCAAAAATTAAAAAAGAAAAAAAACACCGTAAGAAAATGAAACGTTCACTACACATGAGAAAATATGACGAAATTCGTGAAGACGATCAACCATCACGAAACGTGGCAATATCTCCTCTGACATAAACATCACAAAACATGAAAATGTCATCTGCACAACCATCAAATAATGTGAAAATCTCATCTGCCAAACCATCAAATAATGTGAAAATCTCATCTGCCAAACCATCAAAAAATGTGAAAATCTCCTCTGCCAAACCATAAAATAATGTGAAAATCTCATCTGCCAAACCATCAAATAATGTGAAAATCTCATCTGCCACACATTCCAAAAAATACGAAAATCTCATCTGCCAAATCATCAAAAAATGTAAAAATCTCACCTGCCAATTACTATCTAAAAATGTGAAAAATTATCCATATAACAAATCATGATGTGAGAATCAGTCATGTGATATACCATGACAAACATGTGAAAAAATGTAACACTTGTAACAAAGGATGAGAAACTCTAATCTTGCCCTAAGGGCCGCTTACACACATACATATGCGTCGCGTGCAGCAGAAGCTGATATGGGAACATCTTGCCCTCACACTATCCATGTAGGGCGTACAGTGAAGCTGGACGGTTAACATAACCAGGGGTGCTACATTTGTAGAGCGCTCTGTCCCAGACAGATCAGGCCTGTTCTGTTACACTAATTGATATGCCCTCAAGGGAGCTACTTGTTCATGTAAATGTGCTGGGATTTGAGAGAGATGCCTGATCCGGGAGTCGAGCGAGAGCCAGGACATGCAATGTGTGAGAGAAAGCTATGACTGCCAGTACAAGCTAAACACGCAATGTGTGACGGCATGCTGTGACTGTCAGGACATGCAATGTGTGAGAGAAAGCTATGACTGCCAGGACAAGCTAAACACGCAATGTGTGACGGCATGCTGTGACTGTCAGGACATGCAATGTGTGAGAGAAAGCTATGACTGTCTGGACAAGCTAAACACGCAATGTGTGACGGCATGCTGTGACTGTCAGGACATGCAATGTGTGAGAGAAAGCTATGACTGCCAGGACAAGCTAAACACGCAATGTGTGACGGCATGCTGTGACTGTCAGGACATACAATGTGTGATGGCATGCTGTGACTATCAGGACATACAATGTGTGATGGCGTGCTGTGACCGTCAGGACAAACACTGTGTGATGGCATGCTGTGACTGTCAGGACATACAATGTGTGATGGCATGCTGTGACTATCAGGACATGCAATGTGTGAGACAAGGCTATGACTGTCTGGACAAGCTAATCAAGCAATGTGTGACGGCATGCTGTGACTGTCAGGACATGCAATGTGTGAGAGAAAGCTATGACTGCCAGGACAAGCTAAACATGCAATGTGTGACGGCATGCTGTGACTATCAGGACAAACACTGTGTGATGGCATGCTGTGACTGTCAGGACATACAATGTGTGATGGCATGCTGTGACTATCAGGACATGCAATGTGTGAGACAAGGCTATGACTGTCTGGACAAGCTAATCAAGCAATGTGTGACGGCATGCTGTGACTGATAGGACAAACAATGTGTGATGGCATGCTGTGACTGTCAGGATATACAATGTATAATGGCATGCTGTGACTGTCAGGCTATACCATGTGTGAGACAAGGCTATGACTGTCTGGACAAGCTAATCACACAATGTGTGATGGCATGCTGTGACTATCAGGACATACAATGTGTGATGGCATGCTGTGACTGTTAGGACAAACAATGTGTGATGGCATGCTGTGACTATCAGGACATACAATGCGTGATGGCATGCTGTGACTGTCAGGATATACAATGTATAATGGCATGCTGTGACTGTCAGGACATACAATGTATGATGGCATGCTGTGACTAGCAGGATATACAATGTGTGATGGCATGCTGTGACTGTTAGGACAAACAATGTGTGATTTCATGCTGTGACTGTCAGGACATGCAGTGTGTGATGGCATGCTGTGTCTATCAGGACATACAATGTGTGATGGCATGCTGTGACTGTTAGGACAAACAATGTGTGATGACATGCTGTGACTGTCAGGATATACAATGTATAATGGCATGTTGTGACTGTCAGGACAAACAATGTGTGATGGCATGCTGTGACTATCAGGATATACAATGTGTGATGGCATGCTATAACTGTTAGGACAAACAATGTGTGATGGCAGGCTGTGACTGTCAGGACATACAGTGTGTGATGGCATGCTGTGACTGTCAGGATATACAATGTATGATGGCATGATGTGACTATCAGGACATACAATGTGTGATGGCATGCTGTGACTACCAGGACAAACACTGTGTGATGGTGTGCTATGACTGTCAGGACAAACACTGTGTGATGGTGTGCTATGACTAGCAGGACACTGCAAGGTTAGCAAGGACATGCAGTGTGTGACAAACTTCAGTGACTGTCAGGATATGCAATGTGTGACTGATTTCAGTGGTTGTCAGGACATGCAACGAGTGATACATTCCAGTGACTGTAAGGATAGGCACTGTGTGATGGACTTCAGCGAATGTCAGGTCATGCAACAGGTGACAAACTTCAGTGATTGTCAGAACATGCAATGTGTGACAGACTTCAGTGATTGTCAGAGCTTGTAATAAGTGACACACTGCAGTGATTTTTCTTGACTGTTCACATCATGCATAATGGAAGCAGCCGGTATTACACATTACATTCAAGTCCAAATTTAAAATCTGGCACAATGAAACCACAGTATGATACATGTACATGTCATTTCTGATCAGAACAATGACAAATCTGTACAGTATCAGAAGTCTGTCCCCGTATGGAGTGCCTACATGTACTGTTGGCCTGAGTGCGATCAATAATGGCATCAATGGCACTCGCATAAATGTTCAGAAGTCCTTCCATAATGTGCTAACAATTTATTCATTTGTTTATTTCCTTGCAGCGTCAGGATTAGTCACTATTATCGGACGGTCATTACGTTTAACACCAGGACCCCAGAATCGAGGTAAATCACACCTGCAGGCACCTAATAAACTGACTTAACGTCTTTACCTACTTGAACTTTCTTTGAAATACTGAAGAAGTTTTCAATTTTTTTGGTTTGCAGCCATTTTTATCATTCCTCAGTGGAGAAAACCAGAGTGCCTGGAACCAACTACCAAACCTTTGACAAGTCATGAAGTTTTTCCAGTTTTTCCATTGAAATTTTCCAGGAGCGGTAAGTCACATTGGTGGAGTAAGCATGTGGTCTCCAGCAAACTTAACGCCAGAGAGCACAGCCTGCCGCTTATTGCCACACAATAAGAGCAAGGATATCCAGACAACTCACTGTCTTAGACTGAGGTCGAACCCAGGTCTGGATTTGAACCCATGATCTCACATGTCAAGTTCCACGGAAGGAAATGGTCTGTAATGGGCTGTCTCCAACTAACCCAGTTTCATCTGTTCACCGGGACAGTTGTGGGGACAACATATTGATTTCATACAGAAGTACATGTCAGCTGTTTACCCTATACTGCTTTGTGTATCAGAAGGCCTTGAGAAAGAAGAGTTTCATTACAAATCGACTGAGTGCCCTAGTTCGGCAGATAAAGATATTATTATTATTACATATAATTTCCGAGAGAAGCCATTGATTTCATCCGTCAGTGGCAGGCCTTGGTGTATTGTGCAATCTCGTTCGACATGTCACAAAGATGTCGGAAAGCTGCTTTACATGCTTAATCAGACGTTGATCAGCCACTGACTTCAAGTCTAATCCAATTAATCATTGACCCCATCAGTCATCTTTTTAACAGACGCAGCATATCTCTCCTTTAATACAGAGAGCAGCTAATAATAATACTTGAAATTAATGAACAATACAGTTTCTTTCAAAAATTTTTTGAGTAATTCGCTTCGGAAGGCGACGCTGATGTCATAGAAAGCATGACTTAAACCGATTCGAAATTCTTAACCACAGCTGTAGTCAAAAAACCAAAACGTTACAAGATTTGGCTAATTTACAAAAATACTTCCCATTAGCAAAAACAGCTGATATTATATGATAATATGAATGCATATTAGAGTGAAATGTGCAAAAACTCTTGCCTGATTGACTGGAAATTCCATGTAGAAAAAAAAAACAATTCCACCATACTGCAAACATTTAACCATATTCCTGTGTCAGGGAAGAAAAGCTTGAAAGTGGAAGTGTTTCATGTCCGCATCCAGTAGATGATTTAACAGGTCATAAGTACGCATTCCTCCAACTTATTACTGGCCACAAAACCTGCTTATGTCTTTCTTCAAGGTTTTCTGCAGGCCCTTGAACTTGAGGTGTGCTACCATATTCCTACACCTTCATGTTCCTGAAACAAAGTCTGGGTGTGCTCATAACACGTGCCGGACATAAGAAAAGGCTCTGGGGAGTGTGAATTAATCCAGACGTGCATGGAATATTCAAAAACGACAAGGAAGTAACTATGTTTTTCTTTTCATCCAAACATAATACTATCTTATCTGATAAAATTACACTATCGGGTGACCAGCAATAAGCAAAGACTGCCATAGTAAAATTATCTGAAAGTTTCCCCTCAAGATGCTTCCAAATTTTAGAAACAGATTCAGGCTGCTCCTCTAAAACAAAGCGAAGAATAATTCCATTGGTCGAGATGTATCTTTGAACTTTATTCTCAAGAAGGTAAAGATCTGATAGATTCAGCTAAGCCATTAATCCCTTCTATCCACACACCTTCCCTCCCCACCCCACCCCCCATGCATTACCTAAGAGGTTCTGAACCTCCACTTTGATGTCATTATGCAGACCATTAAAGTGAAAGACAGCTCATGTTCTAAATCAAGTTTGCCAAAAGGTTGGACAATATTATGTTTATTTTGGTAAATTATTCTTTCTAACCGCAACTCCGACAACAGAAACTGACATATGACCGAGCTGCATTGCCTAGCATGAAACGCTGCCAATCTGTCTGAGCTGTGAC
Source organism: Acanthopleura granulata (assembly GCA_016165875.1). NCBI lineage: Eukaryota > Metazoa > Mollusca > Polyplacophora > Chitonida > Chitonidae > Acanthopleura > Acanthopleura granulata. The sequence goes on from JABBOT010000014.1 coordinate 7,925,069, forward strand.
GTAATTGTTCCAGGCGCAGAACACTCTTGTCACCTGAAACTGTAGTAAGCTGCTAGGGTGGTTTTCATAACTTAAGTATGTATGTAAATTAATAACATGAAATGATCAAGAAATTTATTCCCGCCACAACATAATGGTCTGGGGATACTTTGCAGTGTTGTGCACCCACGTACTTGTTATAACTAGAACATATACCATTAAAACTATCCTGTCCCTGTGTTTAATTCCATCTTACACTGACAGAAAACTCAGATCATTTACGTCAGAGCTTATAAATAGCTGACATCTTCTCTGACTGTTCAATCCCCTATAAGCTTACAATCATGGGTGCCTTCAGATCCCCAGTCGGTAGCACAATACTGCAAACTTCAAAGAAAATTCAGCAACAAATTCATACAATTTCAACCAGGTTTTGACATTCAAGAGAGAATTTTATAACCTTTCTCATGAACATTACCTCAGTCATGAGCTTTCTTTCACTTTAAGGCACGGTCTATTATTTGGATGAGCAATTCCCTTCCCATCACAGTAACTTCCCATCCAGCTAACCTGACTGCAAACATCTGGCCACTCACTAATGTCCATTAGACTGACTAGCGGAGCCAATTCAAATCCTATAGCCATGCAAACTCAGTTTCTTTACTGGTTTCAGATGTAACAGAAATAACGACATTCTTCATTATTATCACATTATCGTATTATCCTTATCGTTATCAATCGTCATATTATCTTCAACTGACCAGTGCTCTGGTCACATTTGCTCAAGTTCATCCACTCACATAACTAATTGTCCTAGGTGTATACTCCACAGCAGTAACAGAATTGTGATTTTACCTGCACACATGCTATTCCAAGGTTAATCCTTTCATCAATTTCATCAAGTTGTTCATTTTTCTAACACCTGTCCAATCTATGTTGGGGTATTGTATTGTTAGGGCCATTACGTTCCCCAAGCCAGTCAAGCAACCCAAACATTGGCCATGGATAAAACCTTTCATCAAAAGGGCCAAATGCACCGTTAAACTATAAAACAGAAATAAAGCTTTCAATACCAGTGCACAGAGTCCTTGTGAGCCCCAGTCTGAAGGCCAGAACGCGGGGTGACATTATCAAGGCAACATTTACTTGAATTATACAGGGTCGTTCTCAGTTAAAACAGAACCAACATTGGAAGAAGCAAAACAATACCTCTGAATGAAGCCTTGTTTCCTATCATTTCGTCTCACGCCTGCATCAATACATTGCAATATGAATCAACATACTACTGCCATGCACTTTCTGAATTTTGGTCACAGTACTTGAAACCACTTCAAGCACATGTATGTTCAAAGTACCCACGTTTGACTTAAAACTGTTCAAGGCCCTAATGCAAATAACGGTGTAACCACACATATATCGTTATGTATATTCTACATCTGTTATGCGCATATACCTGTATTTGAATTTTCACTAATATTTATAACTCTATTAGATTCACAATAACAATTTGGTGGTGAAGTCACTCTGACACATGTAAGCAGACTTGAGATAACATGAGGGATCTTCCACACACGTTAAATTTGGTCCATGACAAAGTTGCTCATTCTTCCTGAACAAGTTTTAGCACCAAAAGTAATATTTTATGGCATTAATTTTCCTCTGAAAATGTCCCTTTTTGGCAAAACGTTTGGTCATTTCGGGTATATCTTTTGTTAGCAACAAACACCCATACAGTTAACAAACACACCATTCATCGCAATGTACTTTATGCCCTTTGGCATTCTAATCTCAAATACAAATGGAACTTGTAAATCTTTATTCAAATGATTTGCCAAACTCTAACCGGATGACAATGCCATTGGTATAAACTGCTACCAATGCATGCTCTTAACCATGCACTGACAAGTCACAAATCTTTTTTTCATGTTAGCATTCCACTAGCGCGTACACCTACATGTAAATAGCAGTCCAACAGAAAGGCAATGCTTCTTGTAAACTGCCATGGTTTCAGTGCCAGTAACAAAGCATTTTATGTTGGAATTTAAGTGTTTACATGTACAAGTAGTGGTCCTACACAAGGTAATGTCCGAGCCAAGCATTCAGAACAGAATGACGAGAAAAACAGCTCACACCTGTTACTCTGCTTTTTGTCCAGTATACACAAGCAATTAGCTGGGTAGCAAAGAGAAGTTATCGCCCCCACGCTAAGCCATTACATTCTGTTTGCCAGACCATTCATGCTCAAACTACCAGTCTCTCTTCACTGGGAACCACTGGTGCATGTCTTGAAACACCAAAGCCTTTGATTCCCCTTTTCGGATTAGTACATTTGATACCATTATACTATTTTACAGCCATTTACAGTCTCCACAATCAACACAATAAATTACAATAATGTAGCAATGTCTGTTCTTCTTAGGCTACACTTAAACTATTCAACAAGAGAGTGTGACATGATATACTGTAAATCTTCAAACTTTTCAACCACTAAAGCACTTTTTTCAGTGGAATTTATGCATACCATGATTAGGAAAATGACTCTCAAAATGATTTATTTGTTTGATTAAAGATGCAAGCTTCATGAAACTGTGCAAATTATTTCTCTACACCCCATAGATCTTTCAGAATGTTTCCAAATATTGGTTGCTGAGTTGACTGAAAATATTGAAGAATTAGGGCATCTATGTTTTCATTATTATTACATTTCTCTGTAAGATCTATTATAAATTCTTATCATAATGTTGGAGTACAATATCTCATTCACATTAAGGCATTCTTTGTTGAATTTAAATATTATTATTTGTTGCATTTCACCACCAAATTGGTGTATCTTAGTTTACAAGATAGTTCTTTGAAAAACAAAATAAAAGAAAAAACACGCACCAATTTACATATACATGTCCAAGTCTGGTCCAAGTTGGCCATTATGTCTTATCTGCTTGTTCAGTCCAACAAAAGGGATGAGATGTGAAATTGGTGAATAAAAGTTTTAACAATACTTAGAAAAATTGACGTTATTTCCAAGTACATGTACACCAACTGGAATAAACCATTTAATCCCGCCAATGCATCCATTTAATTCTGAATCTGAACTACACAAACAGCTCAATGTATCACCAAAGAAACCTAAAAAAAAACAAAAAGAACAAAAAAAAGAAAAAAGAAAAATTCTCTCATGCACATCAATGTTATAAATTATCCTGCTTTATCCAATGGCGCAGTATATGTAACCACATTATATTTCAAGGCTAGAATGCCTTGAACCTTCTGGAGATGATAACTACTGAGAATATCAATAAACCTCATCAAATATTGTCGGTCTAATTTTACTGAAATAAATACTAAAACAAATCAGTACGTCATAAGAAATGTCTCAATATTGCTGAAGCACATCAGGAACTACTAAGGTGCAGACCCAAAAAAATTCATTTATTGCATAATGAAGCAGATAGCTTACACATGTAGAACGTACATTGGAATCCTCAGCAGCCTGATGCCCTAAATAAATCTGTGTTTGCAGGGTGTTTTAATTCAATGCCAAAAATGTTGGTGAGTTAAAAACAGGGGAATGTGGGGGCAGGGCTTGGTGTGGTTCAGAGGAGCTCCGCAAGCACTCATGTAACGATGTAATGTCAAATTATGATTTTTTTTTTCTTTCATAAATTATTCTTACAGGTTTGACATTTATAAAGCAAACATTTCATTATAATACAGCTTTACAGCTGTCATGCGATGAACATTTGAATCAAAATTCAATTTTGGCTAGATACAAAGAGGCTTCCTGGGATCAAACATTTGTATGTGCTTACATGCTTAATAGCCCTGAATAGTCTTCTGGGTAAACCAATGAAAAAATAAATCCAAAATCAGTGATGTATGTCAGATAAGGTCCACGTCTGATATACATGCAAAATCAAGATACACATGTGAAATTAATTTTCCAAAGAAATCAATTGTGCTTTTACTAAACATATAATATATGCACAAATAAATTTAAACCCAAATGTAATTCTGCCAGCCAACTTAGGCTTCAACTGAAATTACACATGTCTCCAAAGTTAGACATGTATTTTCAAAACAAATCGGTATGCATGTGAGAAATTTTAGAATTATTGCCCCACAACAATTCTGGTGAAATTGATCATCCTGCTTAGTACTGTTTTAAGTAAGATTGTATTCACACCACCTTTCAACACTTCTTCATTTACCTTCAAATATCTTGCGTAAGACAATGTCCGGTCTACTCTTACTCCTGTGCTGGTATGTTGACAGTTGTTAACAAAGAAATGCTCATAAATTTTCAGTACAGCCAAGGGTTTATTTTCAACTGGAATCTGGGAATTGGATTCTAGTCAAGAATCCTGCTTACTAACTCCACAGGTATCTACTTGAATTCCCATAAAAAAAAAACTCAAATTCGTTTTTTTATTATTATATACAAATGATTTGTATCATTAAAGTCATGAACTTGGAATCCCCAAAATCTGTTTGCTTTTATATGCTTTCAAATCTTTACTTAACTCAAATTCTTATTGTACTAGATTTGGTATTCTTATCCTAATAGATTTGGACACAATTCCAAAGGATTACAAGATAATCTATGAGAATCCCTTTAGATTCTGGTAAAAATTATGAAAATAAAGCCCCAACAGCTATGAGATCTGAGTCTATTGACACAGTGCCCTCCAGTACATACAATTTGATAACATTTAGTTACCCCTTTCGAGGGCGCATGTCACACTTGTACGATATGCATGTGTCTCTTGTTAGGCAAAACACCCAAGGACGGACATTTTTACAGATCCCTTAAAGGGTTTTCAAAGTTGCATTCCCTAAGGTACACGTGGTCGTCTGCGTGCTGCAGTATTACTGCCTGTCAAAGCTATACACCGCATCACTGTCTTATTAGCTCACCCCACCATCATCAAACACAGCCCCTGGGTCCGCAATCCTCACCACAGGGATCATCCTGGGCTATCTGGGTTGTTAAAGGGGCCTCTGTTACACAGACTCTCTAAGATATGTGGGTCAGTGCTAGCTGATGAGACGTCTCAGGTTATATCGCTGCGCAGCAGTCTAACTGTCGTTACACAGCTACTTCTGCAGAAACCATTAAGAAAACGGTGCTGTGGGGAATTCACGCAATCTAATGATTCCAGCTTGCAGCACCTTGTCCATCTATGTACATTTAACCTAAAGCTCCACGTGAAGGGACAAACAAGGAATGCGGCCCCATACAAAGCAAGGCTCATCTATATCAAGGCCCAATTTCGGCGAGGCAGTTCAGCACTTTATTTTGTCTTTCGGTCTTTTGGGATTTTTTTAGGAGATACATAAGCCTACGTTAGTGCGGTATTATTTCAAACATATCAGTGGTATTAACACAGTTGACGTCTTTTAAGGGAATCATTAGAAGTTCTAAAGCCTGCACCAGTTCACCTAAATAAAGTTCTACCCAGACTTGAGAGCCTCATGCATGTACTTGTGTATCAAATCGAACTTTTCAGAAGAACGGAAGGGATTTTTCAACGGCATCTTATGAACAAGCAAAATCTGTGTTAGCTCACCTTAGGAAAGTTCTAGCCCGACTTAAGAGAGGATCTCCTCAGGTAAGGAATCACAGAAAGTACAAGGAAGTGCTGTCAGCCCCCTGAGGTGTCACCAGGTAAACACAGCACAAATCCCTTCCCCTGGCGGGCAGAATATGTGTCCTTAACTTCAGGTGGGGGGTGGGGGAGGGAGGAGGCCAGATGATCCAGCCAGACAGCTAAGGCCTCTTGTATGTGTGACACAAGACACGGCTGGAGATAGTGAGGTATATCGCAGTGGCGAACGTAGCTCCTCAGCTGTTAATCCAGACAGACACGGACTCTCAGAGAGAGAGAGAGAGAGAGAAAAAGAGAAACAGAGAGAGCACAATGCTGCACCACAACTCCCGGCTTTGTCAGTAGTACAACAACACCGGCTCGTGTCGTCTTTCTCGTAACACTCACGGCCACCGACACGGCATGTATCCTCAAGGACAATCCACCAACGTCGCACGTAACATGACAGTGCCGTGCGTACGTAAGACAACACTCCACTGGCCGCCTTTACTGGCGGGGTTCAAGTAACAATGGCTGGTGAATCAAAGACGGTGCATCCGACCCGGCAAGGGATATATGGAGTAATCTTCACCAACACTGCCAGTCCTATGGACTGGCAACGCTATTGTAGCAGAAACCCTAGGTCTGTAATACTGTCTCTGACTGGCTTAAGCTATACCAGTGTATGCACACCCCCTAGCGGGAAAGTCTATCCTCCCAAGGCTGTGGTATTAGGGCTCTGACACCCACAGACAGCCTCTACAGAGTGAGTGCCAGCTGGGAGATCAACACAGCCATCACAGCAGGGGCTGGGCTAACAACAATCCTGGCTTTTCCTTTCACAACACACAGGTCAAAGTCGTCCCCCTGACTGGCCAAATGAATAGGATGCTCCAGTGGCATAGTGTGAATGAACACCACACGGATGAGTCCATTGAGCTGGGGTGGCCTCACCTGAGGGGGGACAGTCGGTGTTCAGGACACACCACCAGTCTTCTGGTATAAAAGGGTGCAAGCTTGTCTTCCACACAGGAACTGTGCTGCTCTGGAGGGTACCCCACTCATGGGCCTCACCTCAGCTGAGGGTCACTTGGGAGGGATGCCTTGAATTTGAACAAAACTTTCTCAAGAGACCATTAAACATTATACTTGTAGTAATAACAAAGACTGGTTGTAGAAAACTCTCATGACTTGACATGGTAAGCAAGGCGTCATGTGTGCAAGATTTACATCACATATTTTCAAACACTCCCCTGCAATCCGAAGTCCGTTACAAAAGCAGGCTTTAATGTTAAGAAAAAAAATAGAGCCTATAGGCTTTGAAACGTATTCTATGATGAATGCTCAGGTTTCTTGCATGTCGATAATTCTACTGCCTGCCCTTTGTTTATAAACGAGAAACTTAAGTAAATCCATCACAATTTCACACTTTTATCCATCAATACTACTAAAATATTAATTAATGATGAACATTTAAAGTATAGTCTGCAGACTGGGGATTTCATCTGCACTGGCCTCACAGACAACTCTTTGGTTCAATGTTTCATGTTCATGGGAACCAACAACAACAATAAAATTGGTTCCATTAAGGAAAGTTATGAAAAAGATTTTTATTCCCAGTAAGATAAAGTCTGTATATAATTAACTGATATACCATAATTTACGTAGTCTAACACTTCATGCAGCATACGTATATGAATGTCTACCCTAAGAAAGGAGCCTGGAGGATTTTCATTACTATCCAGCCAACATATAGTTTTTACACATTTCATACAAACTATGTTTAAGGTGTGGCATACACAAAGCAGTTGTAGATTCCTGCTGCATGTGGTCGGACACTATCAACCCAATCTGAATTGTTTAGAACACCCCACTTCACCTAAAATAACAAACCTCAAAAATCATGTAATAAGATATGCTGAGCTTCATACATTTTCTCTTGGCATGTCCTATATAATGTTGAAGTAATACTTCCACAACAAAATTTGATAAATTATACACTGTCAAATTTTCGTTATTACTATCTTGTGACTTCGGATGCGTTTTAGTGAAGTTTAACCTAAACTTACATTTAGATTTGTATTGTTTATGGCCGGTACACAAGGGTATGGATCTGCACCGATCTGGAATACAACATCTTCATTCTAATTCCTTGAAAAATGATTTAAGTCGCTTGACATAACTACTGGGACTCGATGGCAGTAAGGACTGGCCTAAAAGCATCTCAGTCAGATCTCCAGTCTGTAGATCTGAGATCGGGTCTGGGTATTCAGCAAAACCACAATAAGTATTGATCCAAATCCACTACTGTTCAACTGCTGTTAATCTTCTATATTCAGCGTGTGAAGCAATATTTATTGAGTATGGAACACACACAGTCTTCGATGACGAAAGATATTTCTCAAGATGGTTGCCGACAATCAAGCAGGCATGAGGCCCATGAAAATCGAAAGCAGCACAAAAACAAACTATCAAACTGAAAACTATAAAAATGACGCTAAGTCGCTTAAATTTTTTATTTATTTATATATACCAATAAAGATTTGTCTTCGGAATCATTTACCTCTCACAAACTGACAGGTCTGGCACTGTAGCTCCAAATGACCCTCACAAAAACAACAAAATATTCCTGCACACGGAGGGGTAAGAAATGACATTTTTAAACGTTAATTTCATTTAACTGAATTGCTACGTCATATCTCCACCATAAAACACTTTCTAAGAAGAAAATGTAGCAAACCTGGACACTAGAAATGTTAAATCTGGGCATCATCTTCAGAACCATTTGTTATTTGTTGTACTTTGGCCAACGACTTCCGGTCTGAGATTTAGAAATTATCCTGACTATACAATGCATTGCTATGCATTCTCATAAAATACATCAAAATCTCCCCACACACCCTCCAGGACACATACATGTAGTATTACAAGCATTAATTCCCTAAATTCCCACTTGCTTGACAATATCAATTAGACAGCTATTCCACGCCTGCAACACAATTCACACTGAACTGAACTGTAAAATAAAGACTGCAACAAGACGTTTAACTGAGAGTGACACCATGACACACTTAAATCACGGTTAACAGGCTAAAGGCTTCCATTACCAACAGCTGCATTGGACATTTTAATTTATTAAGAGCCTACATGTAGCAAATATGCCATCATCTTGTGGTAGGGATAATGTAATAGAGGGCTGTCACAGCTGGCATTATACAAGAGATAAGAAATCTAAATTTAAACACCTAATTCAAACAAGCATTCTGGAAGCATTATGAAAGCAATACATGTCCGGTGCCAGTTTGAGCCGTCAAAATAACAGCGGTGTCAAAGCCCACAACAGAACAAAAACAGCCATAATTACGTTTGAGGGTAGATGAACCAGCAAAAAAGTAGAACATGGTCTGCAACTAAGACTCTTGGAGAAGCCACCAAGTACCAAGTTTCAAATAAGACTAACCCAACATTTTGATAAGAATTCTTGAGAAATTGTCAAACCTTAACACAGTTCCAAAGCGGCTGTGATTTTATACACGCAGACTGCGGACAACACCTGAATCTGTTACGTGATTGTCATGGTGGAGCCATGCACTGTCAGGATGAGAAAACTTTAAATGTATGCAAAACAAAGTACAGATTTGTGCTGCTTCTGCAAAGCAGTAAAACTCAGGCAAACAAACTTTACTAAAAATTATTTATGTAAAGTAATTATCTCACAATAACCAACGATGGACCAAGGATAGAAAACCAAGGATATCATTAAATATGCAAATCTTATTCACAAATCAAGCAGATTTTCGGATCTGCTGTGGCAAGGGCCACACAATGAACATGTACACAATTAACAATATTACAAACAGTTATCGCACCGAATCCAATGACCAATAAGAACCATGGAATTTCTTACATATGCAAAATTTATGATAAAGATGATCAGTTTACATGTAGATTTCAAACATGACCAAACATAATGGCATGCATTATAAACTAAATTACATATGTACAGATACGCAACCTATTAGTTTCAGCATTCTCTTGTGGGTAGTTTTGAAGATTTCAGCAAATCACACCCAAGGACCCACAGAAAAAGAAATTACATGTGTACTGCTATGAAAACAGTAGCTTTGAAAATCCCACCCGCTCTGCATGCTGTGGCCACTAAGGAATAATTTCAGCCTAGAGGCAGATAATCTGGCAAGGGTATATCAGTGATGTAAGCTATTTGAAACCAGCTGGTTAATGTGATCAGTCACATGTCTTTGGGATGCAATTAAAACTGTGATATTTATTAAGAACTGGGTTTATCAGGAATTTTCTACAAACTTTAACGGGAGGTCACCGAAAATTTGGCTTTTTAAGCAAACTCTAATTATGACCTCTTGACGAAGTTTTGAGATACGTTCATAAACTAAATTTAAATATTCATTGAGTATGTCGCTTGTAAGACCCCAGAGAAGTCCTGCTGTCCGAATTCAACACAAAGAAGATGGGCCATTTTGCTTCATTAATATTCAACCAAATGGACTGTAGGCATTTGGGATCAGTCGATACTGGTTACATATACTCGGATAATTTTGAATCTTGATACATTTAAAGTACAGCAGTTGAAATGGCATTAAGAAAAGTACCAATTACCACAGTACTTTCAAGCTCGGTTGATACGACGGGGACCTCAGACAACTCTAGCTGATACATTATCACGGATTCACACGCTGTTATGATAATCTCTATGTCACATTACGTCACTGTTATATGACCAAAATATTTTGGAAAGTAATTAACACAACACCCAACAACATTGACTGGGCAGGCATTTTGATTTTATACCCATGCACCTAATATGATAGATAAACATTTCATGATGTACTTCTTATTATTTTGATTCAGTCTAAGTTTTGGAAGCAATCAATATGAGGCCCCGACAATACACATAAAAAACCTGTAATAAATGACACCGCAAATCAGTGTTTCTTAGAAAAATTCACAGAAAAAAGGCAGGGAATAGGAACTCATCCTGGCCTGTAGAACAAACAAAAACAAGCATTTCCTCAGAGATCTGGAGCTCGTCATCGGTCTTGTCAAGGTATAATTTCCTTATTGAGACATTTTCTTGTCAAAGACGGAAAAAGCACCAACCACATACAGGATGCACCAAGTCAATAAATGTCAGAAATACCAACAAAGACCATCAATTTGCTTCTTCTGCTCCTTTTCAGTCTCTTTTTCTTTGTTTTTCCTGTTGAGAGGGAATATTAAACCCTACACTGTACTGTCTTGAGGCAAACAAATATACAACTATGGATAAATTAGATGATTGTGCATAGGAAATGCTGAGCACATAAAAAAGTGACACATGTAGGGATAAAATGTATCACGGTAGCATGCAGCGTAAACACACAGTGTTTACCAAAACAGTACAGGTTTACATGAGTATCTCATCAAAGGTCAGCTAGTCATGAACGGCTGCATTTTACCTGACATCTTGTCCATGACTCGTAAGTTATAAATTTTTTCTGACTCTGAAATTTCAATGCATTTCACCTAAAGTCTAGCATTTTTCACAAGACACATTTTGTTTGATTCTGAATGTTTAGTTATCTACCTATTCGGGTCAGTTAAAAGTTTTTGAATAAGTCATTTTTTTAATCATAAAATCTTAACAATTTGCATCAAAATTATCATTTAAGCCCTTTATGTGTGTCTTAAAGTACATTTTGACACGCTAAACTTCAGGTGAAAATACAGTACTCAGAGAATTACGCTATTCTGAGTATCTTGAGGAAGGCACTAGGATGATATGTTACAAGAAAAGTGTATTTTTTTCACTACTATCAGCCTAATTTTGGGGAGCAAATTAACTACAGCATTGTGCACGACTTCTGCTTCAAATTCCAACAAAAAAAACAAACTGTGCCTTGAGTACTTTAATACAAGGCAATAATAAATTATAAACTTCCTGTAACCATTGATGACTTTTTCCTGAAGTCAGGAAAGTACAAGTGTAAAGCTTCAGTAACAGTATACCCTTTCGGAGCTCCTTCCACAAACTGAGCAAAACTTCGATGCTATCTGTATAAATATCTACAAAGTAAACATACAAGTATATTGTGAGTCATTGTTCAAATTCATGTGACACAACTGGATGTAATGGGTGTCAACTTTATAGACACGAGACTAGGATTCAAGACAAAGGGACAATCTTGGTACTTGCCTGCTGGTGATTTGCATAACGGTATAGTTCTAGTGCTTGTGGGTTGGTGCCAAATTTGGAAAGGCAACAACACCCAAAGATATGAAAATACTGTGCAATGCACTTAAAGCCCCTCGGCCTTAAGCACATGTACAAAGTAATGAATAAATACAAATTCCAAAAGATATTATGTATAATACCAGTCATTCATAAAATTGTGTAGGTGTGGCATAAATTTGATGAAGTTGGGACACACTGTTGAGGAGACAGAACGTTAATGAGCTTTATATAAAATTTAACTTCAATGGCCCCAAACACCTTGAAGGAAAAAGTGAAGGTCCCTGAAAATCAATAGCGTTCTTCGTCATGCCAATGTGTAAGTTTGGTGTAAGTTTGATGAGCTTGGGTTATATCATTCTAGAGATAGGGCGTTTACAAGCCTTGTATAAATTTTACCCCACTGATTTTTAAGGAAAAGGTCAAGGTCACTGAAAATAAACAGGGTTCTTCTTTATGCCAGTGTGTAAGTGTGGTGTATGTTTGGTTAACACTGGATGACTGTTCCAGAGATACAGCGTTTACGAGGAATATGGATGGACGAACGGACGGCGCCCGCTACGACAATACCCATTAGCCAAATGGTAAAAACCATCAATGGTCATGAAGTTCTGTGAAATATTAGAGGTGCAGTGATAACTTGATAATCACATCAAAGGAAAAGTTTAGTTTTGTTACCTTAAATTTATTTGAGATGTCAGCCAAACACGTGAGAGAACCCTTTCCAGGCTAGCAGATGGAGGCCATTGGAATGGCAGAAGTTTGTTGTGCCACAGACGCCAAAAGGGAAAAGCCTGGAGGTCTTTATTGAGAATAGTACCACCAGAGGCTCTTGCCTTCAGACTGCTGATGACATCAAAGAAGGGCTCTGGACACTTGTCTCGAAAGTTGTACTTCTGTTTAATCATTTATTTCTACATTTTACTTTCTAGAATGAAGTCTTGAATGGGTTTAGAAATGTCAGTCCATCTGAGGTTTGGTTGGTTGGAAGTTTTGCCACTGCTAATCCTAACATGGACTGAACATGTTAGAACAATGGACAATAGGTAAACAATGTAGTAATTAAGAAGGGATTAAAACAATGACTGAAAGGTTAACATTAATGTGACTTCAATATACATAGGGGGCCTCCGTGGCTCAATCGGTTAGCGTGCACAATGACCCGAAGCCTCCCACCAGTGTGTCGCTGTAAGTTCAAGTCCAGCTCATGCTGGCTTCCTCTCTGGCCATATGTGGGAAGGTCTGCCAGCAATCTGCGGATGGTCGTGGGTTTTCACCAGGCTCTGCCCGGTTTCCTCCAGCCATAATGCTGGCCGCCGTCGTATAAGTGAAATATTCTTGAGTATGGCTTAAAACACCAATCATATAAATAAACAAATAAATAAATCCATATACATAGGTTAATTATCAGGTCACATGTCGGAAAATTTAACCTGGAGTGACCAGTGCAGGGCGCTTGGTCATAATAGAGTGTTTTTGTATGGTAGGGTTGACAGAACCAGTAGTCAAATACCATGCAATGCACTTAAAACCCCTCGGCCTTAAGTACATGTACAAAGTAGCAAATAGATACAAATTCCAAAAGATATTATGAATAATACCAAGCATTCATAAAATTGTGTGGGTGTGGTATAAGTTTGGTGAAGTTGGGAAAAACATTCCAAGAGATAGCATTCGTAAGCCTTTTACAAAATTCAACTTAAATGACCCCAACCATCATGTTAAGGTCGCTGAAAATCAATGGGGTCCTTCCTTACGCCAGTGTGTAAGTGTGGGTTAAGTTTGGTGAACTTGGACTCAATTGTTCTAGAGACAGAGCGTTTACAAGCCCTTTATAAAGTTTGACTTAGATTACCCCAATCAACTTGAAGGAAAACGTCAAGGTTTGTTAAAATCAATAGGGTTCTTCTTCACGCCAATGTGTAAGTGTGGTGAAAGTTTAGTGATCTTGGGCTAAACTGTTCCACCTATAGAAGGTTTACAAGAATTTAACTTAAATCACCCCAATGACCGTGACGAAAAAGGTCGCCACAGAAAATTAATAGGGTTCTTCCTCATGCCAGTGTGTAAGTCAGGTGTAAGTTGGGGAACTGGATAACTCATTCTAGAGATAGAATGTTTACAAGGATATGGACAGACAGCCAGCCATCTTTAGACAATATCCTTTGCACAAAAAGGGCCAAGGGGTAAAAATGGAATGGTGAAGTGTTCCTGGTAAAATCAGGCAAGCTTAGATTAAGCTGTACAGGCTATTTATTAGGCAAATTTGCTGATAATTAAATCACTGTTAATAACAAATCATCCGTAACTTTCTGCATTTTTTATGTATTAATTGTTTGCTTTTTAATAATCGCACTAGAACTTACAAATTTAAATTAGAAGCCAGAAACTTAGTAATATTGCTGGAGTGCCTGGTACAACTGTACCAAATGTTTGTTAAGTTCTGAAGTCGACAAACCTAGCCAGGATTTAAGCTTCGTATGCTTATAATCAAATGATTTCAGTTTGTAAACCACTTTCAAAGTTGCCTTCCAGATGTAAGGCGAAGTTTAAGGAAACAAGAGGAACATCAATGATTTGATGTTACAAGTTTAAAGTTCATCTACGATCTGTGTCATGATAGCCATAGAATGCAGAGATGCAGGGTATCAACTCATCTCTTGTAGCCATGTCCTCCACTTTCAGCCCTCAAGAGCTTCCCTGTTCTGTCCTTCCCGTTCATCAGGCTTTGCTATCAGACATTGGAGTAGGTCAAGACTTTTATGGGCAGCCAGGGAAGACAGAATCTGGGCAGTAAATGTCAGCCAGCGGACTGGAGTGAGAGCTGTCACTGGGGTGGGGAGAGGAATGCTCATCCCGTTGACTAACAATGATCGGCCATGTGGAATCTGCCAGATGGTTTTCTGTCGCCAAGACGGTTGATGAACGGGACACAGAGAGACAATTGACCGTGGCGTTCCCTCCCGACTCCCAGAATCAACTTGTAGCCAAAATCAATTCAGCCACGCATCTCAAGGACGCTTGAGACCGATGCTCGATGTGGGGCCGGAGAAACCACAGCAAAACAAATTCCAATTGTCACTCTCCTGTTGGTGCAGGAATTTGTCAGTGTAACAGTTTAGAAAATTCAACAGTTTGCTCAATCAATGCAAGCTATGGTGGAACATTTTTGGCAAATACCCCATGGTAGGATTCAACATGGGATCCGTTCTTGAGCTGAAGACAGAGCAGGCTCAGCAAAGAATCCGACTTGGAAGTTTCTTGCAGAAGACCCTGGCACACCAATCCACAGTCAGGATGATGAATCACCTGCAGATTCGCCAATGACTTTCATCCTGAGGAATGTACTACAATGTACAGGGGTGCTTAACACTGTCAGTGTCCATTCTAACTTTCTTATGAGCAGGCATGCATGCCAGAAGACGGAAAGCCTTGACTATAAAGCAAGACTGGTGAAGACTTCTTCCGTTCGGTCCAGCAACCATATGGCCAAGAAGCTCTCAGACAACTCCCACAGTGAAATCACCGGGAAAAAAATGTCCATACAAAAAGCGCATAAATTTTCGCAGTTAAATCAGCCTCACGATAGGACTGAATTAATGACACCACAGTTGTCTACCTCACAAGGCCAAGTCGATAATAAAACTTGTTTATAATCCATGTTTACAATGTGCTGAAAAATTAAGTTCAGGGAAAGCTTTTTCACATTATGTGTACACTGCCATGGCAACATGACAGAGTACAGAATGAATTACACCAGTTAATCAAATAAAATATTCCATCAGCGGATTAAATAACAGTAAGAGTTTTTAAAGAAGAATTGGCCTCATCTTGTATTTGGCAGTATCTGTGTTAAACAGGTTCTAAATGAATAATCTATCTTTAAATAAATTATATGTACTGTGTCTTCGGACTTTCCATCGTGAAAAGAAATAAAGAATTTCATTTGACGGCTCATTATTTGAAAAAAGTACTTTGCACATCATCAAAAGCATTATATGTAGTATATTTGTAGTTTGCTGCCTGTGGAAAATACGGCTTTCACACAGCCAGTAATGAGGTCACAATCATTTCTTAAAAGTAACTGCCCTTCTTGTACATGTGAGTAAAGATCTGCTACAAGTATACTTGATGACAGTTGAATTATTTTTCCAAAAGATATCATAGTCCACCTTAATGGCATGTCCTCTGGTCAAGCAATCCAGAAGGAGGAAACAGAGCTGCTCCTATTATTAATTAACTACTTTAAATCCAAGATTCTGAACGGTAAATACTGGCACTTGCCTGAACATAGCTTTACATGTCTATCACGGGACTGTTGTCCCTGTTGAGGCATACACAATGCTGATTCAATGAAAAAAACACGCCACAGACACCAAACCTGGATAGAGGATGAAGTCACAGAATAATGTCACTGTGGCTGACTAGAGCTTGGCCTCTTCCAGTACGATACGTGTAGGCTGGTAAATTAGTGATAACGCTGATGACATTTTCAAATATGCCAGACCTCTCTTAGCATCTATTTACATGTTGCAGTGTTGTCCATGTACATAACAAAATATTGATCTGTTTCTCTATACATACATGTGTGTGTGTGTGTGTATATATATATATATACATATACATATACATATACTGTGATTGTGTCATTGTGGTATTCTATCCCTTCTTTTGAGCATCTGATTTCTTTGTAGGGAGCAGGCGGTGATAAATAACGTCAGGCTAAACAGAGGAAATGTTGATTTTCTCAGATTTCTAAAATTTTATGTACTACAGAGCACTGAAATTATCACACAAGAAAGCCAGACATGCTTTCCTACCTAAAAGCATAAATTTTCAACTCCTTGTAGAAATATCTGGCCCAAGTTTAAATCTCACATTGTTTATTTGTGTCCTGTCCTGATATATGAAAAAAAAAAAAAGAGCTGGTGATTGGCTCTGAGCAGCAATGACATCATTGCAAAACTGATAAGGACCTTAGTCTACCTCCAACAACGGAGAGCTCTCCGTATATAATCAGGTTGCACCATGACAACTGGACCATTCTCCAGTCACGAAATAGACAGGTAAATATTGCACAGGTGTGTATTGGTCAGTCCACAACAGAGGGCATGACACTGGATGTTCAATGAACTTACCTGAGGTGTCTGTCGAAGGTTGAACCCATCTTGCCTGACTTCTCTTATCTCTGGTACTATGCTACATTTGTTCTGTGAGGATATCTGGAAAACAAGAGATTGATAATATATATGTACCCCAGTGACTGGTTGCAAAATGTCAAGAACACTAGTGCCTACAGAGCCAAGGGGTGACTGGAAGACTGAAGGTTAAGATGATCCAAGTTCTCACAGATATATGTGGATATCACATCCCGATATTATTTCAAGAAATAAATGAGGACTTCATAACTAGTTGTGTGAAGTCCAATTTTGAACAACCTGCAATTAAACTGTTTTATTTATCGGTAATATCCCATGCACCAAGAAATCTAGTAGCTGTCATTTGCTTTACTTTTCTCTGTTTCGAACTATATCCAAACATGTTAAGTTGAGCACAAACTCCTGTAATTATAACTCTCCATTCGAGGAAATTAAGGTACCAGAAAAATGAGCAACTGCTTATCAATTAAATTAGCCCATGCAAATTTTAATCTTTCTGCTTGGTGATTTATATGACCCGGCTCAGGTCTCAACCAAGGCCGCTCATTTATGTAAGAGAGAACAATGGGCGAAACTGTGTGTAAAACTATAGGCTGTCACCTGGAAGTCACACCAATCATTAAGTACCCACTTATCAGTTCTTGAGATATTACGTAACCCAAAGGGGGAGGAAAAAAAAAGAGATTTTCCGCACATGAAAATGGCAACAAAATAATATCTGTTGAGTCAGTGTTTTTATTACTTGGTATCAGAGCATTAGTGAGGCATTGCAATTAGCAGCAGCTACTTAATTACTTCCAGCTTGTAATCAGATTGCGGCTGCATTCTTACTGCTTGTTTGCCATTCGTCTCTCGGGGACACACGCAGCGACAAGGCGGGCAAAACCTTCGTAATTATCTCGCCACCGCTCGTGTATACAGCCTGCTTCACAAAGATAAGCTCTCTTAAAATATTGACCCTCTCCATCTTTCCCATCTCGTAACTTGACCCACAATATTACCCACTTATGCCATGGCAAATAAAATGACGCCAGATTTTGGGCAAGGAATGGTGTAAAGACACTGCCGCAGTGTTGAAAGCCTATATATCCGGCCCGACCCTAAATGGGAAAATCATGTTTCTGTGGTGGTGTGGCCTTGAGTAATCCAGGGGTTCACCCCAGGGAGTGAGTATTAAGGGGGGGTAGGGGGAGAGAGGAGCAGGCATCTTTGTTGTTGTTGTATGCCAGAGTAGAATGGCCAGGTTAATGCGGACTTGGTTCCCAAGAACAGGTTAACAATGGAATCGATTTAATGGGAAAAAAGGAAAAGACAGTTGGGAATTGTTCAAAGTTAATTTCCTTTTTATGATGCAAAGAACAACTATAATACTACACCCAGTAGGGTGCAAGTACACCTTCCGGGTTAATTTTGGCACATGATACATGATTTGTGTATATGAGCTTGGAATCAAGGAAAGAGTGTCGAAGTTAAAAATCTGAACAAAATGAAAAGCTTGTCACATATGTTACTCCTTAAACTGTAACCCTAATATAATATAGAATTTAAGAGCTAAATCTATAGCACAAAATGATAGCTGTTTTTTGTTAATTTTAAACAAACCACATATATAATTTTTTCACATATTATTTTTCAATAACGCTATTCGTTTACACCAAGAAATGCTACATCTGACAACATCTGACAAGTGTAAAACAGATTTGTCCAAGGCCATAACAAAGGAATAGTTCTTACAAAACAATACTGGCATAAAAATTCGGCATCTTCACACAAAAGCCCTGAATGACCAGTTCGATGCTACACACAGATATGGCATGTCAGTGTTGTGGTTTTAAGTTACAAGTCTTAGGTAACTACAAGTACACTATTCTGATCGCCAAATGTCATAAACTAATCATTTATCCCTCAGCTTTCTGTCGCATGTATCCCTGCGTTTATAACCATGGACCATCAGGTACATGTATTTGTATCAGGAAAAAATTTGAGCACGTTACTAAAAATCTGATTTGGTTCCCAATAACAAAAGATACTTGCATTAAAAAAGAAAGTCACACTGTCCAAAAATATCTTGTCATGTGAAAAAAAAATCATAAAACATGAGTCCACAGGTGTCAACAAAGAAAAAAAAAAGGAAAAAATAAGTAATAAATAAAACATGGATTTGAGACCTGTAGTTTTTTTTACTATCTCAAATTACTTTTAATAAAAAAGAACTTTATCGATATGTCTACAATCTTAACGTAAGTAATCTGATTCACTTATCGTATAGAATGCCTGTGATTAAAAGCATTCTTAAGATGCCACAAGACCATCTTATAAATATCACCCGTCAGCGTTTGCTATACCCCATTCAATGTGCTACACATAACATAAATGTGCTACACATGACATAAATGCACTGTTACTGTCTCTACTGCCATATAAGCAACATCAATTGCAACTGAACAGGTGGCCATTACCCAACGGTTGTGAGCCACCACTTAACTAATTAATGGATAATTACGCACAAAAGCTAGAGAGTAAAAGTGTAAGAAAATTACAGGTTGCCAGAAACGCCAGCTCTGCAGATTACTCAAGTCAGCATCAAATGGACATTATGTGGAGGCCTGTGTTTGGCCTCAGAGATGCACATCGCATGTTACTGCCACTAAACACACTGCTTATATGTGACCAGTGTGAAGGGGCACATGCAATATTCCACCTCCCTACTGAACACCACAGCTGGTAATTTGGGAGATGTACCTGACCCATGGGGTTATGTATCGACTAATCTCTACCCACATCAGAGTGTCTTTAATCGACTCATTGCATGCAAGTATCGCACTTCTGAAATGCAATTTTAAAGGTTCATGTGACTTAAGAATAGACAGAGAATTAAATTAAGCCATTAAGGTACCACACAGGCAGCCAGAACTTAAAATTAATGTGTGCAGGCCTAATAATCAAAATTGCCTAGCATCAGATTTGAACTCACAACGGTAGAAGACTTTTACATGAAGTTGTGGAGAAAACCAAAATGCCACAACATACATGTACAGTAGTAACATATAATATCAATCAACATACATGCCAAAGACACCAGACATGACACCCCATTTAATCACATTATACTGACACTGGGCCAACTAGTCCCGTTTCCTTGCTCTAACCTCTCAGTGCTGAGTGCCAAGCAAGGCAGCAACAAGTACCATTTTTGAAGTCTTAGGCATGACCCGACCCAGGTTTGATCCCAGGTCTCCTGACCTCAGAGGAAAGGCTCTAACCACCAGGCCACCAAGATTGTTGCTGAGTTAAAGGAAATTGTATTCCCCCTCAATGCACCTAGTATAAACAATGGAAAGCTGCACCCATTAGATGTGATATTTGATGTTTAGTCAAGTCATCCAAATACTTAGAGTAATTCACACAGGCTAATAACAGTTGTGAACATGTAAATCTCACAATTATAATATGCTTTAAAAAGCTGGGAAACTTAAAGGACAGTGCAATGTTTATTCAAAAACATCTTCAAAGACTGAGACTTTGATGTTCCATTTCGTTCCACTGAACATTAAAAGAACTGAAAAACCTTATTTTCTTAGACCAGGCAGATCTGATATTTGCAAGCCACAAACCAACACTCCTTCTTACTTTGTTTTCTTTCCACAGCCTATCAATCTGAAAGATATAAAGCCAATTCGGAACTAAAAATGCATACTACAGCTGTATGACAAACACATGATACTGAATGAACCTGTCTCACTTGCTTTTTTATTTCTCTTTGTAAACCATCTTAAATGCAAAACCCACCACTGATATCTAAGCGTTTTTGCGTTAAAATGAGTTTTAAACTCCCTATGGTGTAAGGTCATTAGTTGCTTAAATATCTCATAACTTTCGGGAAACGATCCACTTTGCTTGATTGAAAGCTCACCAGTATTAAAGCCTTCTACTCTGGAACACATCTGGGCTTTCAACCTGGTTTTGTGGAACAAAATGTGCAAGGAACCACTTGACAAAATTGTACATTTCAGCAGACGGCCAGACGTTTAAGTAAAGAAATTGTGACATTAGAAAACACAGGAACAATTGCAGTCACAAAAGTGCGAATAAATCTTACAAATAAAGGCTGAAAGGGCGGAAAATAGTCAAATTCTAAATGTAATGCATTGCGTTGCAAGCAGCTACGGGTGCTTGTACATGTTTTAGAACAGCCTAACCAAGTGCAATCCATCAGGTATAGAATACATACCGTCACTGTGGAAAAAAAATTTTTTAAATTTAAAAAAAACAAACCATTATCTACTTAGGTAGATATTTTTAACCACATGACAACTTCATGATCTCATCAAAATTCTTACTTCTTCAAATTACAACCCACAGACTACTCCGCTACTTTTTTCCCATTATTTTATACTTCTTCGGAAGACCAGAAACTGTCAATAAAGAAAATGCAGTTCCATCTTCCAAAACGCAATTAATATTCATGACTTCAATCATTTTAACATGCTCTTGAAGGGGGGGAAAAGATGAAGGACTGCCGTGGCGCGGCAACAGAACACCTCTGTATCTGCTGATTCATAAACTTTGATTTATCTCAGGCTTGAAATAAACCAGCATCAGAAAAGAAGAGCTTCACAAGTGCTGGAATCACAAAACCGGGATCGAGCAGTTTTTACAAATTTCCCCTTCCCTTGAGTAACGAAATTCCTTGGGCCTTTGATCTGTGCTAACTGAGTAAAATTAATAAAGGACACTAAAAGAGAAAGACCTCTCCTCTACTCTTGACACTATCATCGGTGGCGGGGCTCAGCCAGGAGAAGAGTCCCAATCTCATTTCAGCCGTTTGAGTCGCATCAGCGCGCAGAGTAACAACGTTACGGAGACGCGCGATTCGCGGTTACAGGTATTAACACTGCTGATCACTCTGTAAAATTGTCTTTCAGGATCCCACGCCAAAATCTGACCAAGGGGTTAAATTGGCTTTTCTTCTTCAGTAGGGCCGTAATTCAGTTGAGTTCACTTGGCTGTCAACGCGAGGGCACGATGTGCAGCTCGGGCGTTACAGCGCACAGCTCCGATTGGACGTTAATGAAATATAAAGTGGGCGAGTCGAGTTACATTTCATCATGAAGTGCTGGACAAACTCTAATTACTGGTGATCTGTTAGCCAGTTGCACAGCTATAGACATCACAAACGGTGGCCATTACAGATGCTATCATTGCATTTTGACTTACTCCTCTCCACTTCATTGATCCTCCCCTCCGGCAGGTTGATACACAACACATACACTCATGCCATAATAACAGGAGCAGCCAACATATCCGTTCTAACGTCTTCCACAACATATACATCTTCAAATATGCTTGAAAGGCTAGTATCTTAAGTGTTTCGAGGCCTACATTAAGTTAATTACAATGTACCCCAGTTGCCAGCATAATATAACTGAAGGCCTATTGGTTAACGGTCTGCTGCCAAACAAAATCAAACAGCTTGTTGCTCACAGAAAATATCAGATGGTAGCAATCTGAGATTGATAAATAATGAGGGTCTCATCTTGGCCAATTCGGAATCCAATGCATGGACCTACAGCCAACATATACTAACTGTGATCCAAACTTGGTCTTTTTAGGTAAACCTAGGCCACACGAATAAGCAAAATTACCCCAACCAATCTTCTAAAATGGCCTCTGGAACCAAAGAAAGTAACTACATCGAAGTATGTACTATTCCATACCATGTATTTAGTTTGGGGCCTGATAATGTTTTTGCTTGTCTGAAATATGGTCATATGGAATGAATATAAGGTCTATGGAAAAAGAAAAGCAAACCAATTACTCTGAAAAAGACACTGACTTTTGGCATGCTACTGACCAACTTTTCCTCGTGTAATGTACAGATATGCACACCACCATGTTGGTAGAAAACAAAAGAGAGAAAACTCATCGGCCACCTCTTGTTACCAAGGCTCCACAGCAACAGGGAGGGGAAATTCCCTGTCCATGGAATAGTTTGAAAGTGCAGCTTGTATGTCCCAACAACTCACAAGCACATTAACCACTCGGTCATCATCTGCAAATACTCCCTTCTCACTTCTCACTCATAACACACCTACATGATAACAACACCACCCAGCCAGTGAGATGTAAAATGTAATATTCCCTTCTCACTCAAAACACACCTACAAGATAACAGCTCCACCCAGCCAGCGAGATGTAAAATGTAATATTCCCTTCTCATTTCTCACTCATAACACACCTACATGATAACAGCTCCACCCAGCCAGCGAGATGTAAAATGTAATATTCCCTTCTCACTCAAAACACACCTACAAGATAACAGCTCCACCCAGCCAGTGAGATGTACAATGTAATATTCCCTTCTCATTTCTCACTCATAACACACCTACAAGATAACAGCTCCACCCAACCAGTGAGATGTACAATGTAATATTCCCTTCTCATTTCTCACTCATAACACACCTACAATATAACAGCTCCACCCAGCCAGCGAGATGTACAATGTAATATTCCCTTCTCACTTCACACTCATAACACACCTACAAGATAACAGCTCCACCCAGCCAGCGAGATGTACAATGTAATATTCCCTTCTCACTTCTCACTCAAGCACAGCTCCTTCTCACCTAGCAGAGTGTGAAGTTGCGAACACAAGAAAAGTGGACAAGGAAAAAAAGAACGGCCAGAGATTTAACACGTCTAAAAAAATATAAGATGACAAAAAAAGGATCGGAAAACACCATTCGGAAACTCGAAGCTCTCTGGAAGTGATTTACTCAAGCCTTGATCAAATAAAGCACACGTGTTCGCCAAGTATTACAACAAATGGATTAGGCCAAGCTGGGCATTTTTTGTTAGTTCTAATTTTCGAGAGAAGGTAAATTTGTAGTGCTGTCGAGGCCGGCCATCATGAATTAAATCGAGGCACTTAGGCGGAAAGCTTTAACAGGAAGTTGCCGTGTAACACACACACACCCAGGCTCAATGACACATTCCAACAAAATATGGCTCAATTTGCTTCTAGGGCATTTGAGTGTGATGTGAACAGTGTCTCCTTCGTGCCCACATCTCCATCAGGCTTCACATGTGGCATCTTAACCAGATCATCGGATCCAAATACATATACGTTACTTGAACATCAATTTCTCAAAAATCATACAACACATAGAAATAAACTTTAATCAACAAGAAATTGCAATCCAGACCCCAAGCAGAGTTTACTCTGTACTGATGGAAGGCTTGTAGTCATGGAAACAAGAGACATTCTAGAAATAATTCATGGTGAATTTAAAAAAAAAGAAAATTTAAAAACAAAAAAATAAAAAGAACGGGGGACGGGGGAACTTGGAACTGAAGATGAAATAAATCAATAAATTTGATTCATCAAAATTTCAAGGGGTGATAAAGTGTAATCTGCCATGCTAGAAATCATATAAAGTATGGAGTTGAAAAAATATGCAATAACGCAAATAATTTCAATACCACCCCTAGGGAGAAAATTAAAGCAAAAAAAGAAAATACCACTGCAAGTTTCTCTGAAATGAATCCTATCTGCATGCATGCTTATGCTGAGACTCATTTGGAATTCATACATGGGAAGGGATCAATCACCAACATTTAGAAGCAATGTATAATCCACAGAATTTGGACATTTTCTTCATTTTCCAAAAATAATTCCAGACTAGAATTTAAATTGCAAGGCCTTAGGTAAAGAGCGTGTCTTTCGCCACATGTTGTTCACTTTGGCAAGCTGAATGGCTACCCTCAATCTGCCAACCTTACTCACTGTCCAGTCTTCTCTATTCCCCAATCTGCCTGCCTCCCCCAATGTCCAGTCTGCTCTAGCCCTAATCTGCCTACCTCACTCACTGCCGAGTCTCCTCTGTCCCAAATCTGTTTGCCTCACCCACTGTCCAGTCTACTCTACCCACAATCTGTCTCCCTCACCCAATGTCCAGTCTGCTCTACCCCAAATCTGTCTGCCTCACCCACTGTAGTCTGCTCTACCCCAAATCTGACTGCCTCATTCACTGTCAAGTCTGCTCTACCTCCAATCTGTACGCCTCACTCTCTGTACAGTCTGATCTACCCCAAATCTGACTGCCTCATTCACTGTCAAGTCTGCTCTACCTCCAATCTGTACGCCTCACTCACTGTACAGTCTGCTCTGCCCCAAATCTGTCTGCCTCACTCACTGTCCAGTTTGCCCTACCCCAAATCTGTGTGCCTCACCCACTGTCCAGTCTGCTCTACCTCCAATCTGTCTGCCTCACTCACTGTCCAGTCCGCTCTACCTCCAATCTGTATGCACCACTCACTGTCCAGTCTGCTCTACCTCCAATCTGTCTGCCTCATTCACTGTCCAGTCTGCTCTACCTCTAATCTGTCTGCCTCACTCACTGTACGGTCTGCTCTACCCCAAATCTGTCTACCTCACTCTCTACCTCCAATCTGTATGCCTCACTCTCTGTACAGTCTGCTGTACCCCAAATCTGTCTGCCTCACTCACTGTCAAGTCTGCTCTACCTCCAATCTGTACGCCTCACTCTCTGTACAGTCTGCTCTACCCCAAATCTGACTGCCTCACCCTCTGTACAGTCTGCTCTACCCCAAATCTGTTTGCCTCACCCTCTGTACAGTCTGCTCTACCTCCAATCTGTACGCCTCACTCACTGTCCAGTCCGCTCTACCTCCAATCTGTATGCACCACTCACTGTCCAGTCTGCTCTACCTCCAATCTGTCTGCCTCACTCACTGTCCAGTCCGCTCTACCTCCAATCTGTATGCACCACTCACTGTCCAGTCTGCTCTACCCCAAATCTATCCGCCTCGCTCACTGTCCAGTGTGCTCTACCTCCAATCTGTCTGCCTCATTCACTGTCCAGTCTGCTCTACCTCCAATCTGTCTGCCTCACTCACTGTACGGTCTGCTCTACCCCAAATCTGTCTACCTCACTCTCTACCTCCAATCTGTATGCCTCAGTCTCTGTACAGTCTGCTCTACCCCAAATCTGTCTGCCTCACTCACTGTCCAGTCTGCTCTACCTCCAATCTGTACGCCTCACTCTCTGTACAGTCTGCTCTACCCCAAATCTGTTTGCCTCACCCTCTGTACAGTCTGCTCTACCTCCAATCTGTACGCCTCACCCACTATACAGTCTACTCTACCCCAAATCTGTCTGCCTCATTCACTGTCCACTTTGCTCTACCTCCAATCTGTATGCCTCACCCACTGTCCAGTCTGCTCTACCCCAAATCTGTCTGCCTCACTCACTGTCCAGTCTGCTCTACCCCAAATCTGTCTACCTCACTCTCTACCGCCAATCTGTATGCCTCACTCTCTGTACAGTCTGCTGTACCCCAAATCTGCCTGCCCCTGATCCAGTCTGCTCTACCATCAACCTGTCTGCCTCACTCACTGTCCAGTCTGCTCTACCTCAAATCTGTCTGCCCAATAATCATGTAACCTGTGACTGTCTATAACTCAGACGCTCAGCAATTTGCCAGCTGTCAACAGCATACACACGCCACAAACATCAGAACACAGCCGTCAAATCTAGGGCACCTCACGTGGCAAAGGGCATTAGCAGGAATTATCACAGAGAAATTCGCCTTAATAATTTACCTTATTAGTCCATCAAAATTCGTCCCCCTAGTCTAATTAAGGCTAAGGGTCTGTCCCCCAGGGAAATCAGAGGGTGGCCGGGTGCAAAGATTAAGCGCTTCCTTTAACCCTCTCTTGGGATTGCTGGCTGTCGGTACCCATAGAGGAAAATACCCAGTAAGATCAACATCGTGAAACAGTGGACCACTGTCTAATGTAACCCTACAGGTGAACTTTTTATTCTTCACAGACAGAAGTCAACATCAAAGCCTACTGATGAAATTAAACATATGAAGCAGGTGTATATAAACCTGAACAGAATCTTCAAGGAGTGCTTCTAAAGCAAAATCGGGAAGTCCTCCACTGAAATCCTGCGCATACTAATAGTCAATATGCAGGTTCTAATAAACTCTGCATTCTTTAAAGCTTAACTTAAGATCAAAACATATAGTGTTGCCTATTCTGTAGCTGATTAACTTGGTAAAAATTAGATTACAGTCTTTCTTTTTATTTAAATCAAGGACTGCTTTGGTATGGGTCCTGCAGGGGCTGATTATTGATAGATCTAGTTGTCTTTCCAGGCAATCTTAACAGTTTTGTTAATGTAATGAACAGTGTCAGTATCCTTGACTTAAAATGATTTGATATGTCGAGTGCCAATGTTGAGTGACCAGTTGACCAGAACTGTTTTGGAGCTGGCGTTACACGTCAGTTATGCATGTCATAAACATCTTCATGTACACATTTACAGAAAGTGCATGTTACCATGTTGGGAAGGAACAATTAGGTCATTTATAGTCGCACACAAAAAAAATCACAGACTAGTGAACTCTGAGAACAGATACCTGCAGATTAAAACAGAAAGTAAACACCAGACAGTAAACAACAGAAAGTAAACACCAGAAAGTACAGAATGACGCAATCTCGTCCTAAAGTTGCCATTTCAACAACGCCTAAACTTCCTTTTACAAATTTCATAGAAATCTCGGCTTGAAGAGTTGTTAGATCCTCTGTGATGATTTCCATCGACAAAGTTGCTACTGCAAAACCTTGTCCACGTCAATGATATTCCATCAAATTTGTCTTCACTATGAACAGTGCCTTAAATTTTACAATGGGTGTGCACACTCATTGTAAAACACCCTGCCATCTTTCTCACACTCAAACGTGTGTCTTCTATTTCTGCCTGCAAGTGATACATTATTTTGTGTCTGAAAGCTGCTCGACTTATAAACTGGTATCATTCACTCGCTCCCCAGCCACCATCACTTCTAAGAGTGCCTTTACAAGCTGCCGTCCTTGATTCATTGGCCGCATCACCTTCCGCTAATTAGTTCTATTCACTAACTACCCAGTACATTTATCGGCGCATTCATATCCGATCGGCACTATAACATCGCAAAACCCTCTCACTAAAGCCTTCCTCTGGGGGAAGGACCAGCAGCCTTTGTTTGTAATTAGAGGGGAATGGCAGTGGGCAGTGGTAAAAGCTATCATTACCTAGATCATGGACATTATTCCTCGTGAAGGCTCGCCTCTCCCAGACCATCCACTGGCAGGATGCTGAACGTGCGAGAGCATGGAAACCAGTCATTACACTGCGGGAAGGTATTAAGCTTCAATCTGAGATGATGAGGAGAGGGGATCCTCGTAAGATGTTAGCCCCGCCACAACTTTAACAAACACCTGGGTATATATCTACTTCTTTCCGTTTATAATATCCCCATCCCCCTCCGATCCCACTCCTTTAAAAGCCACCCTAGGAGTTAGGGTTACAATGTGATCCTGATCCCTTCCTATGCCAGTGTTACTGTCTCTGCTATGTACTTCACAGTGACAGGAATTACCTAATAGGAGCAAGTGCTACATCATTACTGACTGAATGACTGCCAGAGAGACTGACTGATTGATTGGCTGTCCAACTGATTGACTGACAGGCTTGTACAACCAGGTCTATACCTTGTGTCACCAATTATAAGTCTCTTGAGTTGCTGCCAACTTGACAGAGTGCTCATGCACCTAAGATTTTGCAAAACAGAGGAAACTAATTTGATGCCTCCTCACATTCTGTTGCAGAGGACGAGACTTTTAAAACAACTCAATTTGTAAAATAAGAAAATGTTTTCAATAAGGGCAGTTTTTTGCCAAGTTTTTAATTCTACATGCGAGAACTGAAGAGCAGTGTCTACACAGTGTCCACTCAGAACTAATTAAGGGTGTTTTTTTCAGTGATCATTCTGTTTATAAATTTTATTCAGAAATTTAACATCAGCTTCGCAGCAAAAGCAGGAACAGAACTGGGACCCAATGTACATTAAAGGCTACACATATCTGCCAGCAATCACATGTGGAAGTAAGTCATTTAACTGTAACTGTCATGCATGGAACAAAAACAAAATCTAATGTGTGGAAACACAGAGTGAGCTATTAACAAACTTTAACCGACTTATTTACAAATCCAACAGTCCAAAAAACCACTTTTGCAATAAAAAAAAAAAGAACACCGCAAAAAATCTTCTTCGAGCATTTCTTGGGAAACACATTAATTAACCTCAAAAACATTTTATATTCTCCCATTTTTTGCATGAAAATGGCAACGCACTTGTGTTATGTTACACAAGTCACGTTTCTAATGAAGCTATTACACTTGACACAGTTAATGTGAACTAACAGCTAACTACATCACATGCATTATCCTAGATGTAAAAAAAAAAAAATGCGAAACTTTCAAATTAATGAAGACAAGAACAGTTACTATGTCTATTATGCCCAACTCCTTAAAAGAAAACACCTGCACAATCTAACAGCCATTATAAAAAGGTTAACCTTATTACCCTTTAATTACACTCTGCCCTTAAGTAATTTACTATTTTGAAATAACCTAGTGCTTTTCACATAAAAGCACCCATGTGTGAATTACTAGAGCAAAAGAAGCAGAACAAAGTTTTACCCTCGACTGACAATGGTGTGGTCCATGCCCCAAGGGAGCTGCTTGAGTATTAATGTTTCACAATGTAGCTCTGGTGGCCAAAAGGGTAAACCACTCACACGGAAAGGGTACGGAAGGCGACTCTTCCTTACAATTATAACAGTGTGCATATGTGTGCTCCAATAACTTGTTCATTTTTACACATCATTCACGCAGAAAATCTGTCAAAATTCTCATCCGTAAAATTGCACTGCAAATGCCAATTGTTGCTTACAACAATTACAATTCTGCAGCCTGGTGACTGTGATAATTAGCTAGGCAGTATTTTGTTTGGAAAAAGAAGGCTCTGTATCTTCCCATAGGTTTGTGGATATATTGTGAGGGGAACCTCCCTAATTGCAAACTAACAAGGTAAAACATGGACTGTGGCAAGGGGGTGCATTACAAGGGTAGGTCCAGAGGTGCATGGTGCAGATGAGTTTTCAGGCTTCATTCACTGCCCCAGATAAGTACTTTTTTTTTGTGGCAGTACAGTACTTCTCCAAATTTTAGCAGATGACCACTGACTTAATTATCAGAGGAGTACCGGCTAATCGGAGAAAAGCAGTTGTCATAAACGAACCATGCACATTTATTTAAGCAAATTAATAAATTAAACTAATGTAAGACACTGCTCTAAACACAGAACTAGTTTTTAATTATTTCTTAAAGGTCAAAATGTTTACATGATTCAGCAATCTGTTCAAATCACTGTTCATTTCTTGGCTGATTCCTAAGTCACATCTGACTAAAGCCAAAATTTAAAACAATGTCAAAAAAGTTTTTTTTTTTTTTCTGAAAGTAGAAAATTTGACACATTTTTCTCACAGCAACACTGATGAGGTGGGCAAATTTTAATTTCTAGGGCCTAAATGTAAGCTCTAAAATTCTATTTCAAATTACAACTTCAGTAAGAAATGGCTTTGTGGAATTGGACACTGCACTGCCTGACTGCCATCAAATAAGACTCAGTGAACTGTTTTCGAAATGATACTGGACACTCAAAAAGAAATAAAAAGTAGTCACACAAACGTTTAAAACCAGTTATCTGACCACGTGGGCGAATCATCGCTGTCAAGTCCATTGTGAGTAACAAGCGATAGATGACTCTTCAGCCACTATCATCACGAAATGACATACTCCAGCAAGGACACTTTTAGAAACCAATGCATATCTTATTTTCATTGGAGTATTCGGTACACCAGTTTACTATCTTGCATGCATATTGGGTATTTTCACAGGTGTAAATTACATCGGTACGTCCCTTATCTGGAGCACTGCATATGTGCTACATTGATGGAAGCCAATCAGCACCAAATTACAACATAATATCACCGAAATAAACTGCAACACCAATTTAAACATGAACCATACGAACACATAATTAAATTTTTATTGAGATCAGATCAGGGAGTATTATGTCCATTTGAAAACGTCGCTGGTCCAGGAGGGGATTTTCACACGTACATCAAACAGACTGTGCATGCCTTGACTGCCTACACAGTATATTGTAAACACTAATCACAGAGTTATACAGGTCATCAATCAAGTTATAAGATGGAGTGTCGATAGTTATATCACAAACCAACACATTGATCAAGCACAAGATCAATTAACATAAGTCAGTATTGGCTGTAACATACTTCTTTATTCAGGCACAAAGACATTGGCAGTCACAGTGGATTTGCCTTATTCTTCACTTTCACTGATGTATCATCCATACATAACATGTGTTCTGATGTATTAGGCTTGGTATTGAGTGTGGTGGGAGATGACAACTTCCAGAAACCCAACTCCCCATACTAAATCACGGTATTTTATCTACAGATAATATCCAAGCATCCATTTATTTACCACTAAAACACTGTTATTCACTAAAGGATGTATTATTATATAGTTAGATGTTTACCGTTTGCGATGTTGTGTGTCATCTGCAAATACTGGGTAGGCTCCCCTATTTATACTCCAAAGGCCTATGGTCATGTGACTAAAGTTAACCAATCCTGACAAAGCTTTACCTATGGGCCAGATTTAGTGAACTAATTTCCTACACAAAAATGCAGGAAATTGCAACTATAGAACTATATATAAAAAGAGCTTTTGTGCTTATGTGAGAGCATTTTTCTTGAAGTTTAAAAAGTACCAAATATTTACACTGATCAAGGAAAACTGACAGAAAGCCCTCAAAGGAATGAAGAGTTTGGGGTATGGTTATCCCCACTTCCACATCACGCAGTGTCAAGGGCAGATCATAGTAAAAATTATTTCGACCCACATGACCAAAACAATTTTGTGTACTTAGAAATGTATTCTGAGGAGCATTATTCCCAAACTAATAAAATCCCATAACAGCACCTCATATTT
Organism: Acanthopleura granulata; assembly: GCA_016165875.1. Classification (NCBI taxonomy): domain Eukaryota; kingdom Metazoa; phylum Mollusca; class Polyplacophora; order Chitonida; family Chitonidae; genus Acanthopleura; species Acanthopleura granulata. The sequence goes on from JABBOT010000014.1 coordinate 7,956,975, forward strand.
ACCTTGGGAAAGAAACATACAGTTGAGCGTCCCGCTACTGCTGACTCCAAGCACTACGCTAGGAGCGTAGGGAAATATAACGCAAAAATAGCCCGCAGAACATTCCTTGCACACATCAAAAATTGCTCTGAAAAATTATACTTAGTAATTCAACTGGAACATTGTACAATACAGAACATCCTAACACAACTAGTAACCTGATAAATGAGCTGAGTTCAGAACCGTATATTAACATACACTCGCTCGTTGTAAACAAACAAATCCCCCACTGGCTTTAAGCTTTACGTATACAGGATATACAAGATATCAAGTCCTATAGAAGAGGTAACATGTCACTTTAGTCCTCGGCAAGCTTTAGAATATTGCCCTTCAATGCACTGTGGAATAAAGTAAGCAAAGACAAGCTGAATAGTTTGTCACAGTCCCTCACGTGAAATGTACTGGTACAACGAGTACATTCGTAGATTTGTAATGTGAATTACAGATGTTACAGCTACAAAAATATCACACTGTTATTACACATAGTATTATTTCTTACAATATGTTTTTAGTTAACTGCCACACAATAGATCTGGGCCTAAATCTTCCTCTATCAACTTTTCATACCTTTCCCATAAATTTATTTATTTATTTGGTTTTTTACGCTGTACTCAAGAATATTTCACTTCTAGGATGCCGGCAAGCATTAAGATGGGGAGAAACCAGGCAGAGCCTGAGGGAATCTGAAGACCAACTGTAGATTGCTGTCAGACCTTCCCACACATGACTGGAGAGGAAGCCAGCATGAGCTGGGCTTGAACTTACAGCAACCACATTGGGTTGAGGTGCCTGAGTCATTATGTCACTCTAGTGCAATTAACCCGCTAGGCCACGGAGGTCTATTTCACATCAATAATGTCACCTATAATAACGTCGCCTTGGATTAAAATGGTATCACCAAACGTCATTTACGAAAGCTTTATGTAGGCCCTGTAGTTGATGTAGCCTGGTGTAGCCAGGTATAAAAAGTTTTCAATACGGTCACATGTTGACCAAGATAGGTACGGGTAAGAATGTTAATTCCCCACAAGTCAAGTACATGCGGACATTTGGCATGAGCCTTATATGTCAAGAGTTGCTTACTGCATATGCAGGGAGTGATGCTTTTACTACAGTGAGCCACTGATCGCTCATTCACAAATTTACTTGTCATGCATCACCTACTACAAGTAAACATATATGTACACGATTACCCTAAATGACCTAAAATTTCATCTGTATGGCCGCTGTGAGTTGAAGCCCAGCTCATGCTGAATTCCTCTCTGGTCGTACATGGGAAGGTCTGACATAACCTGTGAACGGTCATGGGTTTCCACCAGGTTCTGCCCAGTTTCCTCCCACCATATAATCCTGGTCAATGTCATATAAGTGAAATATTGTTGAGTGTGGCATAAAACACTACTCAAACAAATAAATAAAATTTCATCGGTGATAAAGTTGCTCACTTTTATGGATTCTGATAGTTCTGTTAATTGTAAACAGGTGTTTTGAGGTTTGTTTAGAAGGTAGAATGACACACTATGGGAAAGATGTTTGTTGCAGCTGCGAAAGTAATATTTTGTGACGTTTGTTTGGTTCTATATGTAATGCCCTTCTTGACACTTTTCTGTCATCGCAGGAGATCTGTATAAAAAAAAATACATGTAGTTTTACAGGAGCGTTTTTGGCAATGATTTGTAACCAATCACCTCTGACGTAACACCCAGAACTGACACTCGCTCGCTCCGAACCCTCGACCCCTGCTCTTCCCCCCTGCCTGCCTCCACTCCCCTCCACCAAGCACATATGTGGTATCTACGGCACGACATTGGGTAAGAGCCATTGATTCCTGAGTAATCTCAAAATTCGGACATACCCAAGACAATGGCAGCCCCCCCTGGGGCTAAAACCAAGTCGATTTTGTCTCGCTTCTTCAGCATTCCCTCACTATTTCCCTCTCCTCTCCCAATTGATTTGTAACACCTCTTTTAATACCAGAGGTGCCGAAACAACAAATCACTCTACACAGCTGCATCCATGAGGTAAAGATTCTATTAAATCTCCCAGAATATCCAGACAGTGTAACATTTATCCAACATAAGGGGGATCTCACAATGCAATTTTATCTTCAGAAATTCACTTGTTAATTGCCTTTATTTCTTAGATCTGCTCTGACATCACCATCAATTATGATGTAAAGCTATAATCCTTAATTCTTTCATTCATTCATCTACGAAAATAATGTTGTTTATGCCCTAAGATTATCGAATACCCCGTCATACCCCAGAAACAATATTTTCACTTTCATTCCTTTAATGAACTAACCTACTAAAATTACATACTTATAAGCAAAAAGATTATAATATCAACTTTACCAGTTATAAATTCTGACTGAGTCAAGCATCACATACTAAATGTCAGGTGTAAATAACATTCCAGGTCAATGATCACATGATCCTCTTTCCAAAACAACAAACCACAAAAGTGGTACAAACGGGAAATACGCACCACTAAATTTAGCTGAGGGTCAAACGTATGAGCAAAGATCAAAAGACATTCCTGTTAACTTGAAGAACTCTCCTGCCTTGTCTTTTACTTTCATCTCTTCCACCCTGAGGAGACCAATGCGTTACCACAGGTCTACCTTCACTTCAGCTGGAGTGCCAACTGGGTGAAGTGGCTGGGTAGATCAGAGTCACTCCAGGCATTTTCCAAGGTCGGGAAAGGCTGACATGCATGCCTCTCAGGTTTTCAACAATCGGAGGAAATTCAGACGAGCTAATAAAGTGACCGGAGGTCAATTAAATAAGGAAATGCTGGTGTTACTCGCCTCTCCCCTGATTCCTGCCCACTCCCCATAGCCAGGAAACAGACAAAGCCTTAGTAGTCAATACTAATGCTGTCTTTCAGTGGCTTCTACAAACTGACCAATTTGCACCTTTTGGTAACCACAGATACTCATCAGCATCATTGAGTAAGACTGGCTTTCACTGGCTCAAGAAGTCCAATCATCCAAGGGCTCAAAATGACCAGCATTTTTCAGCTAGAGCGAAAGACTAAATGCCATGGTCGAACCATTCCCTATAACACAGAAAATTGAGAGAGGTACCATTACAAGCTCTTAGTCGAAAAACTTACTGAAATATAGGTTTGTACTATCATCTTTTAAGACTAAGGTAATTAAGATCCTCAAAACCAACATTATTGATCTGATTTTCGTTTAATGCCATACTCAAGAATGTTTCATACACACGATTGCGGTCAACAACATTATAGGTTGAAGATACTGCATGGAGTGTCCAGGATAAAACACCAACGCTGGGCAAGTTACTGGCAATCTTTCCCATGTGTGATATAAAATATGTACACCAAATTGGCGCAAGACATATGGTCTTTAACAAATATTGCAAATGACCCAGCATTCTTGTATTCCATATCCAAGGCTGCATTTGAACCCACACTTTGTGGTCCCTTTGAGCGAACGAGAGAGAAGCAACTTTACCGCTGTGCCGCTGTCTACTCGCTTCAGACCAATGTTATAAACTGCATATTTACTCAGCAGACTCTATTTCTGGCTTGATCCCTCCAGATTTCAATTTTCCATCACCAGTAAGAAGAAACACTGTCAAAAATACAGGCCTTAATTAAAAGATGTAAACCGACTGAGGGGCTTATTCCACACACGTTTTCCATGAGGTTTCATTTCACGACAGATGCTTTGAGCGAAAATCTTACACTGAGCTACATGTAACCATCATCTTATTTCTCAGAGACATGACCCCCCAAAAAATTGTGCTAACATTCAGAAAATGTTACAAGTAACGTCTTGAAAACTGGTAATCAATCCATAAAAAAAAGAGAGGCGCTATTCTGTGACGGAAATGTAGCTGGTGCTACTGCGGATGTGAATGGGAGGCATACCAAACAGCGCGCCAAAAAAGTGCCCGGTATATGAAGTGTATTAACACAGAGAATGATTACATCACCGCAATCCGCTTTCCTGTGACACAATCTCAGAGGTTTAATGGCAGAAGGAGAGATGATAGAAGCCTAATCAACCTGGCAGGAGATTTAGTCAATCAATGACACACAAGAAAAAACAAAACAAGAGAAAAAATACACAGTAAGGTCTCTCTTGTGTTGTGTGAATTCTGGGAAGGATTTAATTTGTCTACGAAATGAATTTCTGCTCTCTCAAACTGGTTAACAGGACAAAATAATGCAGGGCTATGTTCAGCCTCTATTACACTGGGTCGAGACTTGTAAAGAAAGTAAGAATTTAGATGGGTAAAAATAAGTCTCTGATGAGACAGCAGTTCTGCTTGTTGGAAAAAAATTATCATGGAGTCAGGTACAAAATTATGTATGTATAAAGGATAATAAAAACTGAAAATCAAAGGTACAAAACAAGTATCTTGATTCACTTGTACCAAGTTTTGTTGAAAATGAACAAAACCTGTAACAGTAACTAGCAGCATTTTGAAAGAAATTTTAACACATGCTGGATGACCAGACAAACACCCCCGATAACCCATCACCGAAATGGGAAAAATGATTCTACAATTTACCCTGTATGTATCTTAATGTAGTATACACTTGATCTAAGTCTCACTGAAACTGGACTAAAACTGCAAGAGAAACAGACCTCCACCCCATCTCTCCACCCCCACCCCACCCCCAACCTGTGACGTATAAGGGCATTTCTCTACAATCTAATGGTTCAGCATACAGGTACAATGATGGCAATTAAGTGAAGCTTAACTCATGTTTCACTTTATTTTCTGCCTTCGTTCCATTTTAGAGTGTACTTCAGAACATACACACAGTTTAACATCACAATAAATATGATGGCTATGTATACCGGCTGATAATTAAAATTTAATTTTTACATAATTAACTTTTCCATTAACTAAGAGTAAAAAATGTCAACTACATGTATACACAAAAACAAAACAAGTAAACAACAGACACAACAATATATGTGTAAGATTTATTTATTTATTTGATTGGTGTTTTACGCCGTACTCAAGAATATTTCACTTCTACGACGCCAGCCAGCATTATGGTGGGAGGAAACCAGCAGAGCCCGGGTGAAACTCACGACCATCCGCAGACTGCTGGCAGACCTCCCCACACATGGCCAGAGAGGAAAGCCAGCATGAGCTGGACTTGAACTCACAGCGACCTCATTGGTGGGAGGCTTCTAGGTCATCGCACTGCGCTAGTGCGCTAACTGACTGAGTAATGGAAACCCCTATAAGAATTTCAGAATACATACAATGCCACCACAATACTGACAATAGAAAATACACCATTAGTGTAAAATGACAGGTGAATTTCAGGCAGTGAGTTTAGAAACTGTAGGCAAAATGTATGTGAAATTTGATTCCTTCAAACAACCAGAACATTTTTGTAGTTTATGATCTCCTTCAACATATTGCAAATAACAAAGAAGATCATGTTTCCTACCACAGAATACTGAAAACCACAAGGTCAAAGGGGAGGAGGACAGGCAGTGGTTCAAAACCAGCACATGATAAATGTTGTAGGTCAAAAAAAAAAGGAAAAACTCGTCGAAGGAAACAAGCTCTTTGTTGACTCCAGTTTAAAGATTTGTTGAAGAATAAACAGAAACTTATACACATGACAAAATATTTTGATTCTCGATCATCAGCTAATTTAAATTTGAATGAATTCATGAATAGACAATTCTGCAGTATAAAGGATCAATGGACTGCCCTCTTATGACATGAAGACAGAGCTACAGGGTGGGTTGAGGGTTGGATGTTCAAATCCCAGTAGGATCAGGCTGGTTATGATAAGAGGAAACAAAGTCTTCGCAAAACATACCGATGGGGGTACAATGACCCTTACGACTGAAATGTCACCACAGCAAACATGAAAATGGCCGTTTAAGCCCACAGCAGAAGGTACCTGCCCCATTATGCACTTATCAGACGAACTCAGAAAACCTAGGTGGGCTTTAGTTGGACCCCAAGGGTTTGTCCAATTTAGAAAGTGTCGATCACATCCTGTCCCGTGGGAAGGGTTTTACAGTGGAGTAATGGATGCTAATTGGGCCACAGCCAGACATTAGGGAGGCCATAGAACTCCTGGCACTACGAAGAGGCCCTAAAAGTGGACTGTAAAAGTTTGGAGCTCCTTGAGAAACTGGTGTTTTGTGAAGCACACTGCTCAATTAGCTCCCTTTCCCTCCAGCCACGCAGGGAGCAACAGAGCGGCTTCCTGACGTAAACGGAAGACCCATGAATTACAGCGCAGTTAAACAGCACTAACTCGCCAACTCGCTGTCGATGCTTCAGCTCGTCTTGTTTCTGAGACAGCTGACATGAATTTCCACTGCAGATGGAAGTTTATAAGTGCTTCTAGAAGTCACCTGGATGAACAATACTCACCAGGAAGCTCCACTAACCAAAACAGTCTGATTAAAACTCTAATGGCCTGATCAGAAACTTAAGAGTCCCCCCAACAATCAATATGATTTTGTCTGCTGATCTGCAAACATGGTGTACACAAGAACTAATTAAAGAGAAAAATTAAAAACCATTACAACCAAAAACTTTACCAAACACAGAAATCCTACTCAGTAATCGTCACTATAAAGATCAAAACACCCATAAATACAGGTCTGTCTTCTTGACTTACTTTGGGTTTATAGCAATAGTTTTCACATATCAAACACAAATCTCCAATGGTACGCGTACATGTATTTATCTTCTTCAAGTGGAGAAATCACTTTCCATTCAATGCTGAATTACAAATATTCGTGGTGCTGCCTCACTGCAATGCCATGCTGAAGACACTGGAGGCATGATGCAGCAAACAGTCACAGCTAGCATAGTCATGGACATCCTGCAGCCAAACCTTTATTACCTTTTGACTTGAACACCCCACGCCATGAAGCACCACAGAAGCATCAAAATGTACCTCATCCTGAAGGACAACACTTCCATGTTAACACTACTTCATCCCTTTTGTAAGCCAGAAAACTGTCATGATGGTATTTCCTCTGCTCACCTCAGAACTATCAGAGCCACACAAAATGTGCAACTTGCCCATTAGAGAAAGTTTAAGCCCTTTATCTGACGTTATTAAAATAGCCTATCAACTACCTTTTAATTATTCTACATCGTACAACGCGAGTTTTCCTCCGAGTGTTCCGTTATGGTGTCTAAGACGACAAGGTATTAAATTTTCCTCCGAGTGTTCCCTGCTATGGTGTCTAGACGACAATGTATTCAGTTTTCCTCCCAGTGTTCCCTGCTATGGTGTCTAGACGACAATGTATTAAATTTTCCCCGAGTGTTCCCTGCTATGTTGTCTACACGACAATGTATTCAGTTTTCCTCCCAGTGTTCCCTGCTATGGTGTCTAAGACGACAATGTATTCAGTTTTCCTCCGAGTGTTCTCTGCTATGGTGTCTACACGACAATGTCTCAAATTTTCCTCCAAGCGTTCCCTGTTATGGTGTCTACATGACGATGTATTAAGATCAAATTTAAGTTAAGAGTACATGCTTAAAAGATTAGGCCAAACGCTGTTCACTGAAAGACACTTAGAAAAAAAGCTTCATCCCAATGAGAGCAGGGCTACATGATACTGGAATGAACCCTTGCTAGTTTGGCCAAAGAAGACGCGACAAAAAGTTCTCCACACAAAAGTGGCACAATAAGAATATGCTCATTATAATACGCTGGCAGAGTAACAACCAATCAGGCAAGGCACCCCCAAAACGTCTCGTATCAATCCTAGTGTACTATAAATAGTAACAAAACTGGATCGACTTGTATCGACGAGCTGAACCAACTGAGCCTAAATATTCTGACAGTTTTGGCCATATGGGTGTACTGAGGACACGCTGACTCTAGTGAGGTTTAAATAATGTCACCCGCAACTCATTCTGACTTTGATTTATCCTAAAAGATTTTCATTTATCAGTAAACATGGGAAAAGCATCACACGCTTGAAAAACCATGTGTAGGAATTAGTGCATGTTTACACTGCCTATTGTTTATGATTGCAATAACACAGCGGGATGACGCGTGAGGTGAAACTTTATACCTATATAGTTTATATTCCATGTATAGCATCCTGCTTCTTTAAACGAGCAAATCTCCTCCGACGAATACAACTCCAGGAATATTCCAAAGTACGTGTGCATATTTACATGCTATAGGTTACATGTTGGAACACACATTATTTCTGAAGGGTAAGACTAGTAACAAGTCTGTTCTCACCTTTCATTTTCAAATCATACAGCAGCGTGTTTCTCAAACAGCAATATGCTAAATAACTATTACACACAGCCCATAAATTATCTTAGAGACAGATCCATTCAACAGTTTATCTTAGATCCAAACTAATAAGCTTGCATATGTATTAATGACACCAGACTAGCAAAGTAAGCACCAGTGACAACAGCAGGCCATGGAAGTGTACTATTGGTACCTAAGGCAACAAATAAACAGTAATAAAAGAAAATATTTTACTTACTGTTATGAATGAAAAGATTAGACTTTTAGATTTTATTCAGACTCTTAATGGGCTGTTTGTTGCAAAAGTCATTAGGGCTGGAATGTGACAGATGTCATAAAGCTACAATACACCTGAATATTTATCACACAACAACATTCTGACCACTCATAAAAGTATTCTCTCATTTCACTTAAAGTAATAAACAATTGCAAATGCTGACATGTTTACCTTCACGTAAATTTGAGCAGTACATGTATTGAATCAAAAGGGTGTGCACATATATATATGTATGCCACAAGTGGGAAAGTTTGTCCGTAACTTGCCAAAGGCCCATTGTTCACCTTTGGCACTCTGGTTTTCTCTACCCATAAAACTGACTGCCATCATGTGAGTGAAAAATTCTTGCATATGGCCTTAATAAGCAGACAAATAAAAACATAAACAGTATAAAGCCATGGTTATACAGTAAGAGTTTACTATTTATATTTATAAATTTCACAACATTTACCTTTCATGTCACTCTTCATATACTCTCATTCATTATATGAATATATAATTTATTTCACGTGAAAGATAATTTATTTCCGTAACGCTGATCACCACGGTGTGAGTGAAAACATTCTTGAACTTGGTCTTAATGAACAGTGAAATATAGATATATACATAAATATAATATATAGGACATAACCATATAAATACAGTAATTGTTCACTATTTACATGTATAAAGAGCATTTAAAATGCATGTTTCTCTTAATTATAAGAAATATACTGACCTGTATTCATTAATATGAATATATAGTTATATTCTATGAAGGATAGTGTTCACATATGCATCAGTTTAGTTATTGTATGTTGCAGACACTATAATAGTAATAATAAAACCATTTCCAGCTCTGCGAGGCAAATGTATTGTCTTGAGTATTATATCTGGTGCTAGGGATCAGTCAACCACATGTCACTTACGTAAGACAGAACCACAGATTTGCTAATGAGAACTTGTCTATCCTGTCACCATATATGGTTTAATGTCTTTTTACCACACTTCACTAGGGGTGCCTAAAATTTTGGAAAACAGCTTTATTCAAATTTTTCACAGCATCACTTCAAAGTACACATTCTGAAAAGTACCACAAGTACATGTATATCAGGACGTGTAATTAATGTGTACTCCTACTTGATTGTACCCATATAGTATTGTATATGTCTGCAAGTGATGCATATATATTTAAAAGCTATTAAGTATGTTTGATATCTGATACTGAAACTATAATCCTTCACATCAAAGTTCTTAGCTGGCATGATTCTTCAAACTCGATTTGCTCCAGTTCAGGTGTTTGGTGTTCCACTGTCAGGTTCACGCCTCTGTTGTAATGTTTTCTTAATTGCTGGACTGATTTCTCATAACCTGCAGTAGTCAGTGGAAGTCAACATCACTGTTACCCACACATGCGGTCGTACACCGCACCAACGTCCAGCTTCTGTACACCACATGAGAGAAAAGATTTCATAATTTCATCATGATATTTACAATAAATAACGCTCAGAGAGACCCTAATGCGCTGTCAACAACTTGGCTTCCGGCTGCCATGTTGGGTGCAAGCGTGGCTCTCTCTTCTTGTTGTGCTATATTTAGCCTTCAGCAGACAATATGCAGAGAAGGTCAGCTAATTGCCCTTTGATTTCGGGCGTCAGGCGATAGGACTTCGGTAGTGTGTTTGAATAGTTCGACATAATGTATTCCGCACTTTGACATAAGAATTCTCATAATTGGGCCTCTGTCATGAGGAGCACTTTTGATAAAATAAACGTTGTCAAATTATCCCACTTTCTGTAACAGTTTTATGTAGACCCACTGGGGCGAATTTGATCTGTACAACGAACAGTGTACGGCCTATATGAAGACCTTAAAATTCTTTCAAAATTACAAGGTAGCTTAAGTTTGTCTGCGCAAGCAAAGCGTGTTGGCATGAGTAAAATACACATCTCCAGATCTCGACAATCTTCTTGTGTATAATCATCCAGGTTATCCTTATTGATGACTGATTTTCCGCTAATAGGTTTATGACAAGCTGTAAGCCTTGAGTTACCACACAGACGGACAGTGAGAAAGAAATTTCCTCGCTCTTTTTTTTTTTTTGGCGTTTTTTTTTCATATTTTTCTAAGAGGAAGAATCAGCTGAGGACACAATGAAGCACTGAACAATATAATAAAGAGACTAACTGAATTGATTAAAGGTCTCTACCTTGTAATCAAAACAGACATCTGTAAAAATGTGACCTACATGTAGGCTGGCAAGTGGGATAGTAAAAATACTTCTTTCCCCTGGAGTGCTGAAGATGTAATAATTAAAACAAAATTATCTGCAATGGACATCAGCATTATACAGCGTAGCAGGCAGCAATACTGCAGAGAACAGCAGCAAGTCATGCAATTTCACACTCACCAAGTCCAGCAAACTGTAATGGCCACATTTTTTTTTCCACATTTTTCAGTTATCTACTGAGAAAACGTCTAGGAACTTAATGTATTATTAAATACATGTGTAACTATGCATATAAAATCACCACTCCATCATATTAAATGTTATATTTCACACATCAAAAAACATGATATATCATCAGAACAAATCTCTATCCACATGGTGTCCATACATGAAACCTATACCGGATTTCATCTGTATACTTATATATGTACAGTATTTTATGAAAAAAGTAAATGAAGAAAAAAAATCCTGGATCCAACATTAAAATGCATCATGCGTGTTTAATACAAACAAATGGGCGACACGAAAAATCTGTTTGCAGATTGTAAAAAAAAGAAATAAAAAACTTTTTTAAGCCCATGTCCATAGTTCCAGTGAAACAATATGAGATACGTATGAGATATGAGATAAACAAGGTATAAGCCAACTTAACAGCCACCTAACACCTATTCATGTCATACCTTACATCTACCTGGTTAAAAAGCTTTGTTCTGAGGCAGCTGTAATAGCATCAACAACAGGCCTTTTCCATGAGGTAATGGAATCTAGGAATTTGCATACCAAGGCAGGGTCAACTACAGGTCTCTAATCTGAGCACTGTTTTCAAAAGCCCAAACCAAGAGCGACAGACACGGATATGATGGTACAAGGGTTGCCTAGACACTGGAAGCTGTAGGGTGTCAAAATGATTGGGAAAGCATTCTGGCTAATTCTGGGTATTAAAACTGACATTTGTTTAATTAACTAATTCATTTATTTATTTTAATTATTTCATCGGTGTTTTACGTCCTACTCAAGAATGTTTCACTTATATCATGACGATCAGTTTTGATACATTAATATTTAATATAATATTAAAACAGACATAGTTTAAAAGAAAAGAACACATTTATACAACCTATACCTTAAAAGAAATAGCTTTACTTACTGTTAAATAAAAAAAATTTCTGTCGAAACTGCTTGTTATTTGAGTATTTAATAGTTAAGCATCCAAGACTGAGAAGCCTTTTCAGGCCGCCATTTTAACAGATTGCTTACGTCATCGTGCTTAGCTTTGCAAAGTAGCTCTTCTGTCTTTGAAGTTAAAAAAAAATGATCCTGTAGATAACGTAATGGAGGTCTTCAGTTGGGACCCCAGCTCTAGTTCTGTTGATAGTGAATGTAACTTCGTCTTTCAAAGCTACCAGTTTGAAACGCTGAGGAGTGAGGCTGAGAGCAGTAGTTCGACCGACCACGCATCAGGCTCAAGTGAGTGGGAACCACGATTTCTGGCTTTGACAGGGGCAATCTGTGAAAGGACAGGTTGCGCTCTCTGCCTTCAGGACATTGCAATTCAGAAACATTTTGGCAGCCTACAGCCACGTACATCTCAAACTCTTCCCTTTTAGAGTTGGCTTAAACAGAACTTAAAATCCACAAATATCACGATGTACGAACATATTTAGCTGAGACTGGAAATGCACGCTAATTAAATAGGTAGGAGTAAAACCTTAAGCACAGTGACGTCACAATGAATATTCAAGGGGATGAAAGGATGATTTTCATTGGACAGTCCTAAACATGGCGGGACTTTCTATGTGCCCCGAACAGGTGGATTTTGTAATAAATGACGATGTTTAAAACAGTTTGTCTCTTTTACAAAACCTTTAAAAAATGTAAAAAAATAGTAGTCCACACAGTTTGTATAGCTCTTTCATTTAAGGTGTAGGTTGTATAAATGTGTTCTTTTCTTTTCAAGAAAACTGGTTAATGACTGTTTCAAATCAAGTACTTTCATCTTAATTCAACATCACTTTTGTAAGTTAATTCTTTCGTAATGCCGATTTTACAATCCATCAAAACAAGAGAGATAATAATTAGATTCCATGTTGACTTGTTTCCTCTGCCAAACTACTGAGCTTGATCCAGCTTGTTGTCATTTGTTTTCGCCGTTTTTTTACGGTTATAAATTAATTTACTTATATCACGTTTTTTCTGCACTATTTCTGTTGTTTGGCCTCGTGGCATTTTACCTCAGTTTTGTCTACACATTAACAAAACCTCAAAGAGATTTGGAACCTTATTCCCATGTGCATCCTACACGCTATTGGCGCATTGAACTGGAGGTCTAATACTCTCCCATACACATGTGAAGATCACCCACTGGGGCAAGAAGATATGCGTTGTTATCGGGACAGGACATATGTTCATGGAATAAGGTAACAAGTCGCATAAAACAACAATATGCACATGGCTATCGCGACTGCACAAGGCATACTCGATGCGTTTCGTTACCTTAATTTACGCAGGATTTTATTTTTCATTTCCATTTAATTTGGGCGTTTAATTTGACATTCTGTTGCATGGTTTAATTTGGGCGTTCTGTTGCATGTTTTAATTTGGGTACCGGTAAATGGTATGACGAATGACCTTTATTTCAACCTGCATTGGTCAACAAAAATGCATGTTTCTGATCAATAATCAAGAAACCAGTTTCAACAAGGACGTTTTAACTAAGAAAGTACTCGTACACAATAATAAAAATAAGGAGAGATTCCCACAAGGAGAAGTACTCAACAGTTTCCGATGATGATGGATAGTCACCATAAATGGTCTTGACCATGAATTAAAGGCTATATTCAAGGTTGACCTGTAATCGAAGATGGACTGATCACCACAGCGACACTCTGAGGTAAAATCACGCGGATGTGTCCTAACTTGGACAAGTTAATTAACTCATAAACAAGCAAAAACAAACAGGCCCACTGCTGGACTGTCAGCAACAAATAACCGTTCAACAATTATTTAGCTTTATACTGATCTTTGTATGATCACTGCCAGCTCAAAATGGATAACAGATATATTTCCTTATTTTCCTCATCTCATATTTTATTGCTGTTTCCTGTAATGCTCAAAAACACATTTATTATTTCTAAGATGGTGGTCAGTTTTACATGTGGAAAACATTGGAGTGCCCTGGGTAAAAGCCCCATCTTTGGCAAGTTTCTGTAGAACCCTTCCACACCGAGTGACTCACAGACTTGCACCGGTCAACTGCTTATCTTTTAGAATAATTGTCTTACCTGAGTAAATGTTATCATTTTGACTAATTTTATGAACTACTGAATACATCCATCTAATTTTTTCTTTCTACATGTACATGAATTGCTGTCTGACCCCATTGTGACATCCCTCTTTGCCATCCACGATTGAATTTCCTTCACAATGCCAACAACAACACTGGAAAATTGTACCATTTCAATGTGGTCCTGACTTCAATGGGGGAGAGAACATAAGTGGGGCACAGGAACTGTCAATGATAAGCTTTTTACTCCTTCATCTAAAAATACTCATTACAGTGTGAACAATAATTACAGTCGTCGCAAGCTTGTCATAACTGACATACAGTCAGGGATTCTTATTCAACGTTACTGACCATTCGTAAGACATTTGCTCCTTTACTGTATCTTCTTCAATTTACGAGACAAGGTAATCGTATAGGCCATGAAAGCTTCTCCCGAAACATTGTTTTATAGTGGTTATTGTTAAAAAACATACTAGTTATACATGTATATGTAATATTTACAGGATTAGTTGATATGTAAAGAAAAAGTTGACCAATCATCTTGTGCAAGTCTGTGAGTTACTTGATGATATGGGAGAAATTCGACAGTAACTTGCCAAAGCTTTACATTCCCTAGGTCACACCGGTTTCCACACCACATAAGTAATTTCTGCAATTGTCTGAAGTGTACGACAGAAACTAAGATCTGAAAGTATATGACTAGACAACATGCGCCCAGTAAACCATCACACTTCACTAGGTGCCAGACAAACCGCCTACCTTAAAAGCTGCAGCCAACTCAGCAAGACCTTTGGACCTCTTTGCCAAAGGACTTGTTATCTGCAGTGAGAAAAATGGATCATGGCCAATTCAGTTAGATAGGGCCCGGTGTGACCATATATAGATTTACTTCTGAAAAACGAACTGTCAAATTCCTATTGCTAAGATATTCTCCTTCAATGATTTATCAGAGGTGTACTGCCTTTGTTTTTTGCTGAATCATGCATCTGTACCTTGGAGTTATACTTTAACAGTATCTATAAAAAACAGCGAATTCAAATAGGGCAATCCTTGTCCTTCCTCTATACTCGCGGACCTTGTCATTTGTCTTCCAGAAAGCCACAGAAATCACAAGCAGAACTAAGCCGGGATACTCTATCGGCCCGAGGGTCATATTCTGCCAGATGAAGAATGAAACCAATAGAACCTGCCTCGCCTTGATAAATCAGCCACTTCACGTTCATGAGAGCGGAAGATTCGAAGATTGGCAATACATGGAGGCTCGGCGCATTTCACAGTTAGAGGACTCCTTCCATCTCCTCTGTCTGCTCATCCGTGTCACATGGCAGCGTTGACATTGTTCATCTGTAGGCTAGAAGGTACAGACTCCAACTGAATGTCTACTGGCGCAGAGTTGTCGACAGGGCAAGAGTTTAACAAAAATCCACTTTTTTTTTATTCTTAGGTAAAGTCTTAATTTATATTTTCGTTTTATGGGCAGAATGAACCCTTCTTCAATATCAGAGAAGGGCATAAAACAGAGTTTCTGAGGAGACAGTGGCCCTGCTGGTTGGGACAAAATTATAACCGAATCGATTACAAAATTATGTACGTATAATGGACAATCAAAATCACTACTATGAAATATGTATCTTGATTCACTTGTACCAAGTTTTGTTGAAATAGGACAGAAACTCTTCACAGTGATTAGTAGCATTTTGAAAGAATTGCTAACATAAACTGTATTAACAGAGAAACCAATGGACAACTGATCATCGAACAGTCTAAGGATGCTCCGATGTTGGAATTTCCATTATAAATGATGCGGACGCTCAAACCCAGTTCTGAGACCTGCACTCATTTTTAACCATGCGGCGATGTGGTCTGACTTTCAGAACAGCCCTCAACACCCACGAAACAAGCATAACATTTGCATAAACAGTTACAATACTTCTCTCTGAAAGCATGTATGATTATGTAATATTCAGCCCATTTAAGGTAAATTTATCACTAGAGGCTGGTACTCCCGAGTGACAGTTGCGAGAAAACTGTCCACTGTCGTTACGCGTTCAAGTTGTCCGAGTTGATAGGGAGTCGTTTTGAATTTGCATTAGGTGGGCAACTGAGACCGGAACAACTTAGAAAGGCTAAATGAAATGGTGTGAAGTCACTACGATTTCCAGGCAATGGTTTTATAACAGTTTTAGACTTATACGTTAGGCATGTTTCTTGGACCTAGAAGGCCGTTCTAAAAGTCAGACCGCACCACCACACAGTAGAGTATAGGACGGGTCTCAGACGTGGATTTGAGTATCTGAGTCATTTATAATGCAAATTCCAACATCTACACTTCAAACAATTTTCAAAGAAATCCGACAAAACATGTAGGAGTAGTGTTTTGAAGACATGTCAAAATATACTGAATGAAAAGAAGGACAGACCGACAACTGATCATCGAAATTTAAAATCGATACTCGAAATTGCAATCGATACTGTAGGAATTGTAGACTTTCAAAGGAAATGTTAACATGGCCAATAAACAGCAGACAGACAGACAACCAATCATCGAAATGGAAAAATTGATACTATATACTACGTATCAAGATGTAGTCTACACTCGACCAATGTTTCACTGAAATCAGACAAAAAATGTAGGAGTCAAGTAGCTTTTGAAAATGTTTACATATTCCGGATAAACAAATGAACAACCGATTGATGCCAGAGAACTTGTTAGTACACAGCCGCTTCTGCTCTGCGACCAGTAGAGCTAAAAACTGACAAATCTCTAAGTTTTGGGGAAATGTGGTTTGTCCGTGTCATTTTTCCTCATAGATAAATGTTTACCAGATCCAAAAGTCTCACAGAGCAGGAAACATATAGATCAGACGAAATAAAACATACATTTTGAATCTTAAAAAAATAGTAATATACAACAAAATGGCTGTTGCCTAAGGTCAGAGGATGGTGGAGTCACGAGGAACAAAGTGTACCTGGCTTTCAGGAACAAGGTGTACCTGGCTTTTGACAGATAAGGTCCAGGTACTATCATGCAGGTAGCTAGTTATTTGTGCTTTAATCTTTTAAGAAACAATGAAGAGCACACATTACATGTAGGCCCACAATGCCAGGGTTTCTTTGGCCCAACGCCTTCCCAACGAAGGCAATAGTATACTCCGAAAAAGGCTAAAACATAATTATCATGTTCCCATAAAATGCTTTAAAAGCTTTTATGTACCAAAAGTTCTGCAGGCTGCACGGAACTTTCGGAAAGAAATCACCTTATCATTATAAGGCATCAGCCTATGAAATCACTTGTAAATCCATGTAATTAGCGACAATAAAAAATGAAAAAGCGGCTCAGAGACCTGGGCGACACGAACGAACTAAGCCGATAAAGAATGGGACTGACATAGATACAGAGCGATAGGAGATATTGATTACTGACTTACCTTCAATAGGTTTATGACAGGCTAAGCCCAGACTTAGCACGACACCGTTAAAGGCAGATAATGCAACAGAAATTCCTCTTCATTTTTTCCCCCCAATCTCAAAAGAGGATAATTGTAAATGGCTGAGAGATCGATGTTCACATCAAGACCACCCTTGAATAAATCACAACTGGCAGGCTGCACACCCGACATCTACTTCTTGACGCCTCAATTCGGTTTGTCGGTAAAAAGAGCAATGAATCTATTTCTGGTTGTAATTCCCACCTCCCAAACTGACAGGCAGTGAGATGTATGAAGAGGTTCTCAGTAAAGGGAGACAATATCACACCAGGCCTCAGGTCTGACAGCCTGAAAGTTGGGGGTATTTCTGCGGGGAGGGGGAGGAGAGAGGGGCATCATCAAACCTCTTATTTCAAGATGACGTCCTCAGAGCTGCCACTTGTTACCAGGAAAACTTCCCCTCAGTCTGTATAACCTGTCACACCATTTAGCATGAAAGTGCACATCTCTGATACTACAGATACCAGTCTTCTCAACCCAGAGGGAGTCACACAAGGTTTCTCCCCTTTCCACCCAATGTATTAAGATTGGCATCAAATTCAATTTTGATGAAAATTTTGACATTTTCACACGATGTATTTTATACTACTGCAATTCCTCATGACAACCAAGATCCATCTTGAAATATATGCCATTCCTGAAATGTTCAATACAATCATGGATTGCCCTACAAAAACTAACGAAGAACTAAGTCTGTGAATTAAGCATTAATTCTCTCGAACCAAATCACTCTTGGTGATGTGTTTTGTAATAAGACAGTCAAAGAGAAGTACGCTACAGAACCACATCAACAATTTTAGGTGTGAAGCACACACAATATACAAAACTTCACACATTTTATAAAGAACTACTGAACACACAAGTCATCAGAAAGACAAATTTTTTCTCTCTCTCTCTTTCTTTTGTCTTTTACCACCATGTCCTTCAGGTAGCTTCTCTGTTTACACGGAATTCCTCTCAGCCAAGAATCTTGCTTCACTGACGAAAATCAGCTCACTACAACTCATGCACTGAAGGAAGCATTATACTCTTACATGTACCTCCATACTGCACACCAAACCCTCATTTATCTCCTTTCCATACAGTCACGATAAAATTAACATGCAGTCTAGAAATGCATAACCCTGACAGCTTTCTGCTGGTAACGAAAAGGAAATGTCCACAGACAGAATGATGAATTATCCCCTGAGAAAGTTGAGAAACATATTTCGAAAGTCTGCAGATCCCAGCCAATCTCCACACCCTTCCTGACAACGGTCGCCATGGCGATCACCTAGTGCACTTCTTGATTTATATGTAGGATCCAACCATTCATAAGCAGTATGACAGATACCTGCATAAAAAGTCTCAAGACCTTCATTATGGGTATGCATATATTGGTAATAATCCTTCATCTCTAGACACTAAACGCCTGTTCTGTCACAAATGACCATCATTTAGTAACCAGGCGTTCATCTGTTTGTAATTGTAGGGGAGCAGATGTCTTTTGCTCAGAGAAAGACACACATCTTGACAGCGAACAATTTCCAATCTAGCCATTTTTTGTATCCACATAAACAACTGTGTTGTCCCCAAGTTATACAAAATTTGAAATGAAACAAATTAATGCCAATTATTTATTTATTTCATTGTTGTTTTCTACTGTACTCAAGAATATTTCACTAATATGACAGCGACTAGCATTATGGTGGGAGGAGACTGGGTAACGCCAAATTAAAACCTCTGTGTTACTTTTTGCCATATGAAAATGACATATCAATATTCTTTGCAATGTTGTTTGTGCATCCATCATATCAGAAAATGTCAAAATATCCCTCTGCATCACGGCTTCATATTACTGTGTTCATATCATCAAAAAAACTGCCACAATAACAATCCTAATCACCATCAGGTGTACAGTTAAACAAATGTTCGTCATATTGGCCGAGCAGGGCACCGGACACATAAGTTTACTTGTATCAATTCAGCAAAGAGCAAAATCACAACAGAGGCTAGTTTTCATCTCAGTGAAATATCTGTTCTGATCAACTACGCACACATGTGTATCTGGAAAAAGTCTGCCCTGATAACAACGGGATGTCACAGGCCCCAACGCAACAAACATAACCTTAACTTTGTTGAAAATGGCTTAAACAGCCTGAAATCTCAACTTTATCTTGTTCTGGCGAAATTGTATCGATTAATTGGCACTCAAATTATATTTTAGGTGGTCACTGATGATTAATTTGATTAAATAAGTGTCTGTCTGGCCACTCCAAAACCACTTGGACCATAGAAATTAACCAGGTTCAAGGACACTTCCTCTGGTGTAAATTATGCATGGAATACAGACTAATAATAATGATACAACATCTCTATTTACCAATGCAGCCAATTTACAATGAAACTGTTCCTCCCCCATTCCAAGCCTTCACACATCTAACGTTACGAAGAAACAAATTCCATGAACTTCAGTATCAAAAATATGTAACAAAACAGTCAATGCCACAGCAAAGGCAAACGTGTCATTTATTCTTAATTCATTCCTTCCCTAGATGGTTTATGCGTAAAACAGAAGGAAGGTGATTCGGAAGATTGAAGTGATATCACTTAGGAGACTGAGGGAATTACCGGCCTGCGGTGTCTTAATTTCACACAGGGTTCATTGATGCTCATCTGTTCCAGTTCATTGCATGCTTTAGCATGAAGCCTTCACATCAAGTCTATATAGGCTGAACTTGTTAACCCCCCAACCTTCAGAATGAAGAGAAGAAAGGCAACTCCAAATCTTCATCTGCATCGTCTTCATTTCAGCTACTTTATTTGTGACATCATCAGCAATACGCACAGTGAAGAAATACACAGGCTTATACGCATGCAGCTATGTAGTTAAGGACTGCACTTTGCCGTATATAGCTGGCTACACATGTACTTACACGTAAGTCTGTGGATTTTTTCACTGTGCATATTCCTGTCGACGCCACAAATAAAAGTAGCCAAATTTAAAGACTATATGATGACTTTAATATTCAGAGTTACCTTCATTCTGTTTTATTCTGAAGGTTGAGAGGTTGAACAAGTTTAGCTTATATAGACTTCATGAGAGGGCTTCACGGGTATAGAATAATGACCAGCTGAGCATCAACAACCCCGGCGTGCGTGAAATCAGGACACTGCAGGCTAAGTTCGCTCGATCTCCTCCGTCAGTCGCGATGTCCTGGAGATTATCCCCAGCCCATGCAGAATGATGGGCCATTCATGTCCGCTACTTGTCGTCTCGTGTCGCTCGGGCGAAAATAAATCGCACAGCAATTACCACTGAGAAGAACCAGTGTGGCGCCGCTGCTGAACCCCAAGTGTCTTAACGTGGGCTGGTAAGTTACAACATCAGCATAGCAGCCGCTCGCCACAAAGGCAGGCCACAGGGACTGTTATGTGATTATACAGGTAAGAGAGCCCAAACCATCTGGCCTGGTGTGAAAACGCCTATTGCGTCTGCAGTTACTGACACGAACGCCGAGAGACGACGCAAAGACAACACAAACCATCGCTATGAAAACTGTCAATCACATTCCAGCAGAGGACGCGCTCATCAATATATAGTGTAACACATCGCCAAACTCAGCCAGCCGGTGTAACAACACAATCTATCATGTATGTCAACGCGCTACCAGACCTGATACCGCGTGACAATTCTCCATTAGATGGGCTTACGGCAGTTCTACAGGAAAGGACATCATGGGTCACTGGACTTGGAACACTTCGATCACACACCCTCGATATCCTACACCCAGCTAGCTCCCTGGAGACTTACACTGTTCGTATGCTCAGTGGCAACTACCGTCTCCACCCCCCACCCTAACTCCCAACCCATAGGTGCACCAACATGAAGTCATAAGGTCTTCACACAATGGCAAGAAAACAAGAACTGTCTTTCATCCACAATGAAGCAAACTATATTAGGTTTACATGGTAAATAAAACTCTGTACCTGTAAAATGTAGAATGATAGGACTGACTTTATGTCACAGATAGGTTTCTATTTTGCCAGCAGACAAACATCATATTTAACAATGTATCTCCCTAAATCAAAGAATTTCTATAATGCTGACCTATGCATATCTATATCAAGCTTCCTAATATAAGAGTGACAGCTAGGTCGTGAAGAAGATACCAGACATGACATCCACCTTCTTTAAAATATTCTGACACCAGACCGATCACTTAAATCAACAAATTCTCTAACAATGAGCACCAGAATAGACATTCAGAATATTTCCAGTACTTGACATAAGATTCAACGCTCACTGACCTATGACAACTATAATATTGTGGATGTTAGATTCCAGACAATAAAGAATGAAATGAACTCCACAAACATGACAAAAGAAGAAAGGTTCAAATGCCAAAATCTTCCCTGACCCCACTTGGAGACAATCAAGGGGTCTACAAGAACTTCAGGGGCCAAAACTCAACACGAATCAATAGCTGTAGGTCAAAGGTCATTTCCACCAACCACAACCTTAAATCATGTCTTGGGAAACCATTGGAGCTCATGGAATTGGTATAGTGTTAGAGGCACTTTGTTTTTAAATAAAACATTAAAAAAAGGTCCATTCATAAAAACCACAAACTTTTCCTTCTCTGGGCCCCCAACAGGGAATCCAATCTCATCTTCCTGTGGGAATCCAACATGGAATCAAAAAAAAAAAAAAAAAGACTCTCCGTGGGAACCCAACATGGAATCCAAGTATATGTATACGTTTCATAAAATTTAGCTCCACTGCTTTGGACTTCTGTATCTTAAACATATGCCCCAAAAGTATGTCAAACCTTCATAAAAATATATTAAAAGACAACAAATAACAAAATCTCAGACATTTTGAAAGAGGGGTGGAGAAAGGCCTGAATGGCCACAGACATTTTGTTTTGATGTTTTATCTCTAAATTCAACATTTAATCTGGAATTCTTACAATGTCAAGGAATACACCACGTTAGAGAAAACAGAAAAAGATGTCGCTCACACAGCTAAAAGTGAACATAATGTTCAGGTGATTTCAGCGTAAACAGCTGTGGTCTCAGATTTAAGAAGTAACTTGCAGCTAATTTTTTTTCGCATTGATAACATGCAAACTTTTTTGCTCTTCTCGATGCACCCGATTTTGCTTACTTTGAACAGCGATTTTTGGTCAACGCATTACATGTACCACAAATATAAAGATGAATGAATCGCCCAATCAATCTTCTCCCAACGTTCACGAAATGTTTGATCCAGTCAACCGTTCAACAGAAAATTTAACAAAACTCTTTTAAACATCCATCAAAAAGTAAGAGGAATGTACAAATGTACAAAACTTCAAAAGAAGGTGTTTACACTAAGAGACGAGGAAATCTGGGAGACTTCAGGAATGCACAGTAAAATCCCATAAGTAGTCCGTCTATATTCCGATCACATCCTGATGAGGACAGCCCTTCTCATGTCCAATCTGCAAGCCAGCCAATCAGGTGTGCCTTCACAATAAATGATCTCGTTAGCTTCAATTAAGACAGAAGTACGCTTTAATCTGGCTGGCCATGGTCTTCTTATCTGCCGAGCGATCAAATGAAGGCACTGAATTCACCTCCCATCAAGTCCCTCCTTCCTCTTGTAATCTAGAGAAAGTCCAGTTAACCTGACAATGGTTCAATCAAGGCGGAATTGCCACGGGTGCCAATTTAGGCAACCCGAGAGCCACTCGAACTGACGGACCCTCCTATACTCACAGACAAAAGGGCAAGTGAGCCCCTCAAGAGGGCAACTGGGGCATTGTTTGGGTGCACAAGTATATCAATCCATGGGCCAGCAGGCGCGATCATCTGGAACACCCCTAACACGCTACATGTCCAGTCTGCTACTGTCAGGACAATTATCATCATTTACCGATTCCTTCAGATCAGAAGATAGTGACATTAATAAATGGGTCCAGCTCTTAGAACATATGTCATTATATCAGAGCTACACATGATGGAGACACTCCGGCATCTGAAGCCCTTAATTGAAATCCAATATTCCCTTCTTAGACTAACCGGTCATTTATTTCTCAATTAATATTAGCTTGCCTGACTGCTGGCTTTCTAATATAATGGCGAAACACTGCCATATATCTCGTTATATCCTGTGTTGCTCTGACACCCGTAACTCCTATCTGGGCGCCAGAAATTCTTATTTCCATCTAATGACACAGCCAAAATGTGATTCCAGGAAAACTGCGTTCTATTTCTACTAACTAATTAAATGATACTAAATTCTTGTAAAGCAATGTTTTACCGTAACAATGATCAATTTTATGGACACACTTCATTCGGCTTTTGTTCTAAAACTCTGTTCAGCCCACCTGAAAATGAGAACTACAAGTATGAATTCAAAATAAACATTCAATTTTTCCTTCATTTTTGAATGATTTTATTAGGCGGTTTATATTTATTTGACTGTAATTTCTAACATTTCACCTATGGTGGCAGCAAGCATTATCATTTCTATAATTATTTGAAGTTCACATTTGGGTCGGCAAGTGCAAATGTAGCCTCCTTCAAATCGTTTTATGGCATTGCAGTCTCTGCCTTCAGAACATTACACAAGACATATTTTCAGTTATGACGGCTTACCTTACCTGGTGACAAGAAAATTATCAGCGAAAGGAGTATTATGGAGCAAACCAGAGTGCCCCGGTAAGAACAAACAGCTGACCTCTCAGCAAAGTACATGTATATGTGTGCTGACAAATTTTGCATTCCTACATTTGGTGCATTATACTGGTGGAAGGCAAGTGGTCACAGCTAACCTTTATTGCAAGATAATTAAAGTGCCGAGTCCACATGTAGTGAGCCCTCTTAACATTACCAGAATATAGTTACCATAATAACTACACTGCTGGTTGCCATGCAGTTACGTGCTAATAACGTTACGAGGGCTTGATTGTGCTAGTGGGCTGAGGTATTCAACTCCTGCTTTCCACTACAGCACAGAGAACTAAAAATGGAAGCTAGTACAGGCATCTCAAATGAATGAATGATTGAGGTTTTAAGGCCTCCAGAGAGGCAAATTTTAAGCCATGGGCCATGGCAACATCATGATAGAACCAGAAAACAGCTTGTACGTCATTCAACCTGAGAACGACAACGGCAAGAGTCGGAACAAAACGGAAAACTGTACGCTTCTCACACCAGATGAAAAGCATGCACTCAAACAGAAAACAGGTGCAACTTATGAATTCCATAAAATATACCTGTAGTTCTTATACACGAAGGTATTTGACATCTCTCAAATATTTCACCACAGCACTGACAATAACATAGCCTGACAACGGAAATACAGAATCGAATTTAAACGTGCTAGTACAGGTACTAACACATTTGGGGCGCACATGTAGCTCGCATGGAGTCCGCCAAAAGTTTCTAAGCCACTGGAACATCACGTCAAGGACACCACACCTGACACTCCACCCACTCACTTATTCTCACACCAGGCCGACCACGCAGCCCTGCTTCCTTACTCTAACCTCTCGGTGCCTGAGTATCCTGCAAGGCAGTAACAAGGTCCATTCTGAAGTCTTTTGTATGATCTGACCCAGATTTGATCTTGATCACCAACAAAAATGTGAACAGCAGATTATAGAGAGTATGGTGCCTTAACCCAAGTTAAATATTTATATACCTCTCTTTCAAAGAAAATTTCAGCAGTGCTTGAATTCCAGTCAAGTACATGTAGATAGAATACATCTGACTAATCGCACACTAAATCTGGTAATCTGATGAGTTTGGGACGAATGTACGTAGATCAGACACTGAAGGAGGGTGACTGTGGACAGTAGTCTATGATTACCATGGCCTGGTAAAAGAGGCAGATACAGTGACTACGGTAATACCGTAATAAGGTAATGCTCAGTCTGGTCACCAGCCAGATAAACCAACCCATCATTAACCTGGGTAATAACTTACCAATGGCACTGAGCATACCGTCTCAGACGCCACCAACAGAATCAATCTTAGTCTGCCGTCCTGGGGGCAATAAATGAATTTACAGCCCGCTTCCAGGCCCCGGGGGTTAGGCATTAAACCTGGGGTGTTCTCAGACGGATATAGCTGTAATCAATGACGAGGCCGGGTATTAAACAGGACAATAGAACATTTGGGATGGAAGATAATGAAAGTGTATTATCAGATATCGGTTGAAAATAATGGTGCAACGACAACAAGAGATGGTCACGGCGACAGTTAATAAAGGGAAGTGGCCGAGAGTTTGGTTGGTGTGAGGCGGAGGTTTTAGTATATACTGTTACTCGGGATTTGGACAGATATTGATTTAACACTCATTTGATAGGTGCTTTTATACTGTGAACATAAGAGAACTTGACCGGCTTGACTCACAGACACGGTCTATGTCTGGAGGAATCATAGCACAGGTAGTACTGCAGCCTTTAAGAAATAGCAACCACTGTACTGTATTTCACTTTTTGGTGCCAGCACTTAAGTTTTTCAAGTAAGAATGTAATAAAATTTCACAAAAAATGTTAGGTTGCCATATATGAGATTCATAAATCATGTTAAATCCAACAAAATGTGTCTCTCGCATAAAAAGCCAATTATAAAACTTTAGCAGGTAGAGTACATTAACTCCTGCAGAAATGGCTCACATATTGTATTCTCAAGCTAACTGACATCCCTTATGAGTCTCGCCCTACCTCCACTGCTGACTGCCACCCAAACCAAGGTCACAAGATAGGTGTGGGCCTTGTACATGTAAGCTAGGAAGTCTGTCAGCTTCCGGTAGAAGAATGTTGGCTCACTCTGGGCAATGGAGAACCCGTATAACCCCTTCCTGCCTAATTAACAAAGCGGTCCAAAGCCATGTATTTCTTCCTCCTTTCCTGTAGAATGTGACATTTCTTGGTGTACGTGTGCTCACGAACACTTACATGTAAGTATTATGGAAAACCACAGCAGATTCAGAGCAGATCCCTTGCAACTTGGACCTCTATGTATAGCCCATCATAGACTCGAATCCATTATTTGGGTTTCCTGCACCGACAAAAGCCGACTGTCCTTGTAACAGTTGAAGCTGTTATGTACAAGCAGTGTTTGTAACACCCTAAAGAAATAAATACACATAAACAAATAGTTAAAACCTGCAAGACGACATGCAAATAGGGTCAGTCGCAAGGGAATTTTTTTCTTCATATTCAAGAACATAGGGACTCCAAAGAAATTAACACAGAGAAAATTTTTTTAAAAAAAGTGTTATGAAAATACCAATAAAAATTTTTGGCCATGCCCCTTTTTTGAAGGGTCGGTCAGGTTATGCCCAACAAACATATTTTTAAGAATGCCCTAGAGAGCTTTTGGTTTCCAACACAAATGTGTCAGGGACATTCCTATAATCCAGATTGTTGACTTGCAGGACAGGTAATCAATCTCTTTCTTCTTTCCACCAGCAATGGAGAGAACTGTTTCTGTCAGTTTTCAAGGATGAGACAAGAAGATAATATGCTTTGTTGAGGACGCACGCCATTTCAGTATAGTCACTCTGGCACGTTTCTATCATTTAGGTCAGGTTTATGCATTAGAAGGTATTTCTTGTACACTCCTAAGTGACAGATAAGTTATCAGTACCATAGTAAAGAATTTTTCCGAAAAAAGATAATGAGGTCCTGCCATTTTCATAGGTGGAGGTCACCATTGTGCCCAGAGTGCCAATGAGTGTTACTGGGAAACACTCCCAAATGGTACATGTCATATTGGCAGAAACCAAGTGACCTCCAGCCAACTTCATGCAAGAGCACACAAAAAAACCCATCATGAATCGCTTATTGCTGCCTGAAGGCGAGAAAAAAAAAATAATCCTGCAAATTTTCAGTCTGAAATTAGGACTGTGCCCATGTCTCATGCAACCTTGTGATTTAAAGACCAGGCCTGAAACATGATGTACCTCTATCACCCCAGTTCAGTCCAAAAAGTGTGTGATAAAAAAACGGCTCAAAATAAATGAATAACTTGACAGCCCGACCGGGGATAAACCAAAGACAACTATTAATTCAATGGGTTAATGAATAAAACAGAAAGCGACAAGATGCCTGGTTTCCTCTGAACACCAAAAAAAATATCATGTAAGGCAGGCATCTTAATGGTTAATGTATCGAGTGAAGGTACAATGTTGTATTTTTTTTTTGGCCTCCTTCTTTTTCCTCACTGTGACCAGTTTCTGTAGCGAATGGACATTTTGGGTTCCTCTCGGAACGCGGGAAATTGGGTGGCAGGTTGCCGTGGTAATGAGCTAATCCTAGCTGATAAGGCAGGATCGAGTCATGAAAGAAGCAAGCACGAGTCAACCCGATTACCGACGGACCGGACGGGGTCGGGCCATTGATTGATTCGCCGCGGACTATCAATTGGCTGCCTGATCCACCATCGTCCAGATGCCAGAGGAGCGTGTCCAGGAATCCACGGCTCTACACCACACCGCACATCTTACTGACGTTTGTATCATCACCACCCATCTCCTTAACACAGTCTTCTTCTTTCAGTAATCGATGACTTGTTCGGGGATGGACTGGCTACTTCATTTAGCCACATGTACAGGCTCTCTTCTCTTTGGCGCATCACAGTGCCAACTGAGAAAAACTTTCTGGGAAATGAAAAACTATGGCGTGAAACAGGGGAAAAGGGAAAATTGTGAAACTGAGGGGAATGGGAAAATTGTGGAGTTCAGGGGAAATACATGTAGGATAACTGCGGCCTTACAAGAAAATGGGAAAATTGTGACATTAGGGGGAAAGGGGAAAGTTGTGGAGTTGGGGGGAATGGGAAAAGGGTGCTGTTCCGGGCAGTGGGAAAGCTGTGAAACATGGTGTGAAATGGGAAAACTGTGGGGTTACAGGGAAATTTGACAACTTAGGCATTCAGGGGATATTGGGAAAACTGTTGCTTTCTGCAGAAAATGGCAAAAACTCTCATGAGAGCTTTCAGGGAAATCTGCAAACTTTCGCACAGTTTCAATGGTTTTCTGTGGGCGGGGGACGGCTGTGACTTTCGAAGAAATGAGAAAACTCTGGTCTTATGGGAGGAAATGAGATAACTGTTTCATTACAAGGAAGGATAAAGCTGTGGCAATAGGGTCATATTGGGAAAACTGTTGCTTTATGATTCTGATATTATACACATCAAAGCGACTTTAATGTCAAGAACCTTAACCTAGTAAGGTGAGGGTGACTGAATCCTCCTGCTGGCAACACAGAGATTTGAACTCAGATCTATCTGCAGTAAATATCATGCAGCCACATTTTAGCCTACAAAATCATAATGAACAGACAAACGCAGCCAATACTCTTCAGTGAATTACCGTGGTGTCAAAACCACGTTATAACTGGGTTAGCAGCTGACAGCAGAGCCATTTCTGAGACGAATCTCCTGTGTTATTTATCAATTAACTCATATCTGTCCATTTATCTGGGCAAATGTGAAGCGCAGTGACAGTTTAGGTTGATCAGCTGATAGTACACATCCGAGTGCTCCACAGGGACCCAATGATCAGGATGAGATATTAACATAACTGATGATTTTTTCATTTCTTTATCCGATGCATACATAGTTATGTGTGTTATTAGATGCTTTAATTTCCTGTGCTTACACACTGTTAAACAGTTACTGTAGACAGCTCACAGGGAATTCCATTGTACTACAGGCCAGCCGGTGGAATGTTGGACTTCTTATGCAGATGAGCAAGTTCATTGTATAATCAGTTACATGCATTTTAATGAAGCAATGTGTACAGTTATTTATACCTTGGTGGTTTAGAATTGGAGAGGGTTCTACTGAGTAACTTTTGTACAATAGAGACCCAGGTTCTTAACTGTCTGATTCACATATTTCATTGGTGTTTTACACCATACTCAAGAATGTTTCAAGATGGAGGCCAGCATCATTGTGGGGTGAAAGCCACGACCATCCGCAGGTTGCTGGCAGATCTTCCCTTGTATGGCCGGAGAGGAAGATAGCATGAGCTGGACTTGAACTCACAGCGATCTCATTGGTAGGAGGCTTCTGGGTCATTACGCTGCACTAGTGCTCTAACCAACTGAGCCACTGAAGGCCCCTGTTTTACAAGTAGCACAGAAGTGAGAAATACCCTAAATGATCTACAGTTTTGACCATTACTATGTTGCACATTTTTGCTGATTCCAAGCTCTACTGATTTTAGAAAGGTATTTTGAGATGTGATTGGTAGACAGTATGGTGCCCTACTAGAAAAGTGTAAAGAAATAACATTTAAGGGCATTAATTTGCATCTAAAAATGCACTTTTCGGGGTGAAATTTTAGGTCATTTAGGGTACTTGAATTGCAGGTAACTTTTTTCCATGCAGGTACATCTAGTTAATGGAATCCGATGTTCCAAAATTCAATGAAGTCAAGGCCTTGCTGAGACCCTTACCAAGTGCCCTAGGGCAAAGTTTATGAGGTTTCTTTTTACCTCAATTCACCATTACTCACGCAGGATCAATACCTGAGAGACTAGACTGGACACAGTCAGTACTGACCAGTGCACTAAGTGCCTGGTCTGACCATTTCTGTCCCCTTACAGCTTCTTACATCCTTTCAAGAGCCATGACAAATGTGTACAGGCTTTTCACAGACCAGATTTCACATGCTTTTATCTTGGTTATTTCGGATCTCTTAGCTTCCATGTGTGTGTATGTTCAGGGTTTCCAGGATATTTCCTATTACGGTATAAGCAACCTTTGCTTGGTCGTGGGTTTCTGCCTGGTTTCCTCCCACTACTATACTGGCTCCTGTCATCTGAGTGAAATATTCTTGAGTATGGGGTAAAACAGCAAATAAGTAAAACTAATAAATATCATGGTATATTTATTTATTTATTTGATTGGGTTTTTATGCCATAATCAAGAATATTCCACTTACACAGCATTACAGTGGGAGGAAAGCGAGCAGGGCCCATGGGAAACCCTCAACCATCTACAGGTTGCTGGCAGACCTTCCCAGGTATGGACAGAGAGGAAGTCAACCCTGGCCAGACTTGAACTCACAACGACCGCACTGGTGAGAGGCACCAAGGTCATTATCACCGGCATGTTAACCTTCTCGGCCACGGAGGCCCCTAATGGTATATACTCTTAAATGCTTTCAGCAGAGAATTCAACTCTGATTTCATTCTCTGATCATTCCCCAAGGCCAAGCCTTGGTGCAAGCTGATGAAAAGATATTCCCACCTCCCAGAGCCACATATACCATCCTGATAGTGTATGAATTAAGGAAAGTGATTATCAGCCAAAAGCAAAGAGAAGAAGAAATTAACATATCAACAGGTGTAATAGTAATAAGGCTACAAAACACATATCAAAATACTAGTAAATCTTCAACCTTTTCAATCATTAAAGCAGTTTTAAATGGTTATTGTTTAACGCCCTACTCAAGAATATTTCACTTATACTAAGGCGGTGTCCCCTTGGTACAGGACGGATTTCCATCGTATCTTTTATCTGAGACGACTTGCCAAAGACACCCAACAAGCCCACTCACTCAGTCCCATTACACTGACCCCGGGCCGACCAGTCCACCCTCTATCCTCTTATTGCTGAGCACCTAGCGAGGAAGCAGGATGTACAATTTTTAAAGTCTTTGGTATGACCCGACCCAGGTTTGAACACAGATCTCCCCGGCCGAAAGCAGACACTCTACCAACTGCGCTATCCGGGCGGGTACTGGTAATTTATGCATACAGTTATTGTAAAAATAAAGCCAAAAATGATTACTTTATGTCATCATAGGTATAATTAAGCTTCATAAAACTATGAGAATTATTTCTCTGGACCCCTCAGTTCTCAAACTTGAAGAAAATACTTACATACTCCCTTCAGCCATGGTTGAAAAGGTTGAAGAATGGGGTGAAACACAAAATAAGAACATTTACTGTTTATAAATAACTGAAAATAACCCTCTGTCTGGGTAAACATATACGTACATGTAACTGAAAGAGCTTCAATGTTAGCGCTGTGCTATTAAGAGGGATGTATACTCTCTCGTTTATCTATATTACATGATAGAGTCTATAAATAAATGCCAGTTAAAAAAAAAAAGAAGGTCCCCCTCACACCCACCCACGGCGCTTCCCAAAATAGGGAGACATGATTAGATTACAGAGGTTAGTGGAAAATAAATATATCATGCGAGAGTCAATAAGATATCACAAAAATAGTCCTTCCCTCGACATATATGTAGGTGGTATTGTGCAAGCTCAGAGCAGAGATCATCAAGGGACATGGGGAAGGTTGTAACATGGGGCTGGGGATCGAGGTTTAATCAGAGGGCATGTACACTCACTGTGATAATAAAAGGTCAGACGTATAACAGAAAATAGTAACATTATTACCAGCAGTTTCTACATATAGGTAACAGCTACTGACGAAGACTTGCAAATGTGTATACTGCCAGGAAATTTACACATAAACTGAATGACGTAAAATTTCGACCATAACTACGTCACACATTTTGCATGATTTTGAGAGTTTTACTGACCTTAGAAAGGTATACTGAGATTTCTTTGCAAGGTCGGATGACGTTCTGCTAGAAAAATGCAACTTTCAGTACCAAAAGTAAGAATTTATGACATTTATTTGCCTCTAAAAATGCACTTTCCTCGGCAAACTTTTAGGTCATTTACAGTCGTATATATATGTGTACTACAAACATGCTACCAGTGAGCTGGAACCACCTTCTCCAGAAGCAAGCCCAGATTAGGGCACCTGATATGAGCTGGAACCACCTTCTCCAGAAGCAAGCCCAGATTAGGGCACCTGATATGAGCTGGAACCACCTTCTCCAGAAGCAAGCCCAGATTAGGGCACCTGATGTACATTACACATGTGCACCTATTCTGTCCTTGTCTCTATCTATCTACATGTATATATATATATATGATACACAAATGGAAACTTCATACTGGTACATGTATATATCACAAGAATAAGTACAGAAAACATGGAAAACTTCAATTTAGAAGATATTGTGTTTTTTTTTTTTTTCGTGTTTTTTTTTATCTCTTTTTTTCTTTTCATATTTGACAATGACCATTACATACATGTAATTTAATGACTGTGAATACCCATTCAGGTCAACTTTTCTTATCAAAGGTACAGTTTCAATTTAGGTACCGCACATGAGAGGCCTTATTGGCAAAATTGGCCTCCACCAAATGCCTTACTCAAGAATATTTCACTAATACAACAGCGGCCAGCATTATCAGATTATGGTGGGAGAAAATTGAGTAAAGTCCGGGGGAAACCCACCACCATCTGCAGGTTGGTTGTGTTACAAAAGATATCTTTTCATTAATCCTGGAGAGAGCAGTATTGGACAGTGAATTTCAAGATATAAAGCTCCACAATTTAAAGGATCTGTCATATGCAGCATCATTAGCACCTTATGATATAAATGAGAGAGTGCATGTGAGCCATATACAGGCTTGTAACATTTTGAATCAATGACAGACTAAATGATTTTGGCTTAATCAACACCATTACTGTTTCCTGTTATAAACCAGGAAACGGTAAATGGTATTCAATCCGACAGATTGTATAAACATTTCAAGTGGGAAACAGTTGCCATCAGTTCAAATGGAGTGCAATTGTTTACCCAAGACTGCTTGATGCATTAGGGATGTAGAAAGCTAGAAAAGCTGTCAACAACTGAAAGTGAACGACTCTTGCTACTCTAATGTACTTCAGAATGCACTCGTGTTTCTGACAAGAATATGGAATGCCTTGTACAGCGGGCCTTTAAAGACACCCACACTTCCCACACTGCCAAAGACAAGACTGAAATGTGGATGGAATTGTGGGTACATCACTCTGCTGGTTACATGCCTTCATTGTGGTAAAACAGTACTGCATCACCTGTCAACGGAGCACAAAGTCATTCGGCTTATACTCAGCTGCTCGGTCACCCGCGATGACAACGAGCACTCGTCACCACAATGGAGCAAATGGCTGCTAAGTGGCATCTCTCCAAAGACCGCCACGCCGGTCAAATCAATCAATGAACGAATCAATAGCAAAGATCAAAATGGGGCAGGGATTCTGACAAAAGCCGCGGCGGAACTCTGTTATAAAGCGTAATGCAAGCCCCACAACGGGATAATGCGGAGTCTTTTTTTCTCTCTCTTCTCCCCTCCACCATCAATCCCTCACCCCCACTCGCATCACTATATACCCGGTACTCCATCTAGACATATACAAGCCGGAATAACTTCAATGACCTGTAGGCTGTTGGGTAATTGATACCATTCACAATGGATCACCGTCAATAAATCACATGGCTGACTATACAAGCATTGAATGGGCGAGTCTGCCCGTAGCTGCAGCGTTGAACTGGATATAAAGCGTCCTGTGACCCCTGTAACCTGACGGATATTCTTCATAGAGCAGAATCACATTAGATATTCAGTAACACATTCCACCTCGTGACCACAGATAAAGATGTATCGATTTCCTTAGGCTTCCATCATACAAGACACAGACACTACATATTATTGGGGCTTTTGAGCAATATTATTATTTTTTATTTTTTATTTTTTTCTTAAGAGGAGAGGGGTTGGAAGTGATGGAGACGTCCATTTTTTTTCTTTCGTTAATTTTAAAATCACCGATAACATAATGACCAACCCACCCTTTTGCTGCAAATGTTAATTAATTAGATTCCCAAGGCGCCATCTTTCCATAACTCTTCTTAATAGATGTTATTTTAAGGTGTTAACTGTGTAACTGATGACAACGTGTCGCAGTGATGGACACACCAGGGGAGACAATGCAAGGAGAGGAAGAGCAAGTGCTTTCAGAAATAACCATAACCTTACTAAAAGGTGTAAATGTCTCATGTCACAAGGCCTGACCACACATGAAATCAATGTTTAGAACATTACACAATGTATGTGTCACCATTATGTGTGTAAAAGTTCACGTACAAAAACCAGAAGTTTTGCTGTAAGAGACCTGCATCTACATGTACAATGTACCATTTTCATCCAATATCATACCGTGCCATGAATATTGACACAATTCATCCAAAAGTGACTGGAAGTTTGCTGTGATATCCGTCTACAATGTACCATTTTCATCCAATATATCGTGCCATGAATATTGACACAATTCATCCAAAAGTGACTGGAAGTTTGCTGTGATCTACATGGACAATGTACATTTTCATCCAATATATTGTGCCATGAACAAGTCGTCCTAAAGTGACTGGAAGTTTGCTGTAATATCTGTCTACAATGTACCATTTTCATCCAATATATCGTGCCATAAATATTGACACAATTCATCCAAAAGTGACTGGAAGTTTGCTGTGATCTACATGGACAATGTACCATTTTCATCCAATATATCGCAAGGGACAAAATAAGCGGTATCGCATTGAAGTTTGCCACCCCAAACGCCTGATATGTGATTTCTTTTGTGTGTGTGTTGTGAGCAAAAATGCGAAACATGCTTTGTACAAAAATTTGTTTTCCAAAATTTTCTGCTCGCCGCAGGCCCACAACACACGCAAACAGCGCAAGAAGCAAGGCAATTCACATTTATTCTGTATCCCTGCTCTGGTATCCATAGCCGATATTGGTCTAGGATAAAATAAAACAGTTCAAACTCACTCTTGTTACAGCTAGGTCCACATACCATGTTAGTGTATTCAATAGTATTTCCCTAGGATAATATTTAAATAGCGGTGTAACGGGAACGCCACCTGGAGGGCAATGGAGATTCAAACATGGCGTAGGTCAAGTTAAAATTACCCCTTGCAAGATTTCGTGGTGTTTACGGGAAATTACAGAATCCTATGTTTCGGCGTTTGCAATTTAATTTGAGCGGAAAATCAAAAGAAGACAGTCAGGTTATACCTCATATGCTCAACATGAGCCAGCTCATATATGAGCCAAACAGCAAAAGTCAAATTCAAAGACTGGCAAATGGATTTTACTTTTTAATATATTTTCGCCAACTATCTGGCGACTGGATAATTCATCTACTTGCTCAGTTGGAGGAGTGATGTTTTTTTATTTTCTCACCAAATGGTTCCTAGATATACAAAAAGAAGGAGAAAAAAAAACAGATAAGATTTCCGTGTTCCCACGTTAATAACTGGCGCACATTTTCACCAACATTTCCAAGTTCTACACCAGTTACATGGATATATGAATTTTCATGAAGGTGTTGCAATGTGAACTAGGCCTTCAGACCACTGGGTTATATGAAAGTTCAGTCAGTCATCATGGCATTAGAGATCCCGGGTGAAACAACAACAACAACATGTGCGAGGCAAGGAAGACCAACTCGGCTTTTTACAGGCCATGATTTGGCAAAACAAAATGAAGACACATGTCAAGGTGCAATCAAAGACAATGGTCAGGCAACGAGATGAATTTTCAAAGGAAACCATTCATACATGCAGATGATCCCACAGAAGGCCGGATTATTTTCTAGTTTCCCCTGGGCATGTGATCGACTGTTGAGTGGCTTTCAAACCTCTGCTCGGGGGCCTCCGTGGCTCAGTCGGTTAGCACGCTAACGCAGCGCAATGACCGAAGCCTCCCACCAATGCGGTTGCTGTGAGTTCAAGCCCACCTCAGGCTGGCTTCGTCTCCGGCTGTACATGGGAAGATCATGGGAAGTAACCTGCAGATGGTCTTGGGTTTCCCCCCCGACACTGCCCGTTTTCCTCCCACCATAATGCTGGCTGCCGCCGTCGCATCAGTGAAATATTCTTGACTGTGGCGTAAAAAACACCAATCAAATAAATAAACAAATAAATAAATAAACCCCTGCTGCCAGTCACAGTGGGAATTTCGGTGACAACCAGCTGGGCATAAAGACAGCTAAATCCTCTAAGTTACTCTGCAAAACTTTTATGGGCACACAGATTTTTTTCTGGAATTTATCTCGTAAGCTATAGGTGTGCCACTAACATGAATGTACCAGTTACACATGAGCGAATATGGAATAAAGGTGAAAATTACTCGTGCGAACACGACAAGTGCCGCCTTTGTTGGAACTTTCAATTTCATATAAGTCAAAAAGCATTTGTCTAGTGAGAATACCAACAAGTGAAGCTGAAAGCATTATGTTGCCGTAACTGATATTGTTGATGTTAGTCTTCCCCTGAAATAATTGAATCGAAATCACAGGAATACATCACTGTATCACCTGTTACTCACATTTCTTTACCTTGTGTTTAAACATAACCATAAAATCTAGATTACACTGTACTCGTATATATAATCGGACACAAAATGAAACTGCTGTCTTTATACGGTGTAGCTGATTTTACACAGTGTGCCTAGTTAAATTTATCTCATGAAATTTGCTAACCAAATGATCAGCAGAATTGCTAGACAAATTCTTAAAGTTATCTTGTGCTCTGTAGCGTGCCATGAATACTGACTTAATGCACCCAACCATGACCAGAAGTTTGCAGTGTATCTCCAATACACAATGAATATCCACACAAGGCATCCCAAATGATTACCCAAAAGTTTTTCTGTGATCTACATACCGGTATACAATAACCTTTTCATCCAATATACCATACCATGAATATTTAAGTAAGTCGTCCAAAGTGCTTGGATCCCATTGTGGCTTTGATCTGAATACAGCTCCTGCTGTTTCATTTGGGTCTGGAGAGGTTTAACTGTCAGGCGCCCGAGGCCATCCTTAGAAGTATGCTCGCTGGCCGTAACCCGACTGAATCTTCAAAAAAGCGCCAAGTCAAAACTTTTTATTGGTATTTTGATAAATGCATTCTTTTTTTTTTCTCAACAAACTTTCTCTCCGTGTTAATTTTTTCAAAAATCCATATCTTTTTCAAGAGAAAGAATAATAACTTGAGCATATAGGCAATGAAATGTACTCTATGATGAATACCCAGGCTTCTTGCATGTAGATAATTCTGTTTCACAATTTCACATTTTTTTACATCAAATGTTTGTTTTGCAAGATAGGAGGTTTGAGAATCGCTTTATGAGGAAAGCAAACACTTATTAGTGACAAACATTTGAATTGTTGCCTGCAGGCTGGGGGTTTCACCCAGAGTGGCCTAAGCAACAACAACTTCTTCACTTCTGTGTTTCATGTTCATGGAAACCAGCATGACAAACAAAAAGCACAAAATTGGTTCCATGAAAGAAAGTGATGAAAAACATTTTTTTCCCAGTAAGATAAAGTCTGTATATAATTACCTGATATACCATAATTTACATAGTGTAACACTTTAACATTTTCAGTCGCATACATTTCCACCCTAATAAAGGGGCCGGGAAGAATTTCACTGATATCCAGCCAACAAATATAGTTTCTCTACTTTTTCTCCTATGCTTCAGGTGAAGCATGGTAGCCTACACACAGTGAAGTTATAGATTCCTGCTGCATGTGGTCGGACACTGTCAACCCCATTTGATTTGTTAAGAACACCCCAATTTACCTCAAATGACCCAAATAAACCTCATAAAAATCATGTGCTGAGCTTTATAAACTTTCTCTTGGCCTGCCCTATATGATGTTGAAGTAACTTTGACTACATTATACAGATACATTACACAGTATCCAATTTTCACTATTTCTGACTTCTGATGCATTTAGAACAAGTTTAAACCTAAACTTACTTTTAGATTGGTACTGTTTATGGCAGGTACACATGGTATGGATCTGTATAATTCTTGAATATGACATCTGCGTTCTAATTCCTTGAAAAATGATTGAAGTCGCTTGACATAACCACTCAGAAGTGTTGGCCAAGTAAAAGCTGATCTTAGCTCCAGTGTGTTGATCTGATATCGGGTCTGGGTATTTGGCAAAACCACAATAAGTATGGATCCAATTCCATTACTGTTCAACTGCTGTTGATCTTCTATACTCAGCGAGAGAAGCAATATTTATTGAGTATGGCATCTATGAGATAGATAGATACACAAGCGGGTTTCAATAATGAAGCCCACTAAAAGTCACTTAGGACTTCTTTTCATTTCTATATACTGATAAAGATCTGTCCTCTGAATCATTTACCTCTCCCAAACTGACAGGTCTGGAATGGTAGCCCGAATGATCCTCACAAAAACAACGAGGTATTCCAGCACAGCCTTTAGCACATGTAAAATGTAACCAACAGATGCAAATTCTGATAGATATTGTGCATAATAACAGCCATTCACAAAATTGTGTAGGTGTGGTACAAATTTGGTGAACTTGGGATGAACTGTTCAAGAAATATGTACTGCGTTTACAAGCCTTTTATAAAATTTAACTTAACTGACCCCAATGACCTTGAAGAAAAAGGTCAAGGTCATTGAAAATCAATAGTGTTCTTCCTCATGCCAATGAGTAAGTATGGTGAACTTGGGCTAAACCATTCTAGTGACAGCATGTTTACAAGCCTTTGATAAAATTTAACTTAATTGACCTCAATGACCTTGAAGAAAAAAGTCAAGGTCGTTGAAAATCAATAGGGTTCTTCCTCATGCCAATGAGTAAGTATGGTGAACTTGGGCTAAACCATTCTAGTGACAGCATGTTTACAAGCCTTTGATAAAATTTAACTTAATTGACCTCAATGACCTTGAAGAAAAAAGTCAAGGTCGTTGAAAATCAATAGGGTTCTTCCTCATGCCAATGAGTAAGTATGGTGAACTTGGGCTAAACCATTCTAGTGACAGCATGTTTACAAGTCTTTAATAAAATTTAACTTAAATGTCCCCAATGATCTTTGAAGAAAATTGTGAAGGTCGCTGAAAATCAATAGGGTTCTTCCTCATGGCAATGTGTTTGTGTGGTGTATGTTTGGTAAACCGGGGATAAACCGTTCTGGAGATACACCATTTACAAGCTTTGGTTGAAAGTTAACTTAAATAAGTCCAATGACTTTAAATGAAAAGGGCGAGGCCACTGAGAATCAATATTTTTTTCCTCATGACAAAGTGTTAATGGGGTGTAGGTTTGGTGAACATTGGATAAACAGTTCTAGAGACAGAATTCACAAGCATATGGATAGACAGATGGATGGACAACACGACAATACCAGCCTTGGTCAAAATTGGCTGAGAGGTAACAAAAAGATTTCCCTACAGACTGACCCTATTTTTTCTCATGCTGTCGGCATACACCCAACAACATGTTTTTTAAGGATGGTCTGATTTTTACCACACATAAACATGACAGCCTGAGTATTGCATTAAACAGCCGTCAAATAAATAAACAAACCTCAGCGCTGTTCTAGTAAAAACACTGTATGTGTTAGGTTTCAATGATATGAAACATAGCTGTTATTTCCGGTCCATGTGTCATCACTCTGTGTCAACTGAATGGTGTCTTCATGCTTTAGCACACGGAAGATCAAATTAGAAAGGGTACATTCTTTGGAGCCATTAACACATTGCATGTCCACTATTTAGCATGCATATAGATGTAAATGCCATATGTAGTAAATCGGCCTGTGAACAATATCTGATTTCTTGCAAGTCCTCGATTTATTAACGCAGCACAACGAATTTAGGCACACATATCCTTGATGTGTATCGATTTGTACTTGGTGATTATCAGCTTTACGACTGTAAAGTATTTCTGTCACGTGGCCTCTAAATAAGGGAGGAAGTTGAATTTTTTCCCATTTTGATCGCAATTAGCCATGCAAGTATGCATCAGAGGAAAGAAATAAAATCAGGTTTGTGACCAGGATGCCAAACTACACCAGGTAGCATACTTATGATATTTGTACATTATCCTGAACACAAATTCATCGTATATCCATTATATAGCCTATAGATAAAAATGTGCCAAATACAGTAAATCAGCATTTTGTAAACTTTCGAAGTGCCGTACATCCTGAATTTTTAAAGACAGCTCAAAGATTTTCAGCACACATATAGTACATATATAGCTCTTTCCACTGAGTGATCTTGAGCTTTATAGCTTTTACCGTTTCCTGTCATGTCACGTGTAAATATGGGGGAAATGGCACTTTTCACACTTTGATCACAACTTGCGACAAAGGTATACATCGTAGGAAAGAAATAAGACCAGAAAGTGATCAGGATACCAAATTATATCGGGTAGCATATTTAAAAAACTAAAATTCAAATTTTGTTTTCACATAACATAACTTCCAGTTCGCTCAGTGTCATTGCATTCTTTTTCTGTTCAAATAATCTATAGGCAACAGTTGTTACTTGTGCAAAATTTCAGGTCAATTGCATTCGGGGTTCGGAAGAAAATACCTCTCAGAAGTTTTCTTATCAACCCAATATGGCAGCTAAGTAACCTGACTGAGAGCATCCAAACTTTTATTCACAAAAGACCATCCCCAGACCTACTACCTACCTAAGTTTAGCGCCCTTCTGCCTTCCTATTTAGCCACAGAAGTTTCTTAATTTTGAAATTTGCCAAAATGGCGATTTTGTTTTGGTATATACTACCTCCGGTTTACTGACGTCACTCCCGGTTATGTCAAATTTGTCTCGATACCTTGGGAGGATGCTAGGCCTTAAAACTGCGTCTCTAGCTTCATTCGTTAAGGAGATACACTCACTTTCGGTTTGTATGATGTCACTTCCGGTTTTCCAAAATTTTCATACACAGAATCAGTGTCCCAGACTGCATCAGATAAAACAATTTCCGACAACAAAATTCATGATAGTTTAGAAAATATTTTGAAAAAACAAGTTTTTTGGTCACATGACATATTTACCCAATAGCTAGCTTCTAGAATTTTCCACCAGTCAAACTTTCCTTTTCAAACTTAAGTGCACAGCCTTGGAGATACTAAATACCAATTTTGAGAACAATCTGTTCACGCTTTTTTGAGAAGATTTTAAAAGGTTTTCATTAAAATCCAATATGGCCGCCAAGTAACGTGAGCAAAAGTTTCCAAAAGTTTAGGTGCAAAACTTCAAGTCTGTTCGACAAACATACTGAATTTTCTTAAGTGTGTGATTTGCCGTTTTCTCAAAAAATGCAGGACAAATTTGCTGAGAATAATAATAATTCGAAAGAAAACAAAAGGAATCCAATCCTGAATGGCTTGAACCACTAATTAGGCAATATGCAGTAGTTATGCGTTATGTTCACAAAACGTTCATTTAGTCATTTTCTATCTGGAGACATTCCTTAACAATGGCTTAGTTCTTTTAACTGGCTTTAGAAACACATCTGTATATTTTATTTGCTTTTGAAGGCTCTCATTATTGTCTCGAAAACCAATTGCGCTATTTCCCAGTTTAGAAATATTCTTGAAACAATATGACAGAACTGAAGTCGATGTGGCATTAATTCATAATCCTTCATTCACCCATTCATTGACTCAGAAGACATTCCTCATGTCTTTGTCATTCAAATTTGTCTAGGCACTAGAACTGGGGGTTGAATGTTACCACTTTCGCATAAGAATAATTTCGCCATTTAAATCAATTAGAAATTTTAAGACTTAGGAATACTTGGTCAATTTTACACAGCATAATTTGGATCCATGTATCACCATTGCTTCGCAGTTTACCAAGTAGAAGAACTCTCTTGACAGACACTGTGGCCATACCCTTCAAAGCAGTTCCTTTTTTTCTTTCCAGAAGATATGGCCAGACTATAAAATTCAATAAACCGCCAAGACAAGTCCCACTTAAAAAGTCAAGATTCAATTACCCAAGTACAACACGACTGAATTTGACAGGCCAAATATGTAATACCGTCCCTCGGAAATCAGTTAGCTGCCTGAACACTGCCCGCCCATGTATCCCAGAATCCCCTGGGACAGAATTGCTGGGATTCATGGTAATCGACAGAATGAAATGGAAAGATCATATTTATGCTGTAGCCTGTTTGAAAATGGCTTTGCCAAGACTGCTGTTTGGCCTCAATTACATTTCCTCCCTCCCCCTATAAAGGTGAATAATCCCTGGGGATAGCCGAGAACACGAAGTCTTGTTGATATTCTGCCCACGACAGAGGTTCATCAGCTGAGGTACAAGTGCCTTCAGCGTAACCCCCTGATACATGTTAAGTGACTACAAAGGTCCCATTACTGAGGCTGTCACAGCTAGTAACAGGCTGTACGGGTGTAGCCCGCTTTGTTACAAAGGAAACAATGTGTGTTCCTACATGATGTAGGCACATGCAGATATGTTACATGTTTCATTATATTTAGTCACATCTGGCATGGCATGTATTAAACGAAAGCATGACAAATAATATAACCTTAGAATTACTTCAGAAATGGGGTAGAAACTGGCCAAACCAACCAAAGACAGTCTGTTCTGATGTGCGGCAACAAGTGAAATTTTAATCTAGAATTCCCACACGGACACGGGAAATGTCGTCTTAGGTAAAACAGGACGTACAGTTTCGCATGATTCAAAACCCTGAAAGCTAGATGGTAAAACAGTGATCAAGTAACAGTAGCAGAAACAGCCAGCTGTATTCCTGGGAAATCACCTTCCCCTGATTGGTTAAAACTGCTAACTGCAGCAGTTTCGATTTTCTCAATGTATGCAATGTTGTTCGCTTTGAGCTGCATCTTGGTTATGCAACATGAGAAAAACTGACACTGCTTTTTAAACAGTCTCTGTGCATCATTTTAATTAATCCTCAGATTGGATTATGGACAAAATTATACTCGCCCATTCACTACAACATGTACTCTACGGCATGTAATACCCATATGCCTTAGCAATATTCATTCCTTTTTTGGCACTTTCAATCACACAGAAAAGTTAAAGACACCACAGTGTCATGTCAATCCAAGTCGAAAAATTTGCAAACCACCAGAATTCTTGACACTTTCACGAAAAAAAACAAATCTTCATTTTTTTTTTCCTCTCCCAGGGGGGCCCCAAACAAGAAAAACAACGTCCACGTTAACTGAACCCAAAGACGACAGCCACTTATTGATCCCCTCCCCATTTCTATATGAACAACAAATCCAGTTTTCTTCTTTCTCCGATGTGGCCAAGAAGCAAATCAACCCGATGGAAATTGGAGGCGTCTGACATATTAAAAGGCAGACCACAACGACTATAGACAACGGTCCCGATCTTGAGACAGTCCAGAGATGAGGAATTGAATAGACCAGTGATGGTGAGGGTAACAGGGTAGAGACATGAACGACAGGCCAGACAGCGGTTACCTCTGTAGACGCAAGACAGGAGCAGTACACACTATTCACTGCCAATTCACGAACGTGGGAAAACAACACTGTAACATTTCAACCCGAAAACTAACCTCTAGCACCAATGGTACCAACAACAGTACAAAACTCTCAAAACTGGAAAATTAAATAACTGTAAATTTGCCATAAAAATTTGCCAAAAAAAAATGCATTTAGACAGACGAAAAGGTTACCAATGTGTTACTTCAGGTGCCGAATCTTAATATATATATATATCCTACAAAGAAAATAAGAAAAAAAAAAACTAGAGTACAATGGCTGTCAAATGGGTCTATTGCTCTTCTTCTAATTTTATTCTCCTTTAACTAGTGGCCAGTTATCTTCCAGTGCAATTCGTTAGTCTTCTCCACCACGCACAAAGTGCCTATCCGTTATTGTGTCTGTAATGGGGTACCTGGCAGCAGTATTTTGCACCATTTTATGTTGATATTTTCTTCCCTAGCTCATGACACTGGTTCAAAGAAAATCCACTGCAACATCATATTGTGATACACTGCAAGACTGAAGACACTTTCCCTAACAAGTTTGCAACTAAGTCCGTACCATTTGTATTTGTTCGCTTAGTGTGATCACCAAATAATCCAAAAAGGCTTCATCACTTGTACCACTGCTGTACGTGGCAAAAGGGAAAGGCAACACATCACAATACAAGTCTATTGTGAATTTTTGTCAAGCTTCCACTGGGGAAAATTTTCCGGCCTGATACTAGTTGGAGTCTTTGGGCTCTTCAAATAATACCACCACTGCTTGTAACTGGTGAGGGCCATTGGCTAAATGTATTTTGTCCACTGAAAACTGGCACCACTTGATTGTGGTTTGAGGATTATCATCTGACTTGAGACTTTCCACAGAATCAGAGACTCAACTGCTAACACCACTGTTATGTAAATTTACTATTACGCACAAAACCACATAGAAAACAACTGATCAATAAATATAGCACAATCCTATGTTATTTATATATTTATTTATTTGATTTGTGTTTTACGCCGTACTCAAGAATATTTCACTTATACCACGGCGGCCAGTATTATGGTGGGCGGAAACCGGGCTGAGCCCTCTGGGAGCCCAGGGGAAACCCACAGCCATCCACAGGTTGCTGGTAGACCTTTCCACATAAGGCCAGAGAGAAGGCCAGCATGAGTTGGTCTTGAACTCACAGCGACAGCATTGGTGGGAGGCTTCGGGTCATTGTGCTGCAATAGCGCGCTAACCGACTGAGCCAC
Organism: Acanthopleura granulata; assembly: GCA_016165875.1. NCBI lineage: Eukaryota > Metazoa > Mollusca > Polyplacophora > Chitonida > Chitonidae > Acanthopleura > Acanthopleura granulata. Next base: position 8,001,974 of record JABBOT010000014.1, read on the forward strand.
GGAGGCACCCCCTACAGTCCTATGAAATGCATGTGTACAGAAATTACTCTCAAATGAAATGTAATAAAATTTTTCAAAAAGTTTATAGATTCATCATTCAACATCAGAGCTAACAGTTATTTTCTCTGTTAAAATTGCTAATTTGCACCAGACACTTGATTTGTGAGGAAGGAGAAGGGGCATATTCAAGAAGCATATACATGTAAACTAAGTCGAAAATGCAGCAACCTGCAGATGGTTGTTTCCCCCAGGCTCTGTCTAGTTTCCTCCCATCATAATGCTAGCCGCCTTCGTATAAGTGAAATATTGAGCAAAAATAAAATAAAATACCAATGAAATAAATAAATGAAGCAAAAATCACATTTCTCTAACACCTCAACATTTAAAATTATATGAAGCTGGGCAACGCTTTTCTTTCAATACAGAATAAAAATTGGCCCACAAAGCCGCAAATGTTTCAGGATATTTGTTTAATAACATGCTCATTAATATTCCATAACAGAAAACACAAATGCCTCTCAAATGCACAGAACCACTGTTAAACTTACCCTGAAACACAAGCAAAGGGCCAGGGAGGCCAAAAATTGCAGGTGGGCTTTGCTAGGAAACCATGCAAGCAATAATAATATTGTAATATTGATAAAATAAAGTTAAAATTCTGATCCTATTATCCCATTAATTCAGCTTATGAGGCCTGTTCTTGATGTGACTGCAATGAAAGTTTATATATATATCAAAGTTTACATATTTCAGGGTGTTCATTAGTGGCCAGCAGGTGGAGATTTTCAGAGGCTGCAGGTGGCAAAACCGCCGCCAACTAAAGCTGGTTAGAAAAGAAAAAGTAACAGGGCATTGTTCTTGTTTCGCTCATGTGAAAGAGAACGCTTCTACCTTTGAATCTGTCACTATAAAAGCCTCATTTTCACACACTTGCTACATCTTGTGTTTATCATTTAGGCGATACTTCATTTCGTAACGATGCTTTATTTATTTCGTGTGACAAATTTGATCATTTAGTCTTCTGGACTTACAAATCTTGCATGTTTTTCAACTGCAAGTGACACTTCCTGTGTGACTTGTAAATTGCCTGGAAATTTGCACACATAAATATGACAGGCAAGGTATCTGTCCATTATTCTTGGGCAGTACCAAGGGGTCAAGGTCAAATGTGTGACAAGAGTGCGGACCTCAGTGAAAGCAGTTCCATCAACTTCGAGTTGGGAGATCTGAGGAGATTTTTTGGGGTATGGGTGATGAACTCAGGGTTGCAATGAATGTCAGGATTTTAAAATAACACTTAAGTCGATCTAGATGGACTAACACCCCCCCTCTGTTCCCGTTTCAACTCTAGTCCAGTCTGTTGATCTTGGGCAGTAACCTAGGGGGTAAGGTCAAATGGCATACCCGCCGTCTGATAATTAACTTCCATATTTTTCTTTGTGTCCACAATTTTAATGACTACCCAAGGTAGGCCTAAATACAATTAGGGTCCAAGTAGGCTATCTTACAAGATACAAATCTTTTTCGCTACATATGCTACCACAGGCAATCAAGGTTCTGGTTGATATGTAACATTTAGAGTTACCATCCTCAAAACAGCTCAAGCACATTCAGTGACCTTTCAGGACACAAAAATAAAAGGATAACAAATGAAAGCATCACATCAGGCATAATTAGAAGTTTTATTCAATGCAGATTCTTCCATATAAATCCCAACAAAATAATGAAGAAAACATCACGAAAGGAACCTAATGTTTGACCATAACGAACGGCCTACTTCGTTAACGCGCTGACACTGATGAGTACTTCGGTGGAACTGCTTCTGGAAATTTTTCCACATTTTTCCATGCCTCTATAATGGGCCTCTGCCGATTCTCACCAAAAGACCCATAATAAAACTACCACAAAAGAAATGAAAAACACTATCTTTTGCATGAGATCAACAGAACTCTTGATGCAGTTAAAAGCAGTACATGTAACTCACATTTGAAATAACACCCTTCCCATTCAACTTATTGAACTTAATAGATTCAATTACACAACATCAGCAAGATACTGCACACGAATTCTGTAATTTATACTGCTTAATATGCACAAAGAGCATCCTAAATGCAACATTCTCCTCATGCCTTAAATGTCAGCATGAGCTGGGCTCAACTCAGGGAGTATTTTTTAGGACACCATTCTTAAGATTTACCTTCACATTGCTTTAATAGCTGTTATCGGACACAGATGCTTTGGTCAAGGTTTAGGGCATATGACATAAGCTAAAAGCAACATTGAGAAAATCTACAACTTGCCTGCCCAAGTCTGGGATTGAGCCTACACCTTAGCAGTTACCACTAATACTTACTCAGCTACAGATACTTCTTATCACACCCCTCCAAGAACTGACAAACAGCTCCTCCACATCATTTCACTGTATATTACACAAGGCATAATATATATAGACCATTAAGTTTTTCAATACAAATACCACTTCCTGCATCATAGAAATAAATTGTAACTCGAAATGATGGATATTTAAATGAATGTGCAGTTGATTTCACATGTACTTGTGCATCTGTACAAATGTCACACCAGGGAGTTGCTTAATCTACTTGCAGCTTATGAACTGAGCATGGCAACAACAATTTCTCTCACCAACAGCAGAAACAAATGATGTCCTGATGAATTAAAAGGGAAAAAGAACAAAACAAAATGATGTAATATTGTTCGGGTCAAGTTCTTTCATACAACATTATGTCTAAGGTTTTCTTCTCTACCGTTAAATTATACCAGACATTTGGCTACAAGGGCATAAAAATGGCAAATTGTCTTTGGAGATAAAAGCATTAGGACATAATTTGGGCTTAGTCTAGTGACGTCTTGATGAATTAAAGTCCTACAAAAAGGTACAAGTCTGGACTGAGGCAGAAATATGACAGATGTCAGGTATCACTGCCTCTGATGTGACAGACGTATCTTCTGGTCAAATCATTGTTGAGTGTGTGACCAGGAGGTGGGCAATGAGAGCTCTCCTGAAGTGGGAGGAAGAAAATGAGGCTTTTGCATGTAGCGACACCCAAACTGCTACACTCCTGTGCTGACATCAGGAGAATAGTCAAACTCTTCATATGAACAGAACTGCTCTCTAAAAAATGATTTAAAGCTATAACTTTTTCAACGCTGTAGGCAGAAACTTGCCAATCATGTCATGCTAGAATCATCTAAACAATTATTTCCCTCCTAGTCTTTGGCATTTCAGAGGGCACTAATGCATTATGGCCAATAGCAACTTTTAATGTCCATATTAAAGGGATAACTAATGATCACCAGGTCACTGTTGGAAAATATAACGTAACATTTCTTGACAATTTGCTTCTTTCAAATCAAACCAAAATTTTGATGACTCACTTCAAATTTAATGTAACAGCCTAATCATGTAGAGCTTTTTATAGATCTCTCTACCAACGCTTTTTCAACAGCACATAGGACAAAGTTTGATGCTTTCAATCAAAATGAAAAAAAGTGCACATACATAATACAATTTTCAATGTTTTAACCTGTAAATATTGACCACTAGATTTAACATTTGTACTCTAAAAACTTGATTTACTCCTGCCTGGTCCATCTTTACATCTTTCCATTCACCCAATTACACCAACGGTTCGCTACAGACAATCCGACATCGGCCTAGACTAAATATTCAGATCTTGTAACTCATTACAGAACTAACACAAGGTGATGTGTAGCAAATGCTCTCAGACTTCTGTTCCTTTTAGCAGGGTCTTTACAGTCAGGGGTTTCCCCAAGGAACCAGAAAACTGCTGTAAACGGTACCCAGGGCTAGGCCCTACACGTCCCAAGGGTGCTGTGTGTGGGAATACAGGGAGACAGGCGCTGGATTAGGGGAACAGTAAACTGGGAGTCTTGCTCGTTGTGTCCGACAAAAGTCTGGCAGCATACCAAGAATTCATACAGCTTTTACAGCTGCAGGTGAAATAAACCCACATCATGATGGAATGAAATTTGCTGAGTTCTGATGACACGGTGTAGGTGTGATAGCTAGAATAGAGCAATTTGGTCCGGTGCTTTATGCCACAAGCCGGTCTTGTAGATGACCTATGGATATTCAAAGTATCAGAGGCAAATGCGCAGTAATTAGGCCATTCAGCATTAAATACAGTACATTCAAACAATCGGTAATGGCAAGTTTTTTGACTTAAATTACACAATAATCTCAGAAAGTTAAGAACAGTTAGGAGCTAGCTGGAAAAGGACATTTTGTGAAAAAAACACCTGTTTGCCTGAAAATGTTTCAGCAGTTTTCCTTGCAGGAACACATATTTTTCATCACTGGAAAGCCTTGAAAAAACAGGAAAATCATATAAACATCAGCATCAGAGAAAATCAAAAAATAGATTTTCAATTCCCTCAGTAAGACAATCTCAAATGCATGTGGAAATCAAGGTTGCACTAGATATAAGTACAAGGAAAATGGGGTTCTTTTGCATTTGCCGGAGGTCAGTGCAGAATAGGGGCAGCTTTTTCACTCGTGTCAAGTTAAGAGCTAATCTTGGACAAAGATCCCAACTCCTCTCTCCTCATGCACACAGCTCGGGGCACAATCAATCAGGGCAGCGGGGAGAGGTGAAAATGCCGTGTTGGTATTCTGGGCAGAGAGGGGGCTGGTTATGTTAAATCCACGGGGCGACGCTCAGACAAAGGGGTTGATTTACAAGGGAACCCGTGAAGCCATTGTCCCTACACTTTACGGGGGGAAACTAACGCCACTTCCTGCATTTCCGTTCCTCTAAAGTGCACCATGAAGATCGTTGTACCAGCAACTGCGACCTGATTGGTCGTACGACGACCGCGACACGCACAGCACACATCACTCCCTCCTAACACCAGGCGTTTTAAAACACGTCAAATCAGTTTCAGGCAACTTACACTCGAAGCACGAAAGCTTTCTTTCTTTTTTCCATGCTGGTTTCTTCTTCGGAGAGAGACTAAGTCTCTAACACAGGGCCCATAGCCATAATCTTTATCACATCTTTAATTAGCAGTCAGTCATTCATGGCAGCATGCTCCCTATTTGACAAAGTAGATAACTTATATGGCACTACATTTCTCAAGGATGGCTCCAACCGACAATTAATACTGTGACGTGTACACTTCAGCCTCACAATTCCTACTACATATGTAAATCATAATCTAATCATAATTAATAAGTCACATTACTATATAGTGCTACAACAATTTGCCTGAAGATTGCCACCCATCACTTCACGTTGCCATGCAAGGCTTAGGGCTCCAACAATAACACTTCCTGTCCAAGACCAGGATTTCACATACTAATACACTTTCCAATTATGGTATCACTGGCACAATTTCTAACTAAAAATTATGGATATTTAACTGATTGTGCACTAGCTTGTTTCTACATGTAGTTGTGAATGTGCTAAACAGAACAGTACAAATGTCACACCAGGGAGCTGCTTAATCTATTTGTGGCTTATGAACTCAGCATGCTGGCAACAACAATTTCTCTCCACAACAGTAGAAACCAAATAATGTCCTGGTGAATTAAAAGATAAAAAGCACACCACAGAATGATGTAATACTGTTCGGGGCAAGCTCTTTCACACAACATTTCATCAGCATTCAGAGAAAATTCTAGTCATCTTACTGGTTGAAATGCCTCACATGCCAATACGAATAACACAGGATTGCAGGGGTATATTAGAGATCATATAGCCCTGGAGTCAAGACCTCTCGTGCGATTATATCCCCAGAGTCTAGGCCAAACGTGCCGACGCAAAATAGAAACAAAAAGGGGGGGACAACTCTGCCCTGGGAAAAACAGCTTTTTGTCGTCTGCTTTGATCACATCAAACGTCGGAAAAAAACTTTTTGCGTCTCACACTAATACAAAGATTCCAGTAAAAATACTAGTTCAGGTGTTAATAGAAACATTTATTCGACTGAGTAGAAAAGTCAATACACGGTTATATTTATTCAATTTATGTTGCTTTTGGAAAGAAATATTCAAAATTTTACATAAATTCAATCTGAACAGCTCAAAAATCCTGGAGCATGTTACTGAACTTGGTACGGAAATCTCCATTACCAAGTGCTTTGATTTAGACATAGAGAAGGCTTTTTTGGGGGGGCATCAGAGGGACGTGTAAAATCAAACATGACGAACAATCAACTCTTTTAGTCTCTACAAAAATCGTGAATAAACTTAACCTACTTCTATCGTACCAGATAGCCCTGTTTTTGACTTCACTGTAGTGAGACTGATTGCAGACGCATGCAGTCTGGTAGGTTCCAAATCCCACTGGTACCAGGTTGCTACCAGCTTCAGAAACTTTCAATGTACACAACTTGCGCTCACAGCTTCCAATTTCATCTGCAGATTTCCTTTTTGATTGCGTGATCTTTGATAGATGGCTTGCAGTGGTAAAAGAAATCAGGGATCAGTTCACGACTAACTGGTCGCATATGCACCTAAATTTTCCGTTTCTGTGATCAAGAAATTAAATCTCTTCTCTTTTTTGCAACAGATGGCTTACAGCGGCCTTTTGCACTACATGCCGCATTCGCACGTGTAACTGGTGCACTTTAATTTTACCAAACTTTTCAAGCCTTACAAAGCCCTGTGCCAGCTGCATGGGCCTATGAACTCTCATCAAGGTTTTGCGCTGTGAACTACGGCTACAGACAGCTGAATTGTTTTCAAGTTCAATCGGTCATGATGCCATTAGCAATCGCAGGTGAATCAACAGCATGGACAAGTCAAGGAAGGCCAAGTCAGTTTTTATAACCCTAAAAGCTTTAAAGGTCCTGATTAGCCAAAACAAAATGAAGACATAAGTCAAGGTGCAATCAAAGACAATGACCAGGCAACCACATAAATTATCAAACGATACCGTTCATACATGCGGATGAACCCACAGAAGGTCAGATTATTTTTTCTAGTTTACCCTCTGCATGTGGCCAGCTGATGTGTGGCTTTTAAGCCTCTGTTGCCAGTCACAATGGGTGCCCAGTCAAAACCAGCTGGGAATAAAGAGAGCAAAGTCCTCAAAAGGAATTTATCTCATTACCGGTAGATAGGGGTGCACCACTTACATGAATGCAACATTTACACATACGAATACGCCACCTAGATTCCTTTCAAATGCATGTTTTCTTTTGTTCATTAAATTAATGAGATTGTCTGCCAGGCAGGACTTCAAACTATTCAGATCCTGTGGTAATGGTCATGGAACAAGTGACAACCCATCATCAGAAATACATACCATAGAAGTGTTCTTTAATCTCTCCAAATCTGCAGCCTCTAAATCTGCAGCTTCTCTATTTTAAGATACCGGTATTAATAAAAATAAAATTCCATCATCTGAGTTAGAGAGTCTCTGTATTTTCTGATTTACCAGCATTCATTTTCATGTCAAATTTTAGGTGACCTGTAACTTGTCAATCAGGGTTTTAAGTTATTTTACATTTAAGTTTTTAACTGATGCCATGAATTGGAATGTTTATTTTCACACGTAAGGATAATACTTCACGAAATTTTTGATAATTACGAGAACATTCATCTGCATCCTTTATTATTTTCACGTAACATGTTTCATGATTATTAATTACCAACACTCTGTCTCAACTGTTTCCTTGTCTGTCTCTTGTGTTTATGTGCTTTCCTCCGAACCTTTCAAATTCATCGTTTTTCACATCCCTTTTCACTGACTGAGAATCACAGCCACAATAATTTCCAAATCCATTGTGATGCCAACACTGCATCATGATTCAAGACTCAAATATTGTTGAAAGTGATGTCAACACCAACTGCATAGTGTTTAGGTCCAAAGTATCTTGGTTAATAAGCTTCTGGTACGTCTGCACGAACCTCAACACTGTCTGTGTGTGGAGGCTTGAAATAACGTCAACTGCAATTCATACCTGTTATCGATTAGTAATATCACAGTTCGAAGACCAGCTTGAGTTCATATATATGGGCACTTATAATTACTTCACTTAATGAGGAATGGTTAAGCACAAAAATATTCAATTTCAGTACCTTAAAACGCCGGTCAAAAGAAAAAAAATATTCAATTTTAATTTAAAGAAAAACTCAAATTTCCTCCTGAGAGTTGTGGTCAGTTAGAGGAAGAATGATTTCTAAGAATCCCTCAAGTTTTATTCCCCAAAATACCGAGAATCCAATGAGCATGCTGCAGAAAATGTTCATTACTACTGCACTGAAAAGTGCAGTCAGAAGATTTTCCAGTTTAGCCCAGAAAGGCCTTCCATGAAGTTATAGAACACTTATCCTGCCTGGAGGTCCGAAAACAGGATGGAACACTACGTAAATCCTTTGAATTGTTCATTCATACACAGTTAAATCATGATCTAAAAGATCCTGTGCCCAGAGACTGATGTCTCCGCAGATGATCGCTTTCATCTCTGGCATGTATATCAGCGTACAATTTGGTGAACTTCACAGAGTTGACTTGGACGAAAACTGAAAGTGCCCAGATTTCTCCTGTGCACTATCCATGCACACCATCATTCAAACTGACAGGTTCTCTTTCCGAAAAGAAATCACCAGAATCGCATCCATGGTGATCTGCTGTCATCCCTTCTTCTTCACGCCTTTCATTTGACTGCCGCTAACCCTGAACTTGACTCTGACCTAAATAAGCTGTTCTACAACTGTGATGACCGCAGCTCCATGCAGAGAATCATCACAGTAACCATCTTTACAACTCTGACGTTTAGTAACAGTACAATACAGTCAATGAACATAAATATTATTTGAAAACAAGACGTTTTACAACCTGCTTTCAACGTCAGAAGGCACTAACCTTAAGGACACAAACGGTAAAGATTCAGAGAGTTTTACCAAGGTAGATAACTCCGTGATGGCAGTTATATGGCCCGGCCTAGAAAGCATCAATAGTTTTCCGAGTTTTACGTCTGATAAATGCTCTTCGTGATAAATTTGTTATGGGATATAAGGGTAGATATATGGCTTCCGTCGTTATTCTTGACGTCAGCCAAATATTATAAGTTATACCTGCCTATAATGCCTGATATTTTGTCGAGAAGATTAATATTTTCACTAGCTCCACGCAACGCGCTGGTAGAATGAATTTATCACCACGAAGAGCAATCAGGGCCACTTTTGTTGATATTTTTGCCAAAACACACCATGTTTTTACAGAGGATTTGCCACTGACTGAGCAACCGACATCAATGTCACAGTTCACTCGATGAAAACAGCACAGGCTTGGCCTGGGATACTGATGGCACATAGCCAAAAAACTCGCCTTATATCAACTACTACATAGTAACTTTTGATTCGATTTGCAACTTAACTGTGTTGAAAAAATGCTACGCGAAACTTATCTACATGTTGTTGTTGCTAACTGCTGAATCACTGAAACTTTTTCGAAAATAGAGGCAAGAAAAATTATTGACTCGTACATTGCTGACAAGCGTTGCTATCCTCCGGCGCGAGAATCCTTGACTCCGTAGGGATACAGAAAAATATCAACAGCACGAGACTGTATTCCTTGACTGTTTCACGAATACGGTAGCCTATTCAAGGCAGGTACACTAATTGGGGGCCTAGAAATTTCTCTGAATAGTGATAACTACCCATATATCCTCAGAAGAAAGTCACATAACTAATAATATATAAGGTTCTCTATTCTGCTATTAAATTATACAAGACATTTGGCTGTAAGGGAAAAAAATGGCCAATTCTCTTTCAAGATAAAAGCATTTGGACATAATTCAGACTTACTCCAATCACATCTTGATGAATTAAAGAGCTACAAGAAGGTACAAGTCTGGACTAAGGCAGAAATATCACAGATGTCAGGTATTGCTGCTTCTGACTTGAAACAGGTACCTTCTGGTCAAATCATGGTTTACTATGTGACCAGGCGGCGGCCAATCAGAGGTCTCCTGAAATAGAGGAAGAAAATGTGGCTTTTGCTTAGCAACACCTAAATTGCTACACTTCTTTGTTGACATTTTAACATACTCAAATTCTTCATATGAACAACACTGGACTCTAAAAATGATAGAAAGCTATAACATTTTTAATACCATGGGTAGAAAATTTGCCAATCATGTCATGCAGGAACCATCTAAAAAATTATTTCCATCCCAGTTATAAGAACCACCTTTGGCATTTCAGACAGTGGGGTTGCATAAGGTCAAATGGTAGTCTCCAAGCCCATATTATAGGGGTGACTAATTCCAATCAAAAGGTCACTGTAGCAATCCAATCACACAACATTTCGTTACCATTTGCTTCCGTCAAATCAAACCCAAATTTTGATGACTTACTTGAAATTTAATGGAACATGCTCATTGCGTTGAACCTTTTATATCTCTCCACCAATGTTTCATAAATAGCCGAATACAGAATAATGATGTTTATAATAATAATTTGATGTTTTCAATCAAACAGATAAAACGTGGACTAATATAACTAAGAAAATATTTTTAGTGATGTCAGACAGCATCAAACAGAAAGGCTGAAGACTTATATATTTAGCAGGAAATGTCTCATCAATTGTTTCTGTTGGAAATACATATTTTTACATGATTGGATATTAATCCTTGAACAATACACAAAATAAAAAGATGAATTTTCAGTTAAGATGATCTCAAGTGCATGCTGAAAGGTTGGACTACATACACATGGAACATGTTATGTTTTCCCTGAGGAGGGGAGTGAGCAAAAGGGCCAACTTTTGCACCCAGGTCAATGCAAGAGTTAATCTGGGACAATGATTCCAATGCAATCTCTCCTCATGCACACAGCTTAGGGCAAAATCAATCAGAGCAGCAGAGACAGGTGGAAACGCCACGTGGGTATTCTGGGCAGAGATGGGGCTGGTTATGCTAAATCCACGGGGCGCCGCTCAGACAAGCGGCTGGTTTACAGGAGAACCCATGAAGCCATTGTCTCTGCGTTTTCCGGGAAAGTAACGCCACTTCCTGCATTTCCGTTCCTGTAAAGTGCACCATGAAGATCGTTGTACCAGCAACTGCGACCTGATTGGTCGTACGAGAACTGCGACACGCACGGCGCACACCACTCCCTCCTAACACCAGGCATTTTAAAACATGTCAAATCATTTTCAGGCAACCTACACTCTCAACAGGAAACCCATTTTTTCTTCTTTTTTTTGTCGTCTTTTTCTTCAGATACGGACAAAATATATAACATATATACGGCTCATGGTCACAATCTGTACTACATCTTTAATTAGCAGTTAGTCATTCAAGGCTATCTCCCTGTTCCACACAGTACATGATTCATAAGGCTCCAGCTTTCTCAAGGATGGCTCAAGTCCAACCTATAATTTACAGCCTTGCATTTCAGTCTAAAACTGACCTCCATCTAATTCCTAAAACCGTACTTACATTGTCAACCACAAAGTCAAAACTCTCAGTCAAATTACTGTATTTGTGCTAAAAGCCCTCGGCCCATCATTTCAAGGCCTAGGCTTCCGAAAATGAGAATGAGACAATTTTCAACTTTCCTCTCCACTGAACCCATACTTGTGCAAGCCTTGTGCTTGGGGGTCTCACACCTTAACTCGCTGAACTCTTCATCGTTCCCCAACATGCACTGCTGACCGGCATTTTCATAGTATCTCACTTTCTATTAAACAAGGCCATATTTATGCCATCGAGTTTTCCAATACACATACACTTCCAATATCACTGGCATAACCTGTAACTGAAAAGGATGGATATTTAAACGTATGTGCAGTTATTTTTACATGTACCTGTGAATTTCCTAAACAAAGTCAGCACAAATGTCACACAAGGGAGCTGCTTAATCTATTTGTGGCTTATGAACTCCGCATGCTGGCAACAACAATTTCTCTCCACAACAGTAGAAACCAAATAATGTCCTGGTGAATTAAAAGGTAAAAAGCACACCACAGAATGATGTAATATTGTTCGGGGCAAGCTCTTTCACACAACATTATGTATAAGGTTCTCTTTTCTGCTGTTAAATTATACCAGACATTTGGCTACAAGGGCATAAAAATGGCAAATTCACTTTCGAGATAAAAGCGTTAGGACATGATTCGGACTTACTCTAGTCACATCTTGATGAATTAAAGCACTACAAGAAGGTACAAGCCTGCATTGAGGCAGAAATATGACAGATGTCAGGTATTACTACCTCTGACATAACAGACACATCTTCTAGTCAAATCATGGTTTAAGATGTGACCAGGAGGCAGACAACAAGAGCTCTCATGAAGAGGAGGAAGAAAATGAGGCTTTTTCTTATAAGAATATTTATACATATATATAAATAAATAATATTATAATATTATATAACATTCAGTCAAATCCTTTGTATGAACAAAACCGACCTTAAAAAATGACATAAAACTGTTATTTTTTTTAACACCATGGGCAGAAAACTTGCCAATCCTGTCATGCAGGAATCATCCAAAAACATACTGCCATGCAAATTAAAACCTTAAGTCTTTGGCATTTCAGAGAGCAGGGCTACATATGGCAAACAGTTAGTTTTCATGTGCATATTAAAGTGATGACTAAATCCAATCACAAGGTCAATTTGGCAGTCCAATCTCACAACATTTCTTGGCCAAAAATTTGCTTCTGTCAAATCAACTCAAAATTCTGACGACTGCAGACTTGAAATTTAATCAAACACCCAAATCAGGTAGAGCTTTTATACCTCTCTATACCAATGTTTGATCAATAGCACAATATAGTATAAAGTTTGAAGTTTTCAAACAAACACAAAAAAAATGGACAAATCCAATATAGTATTCCTATGTTTAACCTGTAAATATTCAGCCTCACTAGAATTAACACCAGCACTTTAATAATTTGATTTGGACATGCACATTTGCTCCTGCGTTTGTCCAATTCTTTACAGTCGCCATCAGCCCACACTGAATACTGAGGACTTGCCTAGGTGTGTAGATGACTTACAGTGGTAGACTGAGTTTTGAGAAGTGACAGATGGAATATGCCATACTTGAGACTTAATTTCAATGCTTAACTGAAAATATGCAAATATCAGATTCGATGGTTAAAACTTTTCACACTTTAATCAGGGCACAATCTCAGTTAGTCAATGGTAATTAAACACAAGCTTGGTACAAAAACACACTTTGCTAAGAGACAAATTTCAAACTGGCCACACTATTTTAATTTTGTTCACAGTCAGATCTGATCTTTTTTTGTATGATGTTGGAGGGTATAAAAAAGAAAAGATAAAAACTCGCCATACTTTCTGGTCAAATCATGCTTGAGTGCATGACCAGGAGGCGGACAATAAGAGTTCTCCTGAAATGGCGGAAGAAAACGATGATCTTGCTTAGCAACACCCAAACTGCAACGCTCCTCTCTTGACATTCTGGGAATGGTCAAGTTCTTCATTTGTACAAAACTGCTCTCTAAAAATGATATAAAGCTGCAGCTTTTAAGAAAACTTGCTAAACTTGCCAATCATGTCATGCAGAAACCATATAAAAAAATTTGTCCCATTGCAAGTCATACGAGTCCTTGGCATTTCAGACAGCAGGGCTGCATACATGTTTATGGCCAACAGCTAGTTTTCATGGCCACATTAAAGGGATGACTACTTGTAAACACAAAGGCTACTGTTACAACATATCACATTTCTTGACAATTTGCTTCTGTCAAATCACACCAAAATTTTGATGACTCACTTCAAATTTAATGAAACAGCCTAATCATGTAGAGCTTTTCATAGATCTCTCTTCCAATGTTTGATCAACAGCACAATATAGGATAAAGTTTGATGCTTTCAATCAAAATGAAAAAAGTGCACATACAAAATACAATTATTCAACGTCTTAACCTGTAAACATTGATCACTAGATTTAACATTTGCACTCTAAAAACTTGATTTGCGCACATACTTTTACTCCTGCCTGGTCCATCTTTACATCCTTCCATTTATCCAATTACACCAACGGTTTGCTACAGACAATCCCACATCGGCCCAGACTCATTATTGAGCACTCATAACTCATTACAGCACGAAAACAAGATGATGTGTAGCAAATGCTCTCAGACTATCTATACTTTTAGTAGGGTCTTTACAGTCAGGGGCTTCCCCCAGGGACCAGAAAACTGCTGTTAACAGTGCAAAAGGCATGCCAGTCTTAGGCCCTACACGTCCCCAGGGCACTGTGTGTGGGCATACAGGGAGACAGGCGCAGGATCAGGGGAGCAGTAAACTAAGAATCTCACTTGTTGTGTCCGACACAAAAGTCTGATAGTACACCAGGAATTCACATGGCTTTTACAGCTACAGGTGAAATAAACTCAGAACATCATGGACTGAAATTTGATTCGGACTGAGTTCTGATGACATGTTGTAGGTCTTACAGAGCAGAGTGATTTGGTCCAGTGCTGAATATACACTTCAGGTTAATCTGTAGATGGCCAATGGTGGTAGACTTGAGTTAAGAGGAGTGACAAATATGGAATACTTTCAACATTAAACTGAATATATCCATACATCGGATTCAATGGTAATTAGTTGGACTCAAATTACAAGACAACCTCAGAAAGTTAGTCAACGGTAATTAAACAAGAGTTAGAAGACAGGTACAAAAGGACATTTGTCAAGGAATAAGTTTCCAGTGGGCCATATAGTACTTGAACTTTGGCCATGGACTGAATCTTCTTTTTTGAATGATCATGCAGAGTATGAGAAAGAAAAGCTGAAAATCAACCTAATTTCCAGGAAATGTCCCACATTTTTTCCTGCAGGTACACATTTTTACATCACTGGAAAGCCTTCAAAGACAAGAAAATCATAAAAACATCATGATCAGACAAAAATACAAAGATGAATTTTTCCATACCTTGATAAGATAATCTCAAATGTATGTGGAAAGGTTGGGATACACACACAAGAAAAATGGATTTTATTATGTTTGGCCTGAGGAGGGGAGTGAGGAATAAGGCCAGCTTTTACACCCAGGTCAAGCTAAGAGCTAATCTGGGGCAATGATCCCAACTCACTCTCAACTCATGCACAAAGCTCCGTGCAAAATCAATCAGTATGGCGAAGAAAGGTGGAAATGCCGTGTAGGTATTCTGGGCAGAGGGGGGGCTGGTTATACTCAATCCACACTGCCATGCTCAGACACTGGACCTATTTACCACGGAGCCCATGAAGACATTGTCCCTGCATTTTCCAGTAACCTAATGCCACTTCCTGCACTTCCGTTCCTGTAAAGTGCACCATGGATATTGGTGTACGAACAACTGCGACCTGATTGACGGTGTGCTGACTGCGACACGCACAAGGCACGTCATTCCCTTCCAACACCAGGCATTTTAAAACATGTCAAATCATCAGGCAACCTACATGCGGAACAGTAACCCACTTTTCCTCTTCTTTATTTTTTTTTGGGCTTTTTCAGAAATTGGCTAAATATATAAAATAGGCCCAAAGGCTTCAATCTCTCACACATCTCTAATTAGCAGTCAGTGAATCAAGGCCAGCTCCCTCCTCCACATAATGGACAATTTAAATGTTGTTCAACCAATTTCTTTCCTATTACAGTGAGACTAGCAAGCCAGACAGAAAATTTACCTGACGTTCTTCTTTCTTGCTTCTTCTTTATCAATACCTTAAGCATAGATTAAACACAGCATAGATCCCTCTAGCAAATCAATATATTGCAGACTCGAATCTTTGCGACTCTCTCTTCTGGCTGCAGCCTATAGCCAGGAACATGGTGATTAAATGAATGATTATGGCTTAACGCCACAGCGGCAATATCTCAGCCATATCGTGGCAACAGGAACCTGGTGAAGGTTGGAGGTTAACACCAGGTAGTCCAGTTTCCTACACTCTAAAAGCTGATCATAATTGAGCTCATGGGTTACACACTAATAAAACAAATGGCTGCCAACTCATGGGTTACACACTAATAAAACAAATGACTGCAAACTCATGGGTTACACACAAATAAAACAAATGACTGCAAACTGATTTGTCACTGGATGTCAGTACACTCAAGTTCTTTTTAACAGAACACAACAGACAGACAATCCAAAGTAGTGATAATTATTTTTTTGGTGTGCTCCAGTATTAGTATATTTATTTATTTGTATGATTAGTGTTTTAAGCCGTACTCAAGAATATTTCATTCATACAAAAGCGGCCAACATTATGGTGAGAGGAAAACGGGTAGAATCTGGGGGAATTTCACACCCATCTGCAAGTAGCTTGCAGACCTTTCCACATGTAGCCAAAAGAGGAAAACAGCATGAGCTGCAACTGGACTCACAGTGACAGCACTGGTGAGAGGCACCTGAATTATCGTGCTGTGTTTACACCCTAACTAAACCAACTTGCCCAAGGAGATGCCGTCATCCCCCCCTTCCTCCACTATTGGTATACAAGGGCCTGACTGTCTTAAGTGCACTTCTTTAGCTTGCACTTGGTCTCCATGTAAGTGCACATCTTTAGCTTGCACTTGTTCTCCATGTAAGTGCACTTCTTTAGCTTGCAGTTGGTCTCCATGTAAGTGCACTTCTTTAGCTTGCAGTTGGTCTCCATGTAAGTGCACTTCTTTAGCTTGCACTTGGTCTCCATGTAAGTGTACTTCTTTAGCTTGCAGTTGGTCTCAATGTAAGTGCACTTCTTTAGCTTGCCCTTGGTCTCCATGAAAGTGCACTTCTTTAGCTTGCACTTGGTCTCAATGTAAGTGCACTTCTTTAGCTTGCACTTGGTCTCCATGTAAGTGCACTTCTTTAGCTTGCACTTGGTCTCCATGTAAGTGCACTTCTTTAGCTTGCACTTGGTCTCCATGTAAGTGCACTTCTTTAGCTTGCAGTTTGTCTCCATGTAAGTGCACTTCTTTAGCTTGCAGTTTGTCTCCATGTAAGTGCACTTCTTCAGCTTGCAGTTGGTCTCCATGTAAGTGCACTTCTTTAGCTTGCACTTGGTCTCCATGTAAGTGCACTTCTTTAGCTTGCACTTGGTCTCCATGTAAGTGCACTTCTTTAGCTTGCAGTTTGTCTCCATGTAAGTGCACTTCTTTAGCTTGCACTTGGTCTCCATGTAAGTGCACTTCTTTAGCTTGCACTTGGTCTCCATGTAAGTGCACTTCTTTAGCTTGCAGTTTGTCTCCATGTAAGTGCACTTCTTTAGCTTGCAGTTTGTCTCCATGTAAGTGCACTTCTTCAGCTTGCAGTTGGTCTCCATGTAAGTGCACTTCTTCAGCTTGCAGTTGGTCTCCATGTATCCCCAGGCAGACCCCCAAAGCCAGTACACACCTCCACATTGCCAACCGTGAACAAATCTCATGTACATCAGTTGGTGGGAAGAAAAAAACCCTACGTCATACTCAGCAATCGATTGTAACCCTGTTAGATTTTTTTTTTTTTTTTTTTTTTTGAAATTCAAAAAGCACTGTTAGCTGGGGCTTTTTGCGATGGAATTTATTCTTCACATAAATGGAAAGTCATAGAAGTCACGTTGTTATTCAATAGAGGCAACAGCTTTCCATTGTTCATTTTATCAAAACACATCTATATCTAATTATGATGGTGTCCAAACTTTTCAACTTCATAAAATATCTCTCATAATCTTTAACAGCGGCCGCAGAACACAGTTATTTGAACCAGGCTGATTTTGTTAAGATAACAATTCTGGCATTACGATCATTGAATAAATTATTAAAGCTTTTGACTGGACGATGTTATATATTTTATTAATATTTATCCTCACTCATACCTTGGTGCTGAACTTACATCGTATATTTTCTAAGTAGGATATCATCACACATGTACAAGTATCTTTTCATGAGTACGAAACACCAATAAAACAATACACAGGTACACGGCCCTTTATGACTATTACTTGGGTAGCTCACATGGGGACAGAACAAGGGAGATAACTTATACAGCTCTGTCAACACTACCCTGTCTATATTAGAGAAGACAATGGAGTAACAGCATGTGTATGTTGTCTTGTACTGCTGATGCCACATTCACGCTGAACAGGGACAAATTTACCCACCGCCTGTAAGTTCCATAACAGCATAATTCGGCACCTACACTGTACATGCATATGCCTTTCCCTTGTTACACCTTTGTTTAGGGGGGACAAATCTGCATCTCATGTTACAAGTCAAGCATCTTAAACGAAATTCTTTAGCTACAGATAGCCTGTGACTCATATAACATAGCAACAGACACGCTGGATGATAACTGCAAGCCAAATCACCATAATATCCTGGCTTTCACTGAATAATAACATGACAGCCAAGCCTCTGAGTGCAAAGAATATATGAAATCCGGAGGTTTTCTTCTCTGAACCCTTTGATTATGTACAGATTTGAGCGACAGCGCGTACAACTTGGTGAAAAAACCTGGGGGTCACATTTTTGTCTGCGTTATATTGAATAGCTTCTTGTATTGAAGCATGTTATAATGACAAAGAGAGGTGCATGCACTAAATCAATAAATGCAAAATAACCAAAAGTAGACCATGGTCCTAAAATCGCCAAATTATCGTGCAACATGAAGCTCCAATTTCCTTCCCAATGGATACATGTAAATCAATGAATATATATAATATAAGGTTGTGTACAAATTAAATATGAATGCTTCTCTTCAGGCATTTCTCTGTACTTAATAAAGATGGCAATATTTATAAATACCACAGTAAAGCTAAATTAAACAATTTTTCTATAACCACAAAGACACTCTTTTCAAAATATCACTTTTTCAAAAGCCTTCCACAGCCCATCCAAATACAGCTAATATTAGTCTACAAAAATTGGTAGCAAGAGTAATGAAGCCGTTCCTTACCTTTTGTCGTCCTTGTGTTTTCCATCAAACGAGCACACAGTGACAATTATCTCCACACCAGGTAACATCACATTTCACATCCCATTGTTTCTCTTTCTTGTTACTGTTATTTTTTTCTCAGAAAACGGAATCAATCTGCAAAACGAAAAGAGAGGACACATAAAATATTGCTAATCAGCACTACATAAATAAGCCTTCGTGACTCCACCCCTCACAACAGACTATCTCACCACACATGCTCCTGTGACACCACACCACACCACACCACACCACACCACACCACCCATACAAGCTTGTGACACACCACCAACCACACAACCCTGTGACAATAATTCCCACCCATGCAAGTTCCTGCAACACCAAATCATTAATACAAACTTCTATGACACCATCCTAAAAAAAACAAGTTCATAACAGGAGCCAATTGTGGTACAACAAAAGCGAGATCCTCCTGAATAAGGATTAACCATGAGACAGCTCTTACCACACTGGATATGTCTTTTCAGTGTTTTCCGCGCTATATGCTCCAGATTGTCCTGGACCTGTGTTTACTGAAGAGTAAATTTTTAATGGAAAATCAGATGTCACTGTGTAAATATCGCAAAAACAGGCAATAGTGTCCTAACCCTAATGTTGAGAGACTGGCTGAGCTGTTTCATTTATGTGTTGACATTTTGAAGACAAGGCTTCGTATCCAGGTACTCAGCCATGCATATGATAGCCCTTCTCCAGATGGTAAAGTGGCTTATTCAGGAAATGTCAGGTCGGCAACGTTGCTGAGATAGGAAAACACCTGGCAGGGTTTGGAAATGGACCTCTCTACATGTACAATGTAGGTCTGAACAACATCAAAAGTTAAAATCTGGAGTGGTAAAAAGCCAGTAAATGTTGACACTGTGTGTAAAACACAACCTGTTTTCTGTGGCAATGGTTCTTGAGCTCTATGTCACTGAGAGAAATGTCAAGGCCGTGCGATTGCGGACTGCCGGGTGCCGAAAA
Organism: Acanthopleura granulata; assembly: GCA_016165875.1. Lineage (NCBI taxonomy): Eukaryota > Metazoa > Mollusca > Polyplacophora > Chitonida > Chitonidae > Acanthopleura > Acanthopleura granulata. Next base: position 8,021,849 of record JABBOT010000014.1, read on the forward strand.
AAACATCTGTCACGAAATTTAGGCATTCAGTGACACTGCCACATGCCGACCACAAATATATAAACACGAAAACAAATACCGTGACTTTCAATGTGTTCGGTGTATTTTTTCCCCACATTCGCCAGAACCCTGATTTGATGCGTAAAACACATCTCAACAAACAACGCCACAAGTTACGTTTTGACCATAGTAGGTTCTCACCATGTGTCAATCTCACTGCCTGACAGTTGCCCGCGGGTTTTCAAAGAGCGCCCTCTGCCGGAGATTACCGGCGGCAACCTCCTACGCCGCGTGCGTTGATCAACTGAGCTGACAATGCACATGTACTAACGCAAGGAGTACCGACTTGCTCGGTACGTAATTAGTACATTGTTGAATCAGGTGTCAGCTTCACTCGCGGCCCCTTGGTTAATTCACCAATGCAGGAAAAATCGAGACTGTAGGTTTATTTTACCTCCATGACACAGGCCACGACATTTTACGCCTATCCCACATACATAAAGGTGGCATTATCACAAAATCTTGAAAAACGACCCAGTTCGCCACACAGGGCCTACCACAGCCCTGTATGCCTAATGTGCTAATATTTTATCAGATGATACCAAATTTAAAGTTAAAAGTCAAACAGCCCCATCGTGTAGCGTGGGTTGAGTTGTGCGTATAGATATAGGCCTACAGTGTGTAAAACTCTTCATCCCTCCCCATAGCAGGCCCCTATATCTCAGTAACGGGAGCTGCTTTCCAGCCCTTATGCAAGATGGAACTTTCCTTACCTCAGTTTGGACTGCGCAGGACTTCAATTGTGGAGACCCGAGCTTAAATCCAGATGTAACCCACACATAGTAGGCCTAACTCTTTCAACCAGGCCTACACTGACCAAACAGGTTCAAAGAAATGTAGAGCCTGTGATCGTGGGTGTGTACAGGAGAAAATAATTTTATTATAGGCCTAGACATATTAGTCCTATTTATATTTGATTAATTGTTGTTGAACATCATACTTTGTTTAAAACTGAATCGGCAGTACTTTGGCGGCATGGGCTCGCCCTGCCACAAGAAGACACAATAGCCTGCATACATCCGTAAGGACTTCCCGTCATCATATGACTGAAAAATTCTTAAGCACGATGTGAAACCTAAGCACACATACATACTTATACATTCAGATATTTTATGGATTACGCACTGTATGCTGATTTTAGTGGACAGGAATATAGAACGTAAGAATATAAATCTAGGCATTGAAACCGACATTCATATACCAGCCAACCAAAATGAGCGTTCCTGGTCAAAAATCGCAAGACCAGTTTCCAAAACGGACAGAAACACAAACCACCAAGGAAACTAAAAAAATTAGGACGGGTTCTTGCAAAGAGAAGCAGTCAACAGATTTCAACGATAACAAAAAGACGCTATGAATGTTCTCGGCGGATGAGTAAATTCAGCTTATAAATCGTGTCATATTTTAGTATTTGTGTTGTCGATAATCAAATATGTATCTCGTGTGCCCCTGAGATTCTATAAATGCCCCCCCCCCTCCCCAGCGATCTACTTGAAATATCAGAAGAAAACTGAAGTGACATTTTCCGTGTACATAATAATTCGAGCCTAGGCTGTGTGATCTGTTCTTCATTCCTGCTACGCTAGGCGCTCTCATGCAATATGTTCAAAACTTTTAAGTTCACAAATTTGCGTGTAAATTTTGTGTCAAAACACGGGACAGAGTTGATGGAGTAGATCTACATGTATCGCTCTTGTTTTTCGAATTAACGTTGATCTGATGAAGTGGCCTATTTACTGAATCCTGTGTAATGACGGCCATGGAGTTGATACTGTAGCCTGCCTAATAATACCGAAGTCATGATGGTGCTTTGCATGTCAATTAAGCTAAATATCACACGTACTTTTTTTTTAATAATATAAATTAAATATTTGTATATTAAATATAGTCCATTCGTGTATACGGCATACAAAGTCAGGTGAATAGTGGCATGAAGACAACAAATTAACCCCCACCCTAAACAAAAAAAGAAATGTACACCACTTCACTGAAATCCCAAATACCTGCCCAAAAACCAATGGTTCGTCGAGTTTTCTCACACGATATAGCCTTCATGCTTATGGTTCTATACTACAGGTTTTCTTCGAAACCCAAAGTGTACAGGCGGTTTTCCCAGGTTTGGTGTATTTTCTGCATTTCTGAACACAGTTTTTCCTCCGGGAAAAACATATATTTTCCGTTTTTATGGGTGAAAACGATGTGTAAGGTTATTCCCGATCCTCCGACTGATGCCCAAAGGTTTTCTCGATGGTAAAATAGTTTTCTGGGAGGTGTTCTGATGCCCAAAAGGTTTTCTCGATGGTAAAATAGTTTTCTGGGAGGTGTTCTGATGCCCAAAAGGTTTTCTCGATGGTAAAATAGTTTTCTGTGAGGTAGAAAGGTTTTCTCCGTGTAGGTGGAAAGGGTTTTGTTCCGATCTATACGTAAAGGTTTTCTTTGAAGTGAAATGACTTTCTGCGAGGTGCAAGGTGTGATTAAGGTGTACTCTCCGAGGTACAGATTTTTTTCTCAAATGCAGAAAACTTCCTTTGCAGATTAAAAAAGTTTTCGGTGAGTTGAGATCATGGTGAGTGCATTTTAACATGTCAGTTATGTATAATAATGAAATAATTATCCAGAAAGATCGCACGTGTTTCCTGAAATATTTACCTTACGGGATTAGCAATGTAAGTCACATGGGGCTCTAAATGAGGTAAACTGACAAGAGGCCGGATTTCCCCGATAATTTGTGACCATTTGCCCAATATCACACTGTCGTCGCTGCCCTGTTTTTTCCTCTATGTTGTAGTCTTTTACATTGTATTTCTGCATGAATCGGAGTTCCGCCGTTGTATACCTGAGGCCTGGTCGCTTTCCACTGCTATCGTATGACGGTTTATTAGATGTGATGACGACATAGCATTTTGATTAATTCAAGACCAGTGATGTACTGCAAATTGCAATTAACATCAGTGCATTTTTTTTCAAACTCTGTTTAAAACTCGGTGCAGTGAGGATTTAAGTCGTTACATTTTTATTTATTTATTTATTTGATTGTTGCTTTACGCCGTACGCAAGAATATTTCACTTATCCGACGCCGGCCCGGATATGGTGGATAGAAACCCACGACCATCCGCAAGTTGCTGTCAGATCTAAGCAAGACCGGAGAGGAAGCCAACGTGAAATAAAGGGGCTCCCGAGTCATTCATTATGTTTATTTATTTATTTATTCATGTATTTGTTTATTTATTTATTTGATTGGTGTTTTACGCCGTACTCAAGAATACGACTCAACTCATACGACGGCGGCCAGTATTATCTGGGGAAAATGCCCGGGGGAAATGTACCACCATCCCCAGGTTGCTGGCTGACCTTCCCACGTACGGCGGAGAGGAAGCCAGCATGCATGAGCTGGGCTTGAACTGGTGAGAGACGTCTGGGCAGTATGTTTTTAGCATGAACGCTTAAAATAAAACCTTAACTGAGGTAAATTTTGTTATCAGCAAAACTTGAACATTGAAATTTGTCTCACCTTTTGATGGGATCATTTGCTTCTCAACAAAATGTGCTGAACATGCCTAGGTCAAAAGATGTAGCATTGGTGATATTTAATTGTCAGTGTCTGTTTCCTGAGAAACAGTGTCATCTTTAAAAAAACATTTGATTCTCCATTATTCTTGAAAAATAAATGTAAATTCTGAAACGCGTGTTGACATGGCTCTATAGCAAATCCGTGAAGAAGTAAAAAATTCAATGTGTAATGCCGATTAATTTAAAGTCGTATGACAGTCGGAGGCTTGGACCAACGCCGTGCGGGCACCCATCGTGGATAATTTTCATTATTGTATAGCATTCCCTGCTAAAATGCACGTCATCATGAGGTGTTATCTTGAAAATTCTCGTATTTGTTTTTTTTTTGTGGTATACTCCTTGCAAATGCGAAAAGGATTTTTCCTTACATGAACCTTTGCTCATTGATGTGTAAACACAAGGTATTCTCTAGGTGTAAAATGTATCCATTTACCAAGTTGAAAAGAATTGTAAACACATTAAAAAGAGAAGGAAAGGTTGACAACTAAACGAAAAGTTTGCCTACAGCTTAAAAAAACGTGATCTCGATCTCTCTCTCTTCAGCCGATTTCACTAAATCTCCATGCCCATGGTTTCTTCTTTGTTTATTTGTTCCTGCTAATGACTTTTGAAGGGAGAAACCAAAGCAAGCCCACAGCTATGAATCTGACAACACATTACGGAAGCTGTGGAATCCTGTCGAATACCATCAGTGAGCCATGCACCATACCACACTAACTAGCACTTTAGTGCATCTTGGTATAATGCATGGACCAACAACCAAGTTCAGATGCACTCCATGGCAGCTCGGGACGTTACGTAAATAGGCTATACCGTCTCAGACAACATCTAAGCTGACAGCTGAGGCTAGGACCTTCAGACATTACTTAATTCCCAGACAAAAAACACCAACATGGCTTCATTCGACGTCTACAAATAGCCCATAAACCTAATTTACGAAGTAGCATTTGATACGGTCATTAAACGTCTGTTCACATAAAAGCAAAAAACATAATTTGTTTTTCTGCATTCATATTTTCCAATGGAAACCAAATATCACTGTTTAATGCAGTTTATAGCATATCATATCATGGCTACGCCATATTTACCGCCACCGCGCAAGAATACATTTCACGTGGTGTCGCCTAGCAACCGAACGTAATAAACAATAAAAGGCTAATATCGTTTCACTTATCTAATTAATTCTTCCGCCCAACGACCATGGTTCTTTGGCTAAAAATGTCTGCCGTTATCCCAGTCGGAATTCCATCAATTATTGCTCAGCCACCTCCCGATCTATTAATTATTCACGTTAGCTATATCGAGCTACCCAACTTTTCCTATAATTTCACTTATTCCTGTAAAACGGTCTGATATAAATTATTATATGCTAACATTATTTTGTCTTGATATCTTCAGTCGGTGTGGCCCCATCAGAATAAGCCCAATGACCCTGACAAAGTCATGCGGAAAAGGTTTTCTTAATCTTCATAATCTCTGAGTCACCCAGGCAGTCACTATACAGATATGATAGTTCGTAAGTGCTGTGAAACCCGTAATTGAAATATTGTATGGTATATTTTATTTATTTTTTATGCGCTAACCGGCTTAATGTCTGACCTAGATTTTGACCGCTGTATACGTTATAGCCTGCAATGTAATTCAATCGCGTCTTCTCCAGGCTTCTGTGTTTATGAATTTCGTGTCATTGTACATAGAGCGTACATTCCGGAAAGATGTACCCATGGCGCAAACATGTTTACGATCAAACCATTCAGAATTTTCTTTTCATCAGTCTATAAATATGAGCGACGAAGTTTTAAACCCGCAATCATATTTAGTTACATCCACTTGAGGATTTCGAGAGCTCGGCTTTCAAACCATTAAACATTCCTCTTTCTGTACTGCATTTTTCTGCATGTAGCACCTTGTGAGCTTGTGTTTCGCCACTTGCTATTTTTCTGATACGTTCTTTTGAAACTTGTATCGCTCATAGTCTCTTTGTGCGATTACGTACTTTTCATCCCAGTTTTACACTGAAAGTCACTGTGGATTCAAGTCCGAGGACTGACACATACATCGCCACCACGGCATTGCCGACGCTGTCGTCTACCAGTCCGCCTTGGGAAGTGAACTGAGACGAGACGTGGAATATAAACCATCATGGGCGTACAGTACCCACTACCTTTCGTCACTTGAAGGCCAGTGTCATCCTTCCATTCAAGAGTTCACATAAGCCGTGAATTTAAATTTACGTGGATTGACTCGCGTTTGGAAGCGTCATAGTCCATCAGGATTTGGACGGTATTCCTTCAGCAACTATATATTTTGTAATTGTATGTATTGTCGTTGTATAATATTGTAAGTTGTACTGTTACATGTATCAATGAACTTATTCAAGCGCTTTCGTGTTTCTTTCTCGGATCTTGTGTAAGGCATATCACTGTCTCAGAGTTGAACAAGCCATTTGTTTATAATTTTTCCTCTCCGGTGGTAGTACCTATACATCAGTTTGTGTATAATTATGATGACATAGGTAAATATTGCTATTTACACCACATAGGGGCTCTCATGCTTGTGTCGTGTGGTGGTGTGAACATAAATGGACTTCTGTGTGGACACTACCATGTTAATATTTGTTTACGCTCCTCCCGATATCCGATGTCAGCAACGATAAACTTACCTGCGATCATAACCGCATGTTTGACACTTGAGGTGTCGTTACCCTGAGGTTCGATAAAGCATTCCCTTGTAGAATCTATAAAGATTGAAGGTTATACCTTCAGTTCTTTTAAGCGGGATACAACAGTTTGTACTTGAGCTTTACAAAGATATGTAACTACGACTGTTTGTCGGCGGGTCCTGGCCGAGTGGTTCAGGTGCTTGCTTTTTTTTTTTCAATCGGTATATAGGACACACGAAGTATGGGTTCAAGTCCGACCTTTGACAGGGTATTTGCGGATTTCTCGCTCTCACTGCTCGTGGGGCCTTGCGCTTTGAGGTTCGCGGGGCTATATTCCTATAGCGTAGGTCAAGTGTTCTCAGTAACAAAGATGAAATGCTTTAACATACAATTTTCTTGTCTTTATCACTCACTTGATAACGATGTTAGTATCTTCACTCAATTGATAACGATGTTAGTATCTACGTCGGAACGTCGTGATAATAAACAAAGAAGTTGTATATCCATAAGAAAGACATCTTCTAGTGTACTTCCATCCCAACTTCTAAATGCCACTCTTCACTATTATATCTGGTCATTTCCATTCGTTTCATACGTTAATCGGAAATCAAATCTATTCATGCGGTCATATAGTTCTGTATAATAATCAACGTGCTTACAAAGGTGGCTTTTGTTAATAGTTCGCCAAGACTCCGCAGAAAGCCAATCTGTTTTTACATCGAGGGATAAATAACTCGGAGAATATGCCAAAACACACGCCTCGTGCCGTTGCTAGGAAACCCGAATCCCCAACGAAGAAACACATTAGTGGCAAATACGATATCACTTTCTTGATTAAAATTTGCTGTCGATTATAAATAAATAGAAGCGATTCAGACTAATTAACAACTTACTGACGCGTTCCTGTGGAGGCTTTTATTTGACGGAGATCTCTTTTTCTTTAAGCCTCAGATAAACAGTTGATATTATGCGTATAATGGCTAATGGAAATGTTCAAACAACGGAAGCTGCGCATGTTGACTTGCTGTCCACTATGAAAAGATAATACTCTCTAATAAAAGTACAAAGAGCTGTGTGCACTGCTCGCATTTATATTTTTACCCGTAATTTCGTCGGACAAATGCGACATACATATATATATAGCATGCGTTGATCAGCTTTGATGTGGGCTCACGGTATGCGGCGCTATAGATAAACGATCAGACATCAGCAATACCTTGTAGGGTTGAAATCCTAATCCACTTTTAAAATAACAATCTGAATTTGCCTTAATAATTTCATGATTATTTGTTTTCTGAAAGTAGTTTTCTTTCCTTAAGCAAACATAAGCAACGTACATGTATTACCATATACTTCTGTAGCGACTGACTTCAGGTGAGAAACACTCAGTATTGGAATTAATTTTAGGTGACAAACTGACAAGCGTTTTACTGACCACATAGACAGTTTCGCACAACTGTGCTGAACCGTATATAATTCTCTTCCAAATACCTCGCCTCATGGCTAGTGCGTGACATTTTGTTTTCATTTAAAGATGAGAGATTTTCTGTTCGTCCAATTCGACACTAGCTGTCAAATTTACACAATCGTTCATTACATTTCCTATACACGTGAAACAGAGGATTACTTCCCTCATGCTGTCAGTTTCGCAGATGCTATAACCCTAAATATCGAGACCTAGGGCTACTCAGCATAATCACGAAATGCAATTGCTTTATGCTCGGTTAAGAACTAATGTCCTTCCATGAGAAACAAATGACAGCTGCAGAATTAAGTACGGATTTCAGGTGTCATAAATTAACAAAAAATCCTTTCGATGATCATTATCATAATACCTCACCTTATTAAGTATGAAAGTGACTTCGGTCCAGCGAATAGTTTAAGAATACATTTAAATTATAGAATATACAAATCGTGGACCATGCTAGGTTAAAAGACCGACACATCGATTCCGTAGCCATGTTTATACCTTGTGTCTGTAGATCATCCAGCAGGGAATTTTCGTTGTCCTTTGTCTCGATCTAATGCAAGATAAAAACGTAGAGAAAAGTTTTAATCGAAAACAGCGCGTGGACAGTGTGATATTTGGCCTACTTATAGTTCGATTGTTGACTGCAGGACATTCTTCTGAATTCAAGGCATAAAACATTATCCAGGAAATCGTGAAATTCTCGCCTCTGGTCAACAAAATGGCCCTTGTCCTAAACATAGAGTCCAGTTTCCTTCTAGAAGGAGTTTGATTGAGGGAAAAATCTTCAATCACCTCCAGCGTCCCTCTGCGGACTTATTTCCGGTAAATGCAATCAGCCGAAGCTCAAAGGACTGCATAATTAAAGGCGGTAAAATGACAGAGTTGGAGGTTTGATGGTGCGGAAGAATACATTTCCAGCCGCCCGCGATATTACCAGTAAAGTATAAATGGTAAAGAATCAGAGAGAAGCTTTGGGGTCGGATGGGGCCAGGCAGGTGGAAAAAAGTCACAGTTTTATGGTTGATCGATGACAACGAAAATCCTGTCTATTGCTGATATTTGGAGTTACTGCTAGAGCAGACAAGTATAGTCTATACCGCTGTTTAGACCTGAAGATAATACAATCTACCAGTCTATTAGGGGCCAAAGAATTCGACTATAAAATGTGTTTCATACCGACTGTAGATACATGTTTTTTCGACGCGTTATTCTGAGCTGTTACATTTGAGCATGCTGGTCTCGTATATATGTATACAAACATATCAACCATTTATTCGGTTTATTAGAAATATAGCAGGCGAAAAGAAGTAAAGACTAATAAATATGACATCACGAAGGCCCACAAGATCTTGACTGTCAGTCAAACTTCAAACAAGACGACTGGCAGTTTAGTTGCTGTGCCCAAAACGTCTTGTGTTTTATGTAAGCCGAGAGCAGACCTTTGTCAAGTTCCTAAAGGCGTTTGCTTTTCTGTCTCTCGACGCCTGTTCAAATCCCGACATGTTCATGCAATTTGTAGTTCCCATTTTCTTGTGGGGCCTTGGTAACAACCGCAGGTCGAAAACACTTGTGACCGTTTCCCCATTCTAACGATTGTCTTCCACCAATCAATGTATATTTGTACATATCCTGTAGCAAAGTTTGTCAGTGACTTGCCGAACGCTGCTGGTTTACATGCGGCACCCACAAAACTGTGCGCCTCCGCATAAGTCAAACATTCTTGAATACGGCTTTAAGAAACTTGAAAAAAAATCTATATGCCTGCGTAAAATACATAACCCACCCAATAAAAACTATAGTCCTCGTGAGCGAAATACCTAATTTGGTTACTGACATTGTAAACGTATACCTGCTTGGTCTGCACAGAATCTGAGTAACGGTTTTACAGGGATGATTATATGAAACATGTACACACGTCCCTGGGCTATTTTTGCGGAGAAAATGTCATACTGTCTGGTCAAAGTTAGGAGATTCACAATGTTGTGAGGAGACAACCTTCAGCGTGTTATCCGCAGGGATTAAGTGTTCGCCAGCGAGATTACACAGCACGTATCGTTACTCCTGTAACTTTGACGTTTGACATTCCAACTCTTCCTATGTTTTCTGTTCCTAATGGTGATCCAATGTGAAGAAATGGACGACACGAGTCTCTGTGGGCGCTAAGATATACATTATTATGACAAAGGCCACTTACATCTCTCACGGACGCCTACGAATACGCCAAGGGTAAGAGAAATCCCGAATTAGATAAGTTCTTGAGTGACAAGTCGTCGGTGCCCAGAGAGGAGAAAACCATTGCTAAGTGTTCTCATTTAGTGGACAGAAAGATAGATTCCTCGTGCCCGGAGTAAATCACTCCAGGTTGCACAATATGCCCTGTAAGCGTGAACAGACTGCCGTGGCCATACAAACAATCTGAATGACCAACGGGATTTTGGAGGAGGTAGTTCTCTTGCACCAGTGAAACATAATCAAATTCAATCACGTTTTCTTAAGGGGAAAATTTCAGCCAGTGATAATAAAGCACTATAATATCAAACTGTTATATAGGCTATACCCCATCTAATATTCGGATGCAAGATTCAGTCACTGCACGCGGAGCGGAGGTGTTGAGAGTGGGATCCTATTGGTCGTGCAGTAAAAAGGCTCAAATGCAGGATCCGAATGACTGCACGCGCGGTTGAGGTGTACGGAGCCGGATGCTAATTATAGTACGCGCAGCGAAGAGGTCGAGATTGGGACCTCAATGACTGCACCGCGGCGCAGTTGCCGGATGAAGGATAACTGACACGGCACAAGAGGCGAACTATAGACAGTGACAACAAATCAAAGGATTGTCCAGACAAGTAAAGTTTATGTGCTCCCACTTTGCACGCCGTAAAAACCAGTGAGACCTCTTAAGGGAAGAGTCTTCCAGAACACACAACCTTTCGTCTGATGCATTATTTCAGCTCTATCTCTGAAAGCCTGTCTGGCCTCAGGGACAAATGTTAGACAGCCATAAATTCCTTCCGGACGCCCGTTCTGGTCACAACTACAAGAGAAACCGCTGACAATATATCATAACTTCGGACTAATAGAGTTTGTAAGTGACTACCAGTAACTCACTGCATACAATCCAGGCGTCTCACACACGAATTCCCTCCCCTGTATCCAATGCGGACAAATAAAATGATTACTGTATATAAAGCCTTTGTTTGGCAAGAGGGATATAGTGAGGGGGAAAACTACAGATGCTGCCGTGATATCGGCGAAATATTGCTGAAACCAGCAGTAAGCAGAAACATACAAAAAAGTCATTGTATGGTTTACTCTAAATCTTATCATATCTCTCACGGTGGCGAGCTTTGTGTGTGGAAGCCAGCACCTAAGCAGGAACACTTCCTTCCACCGGAACGCTTGGTGCAGTATAATGTGAAAACTGATAATTTTGGCGCAATTTCTTACCTCTGCTCACACCATGGAGTTGCACATTTGAAAAACCATTTGTGACCAAAGGAAAATCAGGATATGATCGACATATTTCATCAATATAAAGTCACTGATATCTGTCAATCAGCCAGCGGAAGCACGTATTCTTGTTTACGTGCTGGCGTGATTAGCTAGCTGGCGTTATGTTCGTGCATGCGCGCCACACAACTAATATAGCAATGGTGTCTAGTGGCAGTGATTGCATCTGCCTAGCATGGAAATATGTCCAGTAATGACAGTAGAAATCCCCACAAGGAAACCAAGATGGCAACAACAGAGTGAATAAAGTATGTATTCACAAAAATGTTTCACGTTTATTTGGCTCTAAATCGTGTGGTATTGGCCTGCCGCCAACTTCATTAGTTTTTCTTACGCTTGCTTCCATGGCGTTATTGGACAGTGCGAAATATCAGAATCCTCCTCGTTCAGTCCGTACAGCGCCATACAAGGGCAAAGGTTTGATATGCCTTCCTCCAACTATAGGCATGAATGGTGTAGGGAAGTTAACATGGGCCTCGATTAAGCTGATAACTCATTCGGGAATTTCTTTGCCTTGTGCATATTTAGTGATAAAATGAGAGCAAAGTTACTCCTGTGTCACCAGAAGTCCGGAAATGACATCAGGGAATTAAACATTCTGAAGGAAAAAAAAAAGCAGGTTTTGGTTTCCGCACCTCAGGTGAGATCCATGACTTGTCCAGACACAAGGCTGACTTTCCGAAAACTCGATTTGGAAGAAAAACTGGCTCCAGTAGCTCCTTAAACAACTGAAAAAAGTGTTGCAAGAAACTAGAATTCCGGAGTAAACTATTGAGTTTTTCAAGTTGACTTAAAGTCACAACCGAAACAGAAAGTGCCAGATTCGAACCCGTGACCCAATTTGTCAAGATCCTGATATGCCTCCTCCCGACCCGTGAGAGACCATAGCAAATGCATGAGCTACCTGTCTGATTTGGTATCAGCGCACAGCCCGTGAGATAGAGAGTCTGTTATCTGCTGCCTCCGTGAGGCAGCATTGAAAATCATTACGTTGGCAAGGAAAACGTTCTGGTAAAAAGAATCCTTATGAAATGTCGGGAAAAATGATAAAAATGATGTTATATTACATAAGCCTATACCAGTGAAATAAAAAGGAAATTATAAGGTAGGTATTGGCCTCCATATCCATATCTAAGCTCAGGTCTTGCCAAAAAAATTTCCTTCCTGAGTTTGTGCCTGGCGTTGTAGAGCGTCGTGGACCCTGCACATTGTTAAGCGTTGTTTGCCGACGTTACTGATTATCCATTCAAATTCTGGTGTACGCTGGAACTGAACGCTCTCAAAGAAACATTCCTTTAAATTCCCTTATTTGAGGGATGATGGACTGCATTTCTTTCAATCTAAGGGATCAATCCCTGTCTGAATTTATTTTCAAGAACGGATTAATTCGTTACCAAGAACGGATTAATCCGTCAGATAACGGATACGCAATCTGTCATGCCCCAAATAACGGATTAAACGGGGATACACACTTGATATTTTCTGGTGCTGTTCTTCTTCATCATGGATTACCTGCATAGTAATGATGTATGACCCTTAAGGTGTGTCACAAGGTGTGTCACAAGGTGTGTCATAAGGTGTGTCAGTGTGACGAGTGGCGTCAATAGGGGTAAACCACTGACGTGGTAAATTACTGACAACGTTTCCCAAGTACAGACTGGCACCGTGTTGGTGTCAGGACACGAGAGCTTCAACGAACTGAAGACTGTGCAAATGGTCCCTGCTAACAGTGAGACCGGGAGTAGAGTATAGAAATTCGCTGTCCAAGGCCTTGGTTTGAACCGGCACTTCGCTTAACTTGTAGTTAGGAATCGGGCTTCTCATTCACTGAGCTACACCCAGCTCCTGTACTATTTCATGCAGATCGTGTCTGTCTCACGTTTAAATGAATGATATCACAACCGTGCTGGTTTGCACGAGCAATTTTTTTTCCAAGTTCAACTCCGGCTTTAAACTATTACGTAAACCCAGCGTGCCTAAGACATCAGTTGCGACATTTAGACATAGCCCACTCGCAGCTTCCCCTTTGTTAGCAGCATGCACGCTTTCTACCTTCGATCTGTCTTCTGGTTGTATAGATATATTTTCAACCTGAATAAACTCAACTGAATATCCTTGTATCCTTACATTCTTATATCCAGCTGAGTTAATTTAGATTGATGTATGTTAGAAATCAGCTTGGCAATTATTCATACACGAGGATCTGCTTCGACATTTGAATTGATTTTCTTAGGTAGTGTTAAAAGAAGAAACGACCTTTAGATAAAATACACATCATCCAAAGGCCCAAATCGTGCTAATATCGTGCAAATATGGTCATTATGATTTTTTTTCTACATTTTTTACCCTGAGTACAAAAGAAAATAAAGACTGAATTTCTACGGTGCGCTTTTTGGACCATATTGGTCACCGATTCTTTTTCATTGTTAAATATGTTCCGATTGCTATATTACTACGTTCATTCTGTATTTATATGTGGAGATATATGGTAGGTATGGTATGCTTAATGGCAAAAAGAATCAGTGACGTAAATGTGCTTTAACCTGTTATATTTGGTCTAAAAAAGGCCACAGTAGAAACTCTACAGAACAAACCCAATCATGTTTTGTATTTTATCCACTTCCCAAAAAGAATGCTAAAAATCATAATAACCATGTTTAGAATGAGCCGTGTTTCGATGAGTACTTTATCCAAAGGTGATCTGCTCTTCTAAAGCCATGGACAGGAAGTTTTCAAGAATGTTTCGACTTCAAGGCGCGACACTTTCTGTGGAGCTGAATTCGAACACTCAACCATATTGGTTAAGTCCTGAACTGTTGCCCTGTGGACTAGCTGCCTTATACTCATCTACTGTATAAGGAATCAGGCCCACTGTCAAAATCGCGAGCACTAAATAATGAATGGACATCCAGAATATATTAAAAGGTTATAAATTTACTGACTCTTAATGTTACACTCCACACTTCAGTGTATCCTCTCACGTGACATGCCTTGCAAAAACAAGAAACAAGAGTATAATAGCTAACAGTTCTCTTTGCGCGTGCTAGACACATCAGGTAATGAGTTTCATTTTGCTGTTTTAAACTACAGCTAAGCTTAAATAGTTTTAGTGAAGTTAACCCTGGGCTGCATTTAAGCTGACAACGTATTCCGGAATTTCCCTGCCTTGTCTGTGTTTAATGATGTGATATCAAGAGATCAACATTACTCCTGTGTCACCGGAAGTTCGGAGTTGACATCAGGAAATTGACTCATCTGCGAAAAAACAGGTTTGTAGTTCGGCACATCAGGTGAGATTCGTGATTTATACACCGAGTCCGGAGACATTGTTGACTTTCCGAAAACTCGATCCTGGTTGAAAAAAGTACCAGTAGTTCTTTAAGCAATTCAAAACTATGGCCACCTATCCAGCTTTACAGGCACAACACTTCATCTGAAGCTAATTTCATGATAACAGATTTGGATATGTAACAAGCCGATGCACACGCTTGCCAGATGATGCAAACAATCGAGGATTTAGTTTCAGTCTTTGATTTTACTGACGAATACGTAGACAAAATATGTGTGGAAAACTGAACATGTTCGTGAACATATGTGTTGAGACCTATTGAGTCAATAGCAGATCAATCACGCAGAAGCAAGTCTCATCGGTTCAACAGCCGTGCCGGTCATGAAATCTCGACAGTACAGAGATAACCCCCTTCCCCATCCATTCTCCCCCTCCCCCCACCCGCCCTTCTCTGTTCCAGATCTTTTTATCGTAGACTTCTGTCATCTCTGTCCAAGCTGGGCTCATGTCCGCCTTAGAAAAGAAATTAAGTCGCCAGAAGCCTATTGGTCAGTAATATGTCAAATAAACGTTAGGTACTTGGACTAACCCACAGCCCACAAATGTTTCTTTTCTGCAAATAACATATTTTACCACATGGTGCGGGGTGGATATCCGTAGGAGTACTGAGCCTGTGTCCGTGAGGTCGACTCTCCATCCAGCTCTGCGTCGTGTGTGTTTTTACACTTACATGTGTACGTAGTAAATTTTGCATGATGTTTCCAAATCCAACGTTTTCTGCACCTAATGCGGATCCGATGTGAAGAAATATATACGCCACGGGTAAGTGAAATTCCGATTTGGATCGGAAAGTGATGAAGTAAAATTTCAAATTGGATATGTCCTTGAGTGATAAATTGTCGTTGCCCAAAGAGGGGAAAGCCGTGGCTAAGTGCTCTCAGTCAGTGTACAGAAAGGCCTTTTTCCCGCAAATGTACCTGTGCTCCTGTGTAAAAAAAATTTTTTACCGTAAAGAAAACATTTACACGTTGAGGACGGTTTCCTTTCTTTGAGGGTTTTCAGCCAGTTTTACGGAAAGTCTGTATGTGAATGCTAGTTTCTTTTTTTATATGTTCCTGTTCGTGGTTTTTGAAGAAAAAAGGCCCAATGAATCTAGGCTACCAGTACAGCTTTAAATCTGACTGCGCTGCAATCTTTACCACTGCTGAAACTGTAGAATCATGTCGAATGTCGTCTCAGACAACATCGTAGCCGACAGCTGATACTTGGGCCTTCAGACTTAATTTCCAGACAAAGAACACTAACATGGCTTCATCGGACGTCTATAAACAGCCTATGAACCTAATTTACCAAATATCATTTGATACGGTCATTGAACTTATGTTCGTATAAAATAAAATAAAAAAATTAAAAAAAAACTTCATTTGATTTTCCTGCACTTATTTTTCCTCTGCATGAAAACCAAATATCACTGTTTAACGCAGTTTATAGCATATCATATCACATCAATGACATACTTATCTCCACCGCTCAAGAATACATTTCACGCCGTTTTGCCTAGCAACAGGACGTAATAAACAATTATGGAATAATATCGTTTCACTTATCTAATTAGTTCTTCCGCCATCTAAGCGTGATTCTTTGGATGTAAATGTCTGCGTTTTCCCAGTCCGAATTCAATTATTAATCAGTCACCCACCGAGCTGTTACTTATTCACGTTGACCGTTTCGAGCTACTCAACTTTCCCTATAATTTCACTTATCCCTGTACTACGGTATGATATAAATTATTATATGCTAACATTATTTTATCTTGATATCTTCAGTCTGTGTGACCCCATCAGAACAAGCCCAATGAACCTGACAAAGTCATGCGGAAAAGTTTTTCTCAAAATACATAATCAACAATGGGGACAAAACTTCTAATCTGGGAGTCATCCATGCTGACAGTTACTATGGTAACACGTAACCCTTGTGTCTGAATATGATGATACAGAATAATATTGCTACTTCCGGCACATTGGTGGCGTTCGATAAGAGATTCCTTTGTAGAAACTATAAAGATTGAAAATTATGCCTTTAGTTCTTTTATGTGGGCTATCACATTTTGTATTGTGCTTCTCAAAAATATATATAACGATGGGCACTTATCTTTGGAGGGATATTTGCTTGCTTTTCAATCGACATATAGGACACACGAGGTACGGGTTCAGATTCCACGTTGGACATGCAGGGAATCTGAGGATTTCCCGCTCTCGCTGCTCGTGAGACTTGGTGACAGTATGTTGCCCTGTGTTCGTGAGGCTGTATCATGTAGCAATGATCAAGTGTTCTCAGTAACAAAGCTGAACTGGTTTACCATACAATTTTCTTCACCCGTATATCTGGTCATTTCCATTCATTTTATGCGTTAATCGAAAACAAATCTATTCATGCGATCGTACATTTCTGTATAATATTTATTTATTTATTTATTTGTTTGATCAAGAATATTTCACTTATACGACGGCGGCTAGCATTATGGTGGGAGGAAACCGGGCACAGCCGCGGAGGAAACCCACGACCATCCGTAGGTTGCTTGCAGACTTTCCCACGTACGGCCGGAGAGGAAGCCAGCATGAGCTGGACTTGAACGCACAGCGAACGCATTGATGGGAGCTTTCTCCGTCATTGCGCTGCACTAGCGCATTAACCGACTAAGCCAGTTCTGTAATCAACATATTTACAAAGGTGTCTTTTGTAAATATTTCCCCACCATTCAGCAGAAAGTCAATCTGTTTTTACATCGGGGGATAAATAACTCCCAGAATATACCAAAACACACGTCTCGTGCCGTTGCTAGGAAACCCGAAACCCCAACGAACAACACATTAGTGGCAAATACGATATTACATCCTTGATTAAACTTTGCAGTCGATTATAAATAAATAGAAGCAATTCTGACTGATTAATTCATAGCTTACCGGCGCGTTCCTGTGGAGGGTTTTGTTTGAGAAGACCTCATTATCTTTAAGCCTCAGATGAACAGTTGATATTATGTGTATACCGGCTAATGGAAATGGAAACAACGGAAGCTGCGCATATTGACTTGCTGTCCACTGTGAAAAAAAAATACTCTCTAATAAAAAAGCTTTGTACACTTACCGGCTCGATGTTTTTCACTGTAAGGTCATCAAACAAATTCAATATAACATGTGATGATCAGCTCTCGCGTTGGCTCACTATATATGACGAAATGGAAAAGCGATTAATTTTCATTAATAGTTGTAAGAACCAAATTTAATTTTAAAATAACAGTTTAAACTGGCTTCAAAAATTCCATGATTCTAAAAATAACTATGTGTCTCAACTGCTGTTTGGTATTCATTCATGCAACTGCTTGTGAAATGCAATCGTTCGTAAATGCAGTAATTCGTATACGCATACTTAAATATGGTGATAGATGTAGCTTTGGGATCCTGAAAGTTTTAGATATTTACCGACAAAAATGATTTATAAATATTAACTAATTTCCCCCACATGTGATCAGCAAAATAAATTCATCTGTACAGTCCAAAGCTAGATTCAGGTGCTGAGAAGTTGCCGCACGTACTGTGCTGCTGTGTACAACTGTGTTTGGATCTTTTCCGAAAGTGTTTTTTCTTTGTTTAAGAACAAAAAAGAAAAAAAAGAACCTGATATCATATACTTCTGTGGTGTTTCACTTCAGGTTTTTCGAGAAACATTCAATACTATACTTGTAGATGACACTACAAGTAAAGTTTACAGAAAGTTTCGTGAACCAGTATCTATATCTTAAACGTCCATGATTCTTCTCGGACATTTTGTTCTCATTTGAAGATGACAGAGTTTCCATTCTATGATACTCATCGTTAAATTGGCACATTCGAGCTGAGCTCGGTACGTTAGTATATTGTTAAATCATGTGCCAGCTTCACTCGTGTACCTATATCGCGATTTGCCCCAAATCCCGGTGTGACTAAATGACGGCATCCACACTACTCTAACCCAGTTCCTGTTCTACAAAACTATCGTAGGCTAAATTGGTCGTATCTCACACGGCAGCGCATAATAAAGACATATTTTGTCATATGTTTGTCATATGTTAGGGGGCCGAGACCCTTACCTGTACTGCATCCGCGCACGAGTTGTCATGTAAAATGAGCTTTCCGGGTCAATAATCACAAGAACAATTTCCAAAAACAATGTTTAACGCAAACCACCAAAAAATTAAACCAGTGTATAAAGTATGAAATGAGAACGAATTTTATAGCTAAAGAGAAGCAGTCAACACCATACATTAATGGGAGACGGGCGCAAGAAATATCCAAGGCGGATGAATCATAAGACTGTACAAATGGTGTACCATGTTTGTTAATAAGACCGACCTTTCGATTCCGTAGCGACCTCTATACCTTGTTTCTCTGTATCGTGAAGTAGGGTTTTCGTTCTCCTTTTTTCACCCACCACAATATAAAAAAGTCCACAAAAGTTTTATTCTAAAGCAGAGAGGACAGTGTGACATTTGGTTTAATTATAGTTCGATTTTTGACTGGAGGACATACTCCTGAATTCAAGGCATAAAACATTATCAAGAAAATTGTGAAACTCTCGCCTTTGGTCAGCAAAATGGCCCTTGGCGAAAACATCGAGTCCAGTATGCTTGGGTAAGATTCAGTTTCCTTGTGGAAGGAACACAGTTGAGTTTCTTTCAGGGACATCCTTCATTCAACTCCAGCGTCCCTCTGCGGACTTATTTCCGGCAAATGCAATCAGCCGATGTTCAAAGGTTTGCGGAATTAATGGCGAATTGACAGGAGGTTTGACGGCGCGGAAGAATACATTTCCAGCCATCCACGATATTGAACAGCCAAGTATGAAGCGTAAAGAATCAGAGAGCGGCTTCGGAGGTTGGAAGGGGCCACGCTGGCGGAGAAAAGTCACAGTTTAACGCATGATGGGTGGCACGAAAATCCTGTCCAAAGCTGACGTGTGGAGTCACTGGAAAGCAGACAAGGCTAATCTATATCGGCTAGATTCGTTGCTGAATTATCTTCGCTTGAAGTGTGGAGTATTTTGCTGCCGACTGAGGATCCGAAGGCGCCCATGCTTTCAAATTTATGAGAGATAGACCGATCAGAGAGCAAGGAGATATCAGCTGTTTTGTAAGCTGTCACATAAATGTTCTGAGTTGACTGTCAACGTAACATGTAATAACATAGGGACAGGACACTGTTTTAATGTTACATATTTTAATCATAACAAGTACATGTGTAAACAACACTGCAAAGTATTTCCAGGCCATTGTGTTGTGGAAGGAGAAAGATTCTTGATCATTTCGTATTATAAATTTGCATATATACTTAAGTTTCAACCACAACCCTAGCATCTTAAAACACTCTCAGGTGACAAGAAAACTGCTCTGCTGAAGTTAACTTGGACGACGTTTAAGCTGGCAACACATCCCGACATTCCCCTGTTCTATCCTGTTTAATGATGTGATATCCTCAGACCAAAATTACTTCTAGATCACAGGTGCTTCTCAGTTGACGGCAGGAAATTGACCCATCTGAAAAAAATAGGTTTGGGTTTCCGCATATCAGGTTAGATTCATTGATTTATACACGGAGTCCGGAGACAATGTTGACTTTCAGAAAACTCGATCCTGAAAAAAAAGAACATTCACTAAACAAATGAAAAAAAGATTGATCACCTATCTAGTTCTTCACGTGTATGGTATGGCCTATAGATATAAATGTGAAGGCAGAGAGTCACAACATGGCGCATGCTCTTGGGAGTTTACTTGTTGGTATAATATATTCAAGTGATGCAAAACAATGCAGGAGTTAGGTTAGGTTAAGTGGCGTTATGAGCATGTGTGTGACGTACAGAATGTCGGATGAAAAATGGATGTATTAAACCAGAGGTCTTGATTATTCAGTGACTAAAGAGCGTTGCTGCTTTTCTTTCCGACCTACATTCTTGTCGTTGTGTCAGCAGTAATGTTAGTCCACAACTGTCGTGAGTGCTGAACTCCAGGTGCTTGTCGGATTTAAGTGATGATAATGATGATGATGACAAACTTTCTTATTAATCATTTCTAATATTGATTATATAAAGAAACAATTTCAATTGACTGCCGCTGTTAAATTTGACATCTTGAAAACCTTCTGTATATGATGTACCCGTTAATTATTAGTATTAGATTTATGATATTTAGTCGTTTATAAAATCCACCATAAGAGAACTGGCCCCAGGATCACAAAGTTGTCTTAGACTTAAATCAGACTTAGTCTTAGCTCCTAAACACATTACCGAGCTAAAATTGTGACTCAATTTTAAAAAAAAAATATTTCAGTACCAAGAGCTGTCTTAGACTATCATGAAAAAATTGATAATTCTCATTTCAGATCTGAAATAAGTTCAGTAATTACGCCACAAGTTAAGATTAAATCTGACTGAAGTCTAAGACCGGAGACAAGTATACAAGTATCCAGTTGTGCACTTGCAGTTATTGTACAAAAAACAAGGTTGTTCCTAAATGGTTTCACTGATGACAAATTCTAGTAATAGCCAGGCAATTTTGCAAGTGGAGAACACGACAAAGCAGTCGTTTTGGATGTATTTTTTTCTCTCAAATTCTGAAATCTATTGCCTATACCCAAAACCTGAATTTTATTAAAGCCTGTATGTAATTTACTCCAGATGGATATTTACGCCCTGCTAGTTCTGTCTATCCAGACTTCATACTGCGACAATGATACAGTAAGTCATGTCCACCCGCACTACTTTTCATCATCGCTAAGCTATTCGCAACATAAACTGTGCAAATTATGGTAAAGTTAAAGGTTGCGAAATGTTAACGAAGCTCTTGATAAGATGTCGTCCGGAATTCCCAGTTAACTGCAGCGACTTACGTCATCATCCTGGGCCCGGTTTCATGAAGTGTACTTAGTGCTGAGTAGCAATTAGCTAAGTGCACTTCATATCTCTGCAACATACGTTGTCATGGCAGTTAAGGGAATATTTAGCTAAGTGCACTTCATGAAACTGGCGCCTGCTTACAGCAGACTTTATGGATCACCGATATGGAGTCGTTATGAGTTCGGGTTAGGACGTTGCAACGCGCTTGGCATGAAAATGTTCAATCTTTCACCCAATTTCCTACATCGATTTACTCGAAACATTTTCCTTAAATATAATATGTATGTGTAAAAGAGAGTTATGAAAAAAATCAATAAAAACTGATTTACGACGACTGGGAAACCGTTGTCACCTAAAGGAATCCAACCCGGCTTAATCTTTGTAGTCGGTTGTTGATTCCTACCTTTGCCTATATGGGTAAACTAACAACTTGTTGATTCGTTATAAGAGAACTACGGTCAATACAGCTTGGACCCGAGTTGCCATTGATTGAGCGTGACAATGTGACAACTCATGTCGGTGACTGTCACGCGACAACAGAGATGCGGAGCTTTAGCCCAGAAACTCCATGTTATTACGATCGTCTCCTGAATTAAACAGCGACCAAGTTTCCTCTCTGAAGCGATTTTGTGATATTTATGAGTTATCAAGGCCATCTGAGGAATTTGCACAAGGCTGATAATGAATTCATGTCAAGAGGAACTTGAAAAACTAGTTTTTCTAATGAAGCAATTAGGTCACGTGACAAGGTGATGTGTTATGTCAGCGATGAAAGCATTATTCTTCCCAAATCCTGTGCGAAAGGGTTTCAATAATATAGCCTCATCCGCCGTTAATGGCGGATATATTCGTATGGAACAGCAGCACGAATGCAGTGTAAGTTTCAAAACATATAACTGGTTATACAACGTTAGCCTATAAAGACCACAACGGTTTGTCCCCAGGAACCACAAAAGGAATAGAAAATGGTTAATTTCATCTTTCCTTGTGACTTCTGCTCTGGCAGTTTAGAGAGAAAAAGCAGACCAAAGATTGCTACAGTTAATACACAGGTGAGCTGTTGCCCTCGTAGTTGACCCTGAGATTTACTCACCAATTATTGGAGTCCCACAATAAATTGGGAACTCATCCGAAGTGATGATAAGGCCCTCTGGTGTTAATTTAAAATACAATCAATCACAACCACACTTTCCGTAATAGCACCAGTCGGGGCTTTACATCTCTTCAGGGAAGCAATTTTCTGGCAAACTTGTTCTCCTTATAGACTGGACAAACTTATTTCCGCGGGCGTGCAGTAACATTTACAGGAATTGAATTTGTTCTCTGCTTTGTCATGTACTGACCTAGCTGGTCCTGGTTAGGCGGTATTTTTGTGTGAACACTAAATATGTGTGTCAAGAGAAATGGCACGGTGCAAATGAGCGCGAGGTTGTGAGCGAGTAGCACATGTGTCATCTATGTTTATATATAAATAAAGGCGGAAAAAGTCACAGTTTTTACGGCTTAAGGATGACACCAAAATCCTGTCTATTGCAGACGTGTCTAGTCAGTGGACAGCAGACAAAGCTAATTTAAACCTCTCTAGCTCAAGCTAAAGACAGGGATGTGTGAAAGGGATGAGCACAAGTATGGC
The DNA here is from genome assembly GCA_016165875.1 of Acanthopleura granulata. Taxonomy (NCBI): domain Eukaryota; kingdom Metazoa; phylum Mollusca; class Polyplacophora; order Chitonida; family Chitonidae; genus Acanthopleura; species Acanthopleura granulata. The sequence continues at coordinate 8,044,969 of JABBOT010000014.1, forward strand.
CTCTAGGATATCTTGACTGGAAACGAGTGGATGGGGGTCTCTGATACCTTAGTGGCCGGAGTAAATAATTATTTTCTATAATAGAAAGTTCGCTTTTTTACAGAAAGATATCGGAATCTGTCGCATTTTTCTCGGACTGAGTTTTTGATTGAAAAATGCATTTTATATAGTCTGCAGATATGATCTAATTGGAGCTGTCCCTGTAGCGAATGTAGATCTTAAAGAAACGCATACAACATTTGTTAAGTGTATTTTTAGAAAATTCTCACTGGAGAAAGCAAACATGATATTTAAAGCAACAAGTGTTCTTCAGCTGAGATAAATTCCTTATAAGATGGATGGAAAATTAACTGGCGAGAACATCATGTTTTGTGCACAGTAAAAAAGAACACTACAAACACAAGCACTCGCGTCTTATAATATTTTTCTGCCAAAAGTACATCAAACTCCCCCGTTCTTAAGATATGTGTGGGAATGAAAATGTCATTCCGTGTCGACAAGGTTGGAAGATAATTAACATTTACAATGGAGTGAAAAGACAAACTTCAGACATGTCATCGCCTACGACAATATACAGCTTGCTTTGCTGCCGTTGTAACTCTGAACCTTGCCTTTCGGGGTCAAATTGTGGATGCCGGAGGTGAGAAATCCATGACTAAGTGTACTCAATTAGTGGGCAGAAAGTAGATGAAATCCCTCCAGCTTGTACAATGTGCCCTGTAAGCTTGGGTAGACTACCGCGGCCAAGCAAATGAATGACGAACGTTGTTTTTAGGAGTCAGTTCTGTTGCATAGGTGAATCACTAACATCAACACATTTTTGTAAGTGAGAATAAATTTGTAGTGAGTGATCATTAAGTAGGTTACGTAGGAGATGTGCTGTAAGCTATACCAGCTAATCCTCGCGTGGCGGTTTATAAATTGAATCTGGCGTACGAAAATGATGAATTAAAGTCCTTGGTCATCGGGTATAGGGAGTGGAGATTTTCATACTGCGTGCGCAGCGCATTTGTCGGAAGTGGGATCTTGATTAACGCGCGCGCAATGTAGGTGTCTGAGATCGATGTCTCCAAAGAATAAGGACCCTACGGAAACAGTGAAAGAAATCAAAAGACAGCCCAGCAACCGACAGCGAATACCCTCGACAGTCAACCTACCAAATATGTCGTGACTCTGTAAACGTCTTCTTTTGCCATTAATTTGATGGTGAAGTATGCGACAAGGAAAAATACTGTCATGATGTCATCAGAACATCTAAAACCAACATTTAACCCGCAAAAATAAGTCCTTGATTCTTCCTACGAGATGAGCAAGAAATACCTGAATACTTCAGCGGGCGACAGCTTTATTCGTCTTAAAAGCAAGGGAAAACATTGCCGATTGATTTAGGTACTTAAAGTTGACAGCTTGAAAACTCTGTGCCCATAATATACCAGATAATTATTAGCATCATGTCTATAAAGTTTTCGCCCTTTAAATATCCATCATAGATGAGCTGGTATACATCCAGTTGTGTACTTGAAATTTTTTTATTGTACAATAAATACGGTTGTTCTGAAATCGTTCCATTTAAGACAACTTCGCTTACATATTGATAATATTCGCACTGTTCGCGAAGTGCAGAATACTATAGGCAGTTGTTTATCTCCTAAACAAAAACCGTTGAATATGTATAAGGCTGTCTGAGGTAAAACTGGCAGGGTTACCGATGGATATTTATGGGCTACTAGTTTTGTCTTTCCCCGGACTTCAAACCGCGATCGTGATAATGTACGGAATGTCCATCCGTATCACTTTTCACTTATCACTAAGCTTTTCGTAACATGAATCCTGCAGATTACGGTTATGTTAAAGGTTACGAAATGATAACGATGCCCACGAAGTGATATCGTCATGAATCTCCTACAATTGCAGCAATGCACCTGCAAATTAGGACCCACCTTCTTGCTTATATCAGTCGTCAGAGATCCCAGTCATGCAGTCGTTAGAACTTCCTTTTAAGTGCCATCAAAACACTTGTCATGAAAATGTTCGACTTTCACAGTACTCCCTACATCGATTTTCCTCAACCTATTCCTAGACTGATATACATTTCTTCTAGTGACTTACGAGAAAAAATACGAAAAGAAAAAGAAACTGATTTACGAAAAATTGGAAACCCATCTGACCTAAAGTAATTCGATCCGGCTTAAAACTGTGTAGTTGTTTGTTGATGACTGCCTTTGACTTTAAGGGTAAACTGGTAACGTGTTATTGATACGTTGTAAGAGAACTATACGGTCAATTCAGCTGGAACCTGAGTTGGCACTGACCGTGACAGTGTGACAACACAAATGTGGAGTTTTATCCGCGAAATTCTATGTTTTGATCTGGTGAATTAAAAAGCGGCGAGGTTTCCTGGCTGAAGTGATGCAGTGATATTTATGAGTTATCAAGGCACGCTGACTATTTTGTACAATGCTGACAGCGAATTCATGGTGAGTGGAAATTGAAAAATTAGTTTCTCTAATGAAGCAATAAGGTCCTGTGACAAGGTGATGTGTTATGTTAGCGATGAAAGCACTCCTCTTCTTTAACCCGGCGCCAAATGAGTCCAGTTCTAGAGCCTTTCACACCATTCGTGACAAATATATTCGTATCAGATTGAAGCACGAATGAAGCGTAGGTTTCAAAACCTATAGCTGGTTATACAATGTTAGCGTATATAATCAGCACAATGAATATTCTTCAGGCGTTAATACAACGATTAGCCGTCACCCTCCAGGCTGACCCGGAGGTTGACTCGCCATTTCCTGGGACCCTGCCATACATGGGGACCTCATCTGAAGTGATGATAAGGCCTTCTGGTGTTAATTTAAAACGCAATCATACACAACCACACTTTCCGTAACAGCACCAGTCGAAGTTTTAAAACTCTCTAAGGAAACAATTTTCTCGAAAAATTGTCCTCGTGAAAAAGTGGACAAACGTATTCCCGCGGGCATGCAGTAACATTTACAGGAATTGAATTTGAATTTGTTCCCGGGTTTGTTATGTACTGACCTAACTGATCCTGGTTAGACAGTATCTCTGTGCGAACACAAAAGGCCTGTGACATGTAAAGCACAATGACTAATTCCCTCCCATGTCATGTTATCATGTGTGGATTTTTGTCAATAAGAAGAGAATTTTAACACTTGACGACTGGTTCCACCTGGTTCCCCGCCAAACCCTGTACGCAGTGAGCGAGAATATTAAAACAATTCAATAATTCGATCAGTTATAGGGTAAACCTCACATGCGGCCATTGACTCATCTTCACCATACATAAATCTTCTTGACATATTTGTTGATATCAACAGAAAACCTGGTCCAGGAGCTCTATATAATTGTCTTTTCTCGCATGTATTCATGCGTATGCAATAAATGTGACTTCTTCCAGGTGTTAGAAGCTGCTTGTATAATTCTAGACAAAATTAGCCTCATTAGTTTCGTAATTTCCTATAAATATCACAAACTATGTAATCTGTTATACCTGACACTTTTAGTTGCGCAGAATTACCCGATACTAAGTTGATTGCATTCATCAAGGTAAGACGTGCCATTCGGGGAGTCTGTAGATTCTTTAAATACAGCCAAGTTAGATATATATATTTCGCAGTCTTTGATATATACTTGTCCGAACATATAGTAGATCACCATTAAACCATCTGCGGAATGACAAAGATCGAGCCTGATGAATATAAGATTAGTCATCATATACATATGGCGTACGTCAACCATGTGGAACCAGCCCCAAAGCTCGTTACTTCTGACTAAATCATCGGTTCCTTGGCCACCTCTGCAGCTTTCACGTTTACATCTATACCGATATTTTGCTTTCCTTGAAGGGTGACAAGAAAATGCTGTGTGTTTCTGATATGTAGACCAGAAAAGGCTAGTCTATACCTCTTCAGGTCAGTATCCCGGCAGCCAAAGACACTGATGTGTGAAAGGGAAAAGCAAGTGTGGCCTGTGCAATATACTGACTGTCAGCGAGTGAGTAGCGGTCTCTGATACCTGACGGGCCAGAGTGAACAATTATTTTCTGCAATAGAAAAATCCTTTTTATAGAAAGATATTGCAATCTATCGCATGTTTGTCGGACAGAGTCTACGATTTTCTATAAATATATAGATTTTGCTTTTATACATCGCCTACCCCTGTGTTCAAATTGGATCTGCCCGTTTAGGCAATCTAGACCCTACAGAAACGCTCTGAAAATTTTGCTCAATGTATTTTTAAAAAGTACACCCAGGAAAAGGTAAACACAGTAACACAAACAACCAAATTACGTACGAGACGGTTGGAAGGTTAACTGTCGAGAACATCATATTTTGCGTACCCCTTTTAAAAATACAAGAACAGATGCAAACACATGCTTCTACGATCTGCACACGCTTCTAATAATATTTTTCCGAGAAAAAAAAATATCCATCCTTAGGCTATTTGGGGGCAGAAAAATGTCATAGGTTACTGTGTGGACAAGGTTGGGAGATAATTAACTTTTTCCAATGCAATGGGGGGACAGTCTTCAGATGTGCCATCTGCAGGGACTAAGTATTCAGTGACGAGATTACACAGCCTGCATTGTTACCCTTGTAACTCTGACGCTTGCCGTTCCAACCGTTTTAGTGTTTTCTAAGAATAGTCGGGAACCAATGTGAAGAAATGGACACGCGTCTCTGTGGGCGCTAAGATATACATTATCATGACAAAGGCCACTTAGATATCTCTCCGGCCAAGAGTATAAGCGAAATTTCGAATTAGAATAGGCTCCTGAGTGACAGATTGTCGGTGTCGACAAAGTCGTGGCTAACTGTTCTCAATTATTGTTCAGAAAGTGGATTCCGCATGCCCGGAAGCAATCTCTCCAGCTTGTACTATATGCCCAGTACGCGTGAGTAGACTGCCGCTCTCAACAAATAAACAAACATGCAGGCGTGCTCCCTAAATGACGGGATTTTGGAGGAGGTAAGTTTTACTTGCTAATCCTCGAGCGTGTCTTTGGACCACTCTCAATTTATAAATTCAGTTAAGTGTACGGTAAGGGAAATACCATTTAGCCTGGACCTGTATCGCCATTGAGCGTCACGATGTGACATCTCATGTCGGTGAATATCACACGAGGACATAAATGTGGAGTTCCTCTGAGAGATTCAACCTTCTTACGATGATCTCAAGAATTAAATGCGGCCAAGCGGCCTTGCTGAAGTGATGCTGGGATATTTATGAGTAATCAAAGCCCAGCTGATGACTCTGCACAAGGCTGGTAATGAATTCATGCCGAATGGAAAGTGAAAAACTATTTTTTTTCTAATGAAGCAATTAGGTCATTTGACAAGCTGATGGGGTATGTTAGCGATGACAACACTACTCTCCCTAAATCCTGTACTATGCGTCTGCAGTAATATAACCTCGAACGATTCGAAAGTTTCAAAATATGTAACTGGTTATATGCCGCTAGCCTATAATGACCACAACGGTTAGTCTGCAGTCGTAAAGTCTTCAAAATATTTAAAGCCAACATTTAACTTAATTACACACACGAAAAAGCCTTCGACTGTTTCTAAGTAGTGAACAAAGTGCCTGACAATGTCAGGAAGTCAGTGATGTAGTCGTGTGAGCAAGAGAAGGCCCAGGTTTTGGAATTGGAGCCATGCGGTAGGTACATGTGACTACATACGAAAAGTGTTCTAAAACTGATTTATTTCGTTCGTACTTTGAGCATTACCCCAAAGATTTTTACCTTTTAACGTTGAGGGGGGGGAGGCTGTCGTTTTCAATGTACTTTTGTGTCTTAAATTCAGAAATCGACAACTTTTACCCGACCAGTCTCCATTTAGGTAGAATTTCTATTAGGCCTGTATATAGGTCGTCCCGTCTCAGACAAAAGTGACAGTTTACCGATGGATATTTTCGCCCTGCTAGTTCTGTCTATCTTCAGACTTCACACCGCGTTCGTGATAGGGCCCATCCGCACGACTTTTCACTCATCGCTAAGCTTTTCGCAACGTGAATTCCGCAAATTATGGCCAAGTTAATGATTACGAAAGCATTACGAAGCTTTTGACATGATGCCGTCCGGAATTTCAGTTAAATGCAGCGACCTACGCCATCGTTCTGCTTAAAGCAAATGTTACAGAGCCCCATTATCGAATCGTTATAACTTCCCGTTAGTACGCTGCAACCCAGTTTCCTGCATCGATTTTCTCGCAAACCTTTTTTCTTAAATCTGATATATACTGGCAAAAGGCAGTTACGAAATAAATATGGAAAACCTGATTTAGGATGACTAGGAAACCCTTGTCACCTGAAGGAATTCGATCCATCTTAATCTGTGTAGTCGGCTATTCATTCCTACCTTTGCATTTTTGGGCAAACATATAACGTGTTATTGATTCATTATAATTTATTTATTTGATTAGTGTTTTACGCCATACTCAAGAATATTTCACTTATACGACGGCAACCAGTATTATTGTGAAACCAACGACCAACAGGGCGCGGCTGAAACCAACGACCAACCGCAGGTTGCTGGCTGACCTTCCCAATTACGGCTGCAGAGGAAGCCAGCATGAGCAGGACTTGAACTCACAGCGACAGCATTGGTGAGAGGCGTCGGATCATTATGCTGCGCTAAATCGCTAACCGACTGACCCACGGAGCCCACCTCCCCCCCAAAGAGTCTTTATAACTTCCTGTTCGTGCGCTGCAATGCGTGTGCCTTAAAAATGTTCAATTTCTCACCCAATTTCCTTCATCGATTCTCTCGAAACGTTTTGTTTAAATCTAATATATATTTGCAAAAGAGAGTTAAGAAAAAAAATCAAGAAAGCTGATTTACGACGATTGGGAAATCCTAGTTACCTGAAGGAAACCGGTCCCGCTTAATCTGTGTAGTCGGCTGTTAAACTTATAACGTGTTATTTATTCATTATATATTTATTTATTTATTTGATTGGTGTTTTACGCCATACTCAAGAGTATTTCCCTTATACGACGGCGGCCAGCATTATGGTGGGAGGAAACCGGCCAGAGCCCGGCTGAAACCCACGACCATCCGCAGGTTGCTGGCTGACCATCCCACTTTCGGCCGGAGAGGAAGCCAACATGAAGCTGAATTGAACTCACAGCTACCGCATGGGTGGTAGGCTTCGGGTCATTGTGCTGCGCTAGCGCGCTAACCGACTGAGCCGATTCGTTATAAAAGAACTACGGTCAATACAGCTTGGACCCAAGTTGCCATTAATTGAGCGTGACAATATGACAACTCATGGCGGTGACAGAGATGCGGAGCATTAGCCCAGAAACTCCATGTTATTACGATCGTCTCCTGAAGTAAACAGCGACCAAGTTTCCTCACTGAAGTGATGCTGTGATATTTATGAGTTATCAAGGCCAGCTGAGGAATTTGTGCAAGGCTGGTAATGAATTCATGCCAAGTGAAACTTGAAAAACTAGTTTTTCTAATGAAGCAATTAGGTCACGTGACAAGGCGGTTTGTTATGTCAGAGATGAGAGCATTCCTCTTCCTAAATCCTGCGCCCAACGAGTCAGTTCTATTATATAACGGATATATTCGCATCGAGCAGAAACAGGAATGAAGTGTTAGTTTCAAAAATATAACTAGTTGTAGCAACTAAGGAAAACAACGGATAGTCTCCGAGAATTCAAATGGATTAGAAAATGTTTCAAATCCTTTCACCTTGTCGATCAAAGATTGCAGACATTAATACACACGCGAACTGTCACCCTCGCGGCTGACTCGCAGATTTATTCCCAATTTATTGGGATCCTCTTCCGAGGTAATGGTAAGATCCTCTGGTGTTAATTTAAAACACAACCAATCACAACCACAGTTTGCGTAATAACACCAGTCGGGGTTTTAAAAGTCTCCAGGGAAACAATATTCTTGAGAAATTGTCCTCTTGAAAAAGTCCGCAAAGGTGTTCCAGCGGCCGTGCAGTAACATTTACAGGAATTGAATTTGTTTCCTGGTTTGTTATATACTGACCCAGCTGGTCCTGGTTCAGCTGTATTTCAGTGTACATCAGTTGTGCATAAAATAATGGATGGAAAAGATTACAGCATGGGGAGAAAAAGAATGTCAGTGACGACAGAGCCATACTTGGCAAAATGGTCATACGTAACACGAGAAATCCCGAGTCTGGTCAGTTTCCCTTACGTAGTATTACATCCTATAACTATTCAGGTAAGTGCGTAAAACCTAACAAGTTACCCACCCCACAGCCCTCTGCCTTTAGCAGAAGTTAATCGTGACAAATAACGGAAGCAATGATCCAAGCTTTGGCCCGATTGACTTTAGACGAGAATCGGTCTCTATTACATGTACACCATAAGACTTAGGACAACGGAATTACAGTTTCACTTTTCAAAAACTGCATACTGTGGGTACTACATTTTTTTTTAACATTCTTAAACTTGAAAGAGAGGTTTTAAAATACTGTATATCTTTAAGACACGATTATTTCGTCATAGTAGTTAAAATTTTTTCCACATGTTGCCGGGGCGAAATTCTTTAGCTGTACCGAGCCAGTGTCAGTGAGCTCGACTCTCATCTATTTCTGTACCGTATGTGTTTATGTAGGTAGATGTATGTGATAGTAAATGTCGCGTTTTTCTAAATCCACCGTGATATATAAACGTATAAAAAAAAACAACTTAAATAAAAGCAGCTGACTGGAGGACATCCTCCTAAAGTCAAAGGCAGAAAGTATTATCAAGACGAGTGAATGTGAAATTCTCAACGATCACCTTTGGCGAAAACACCGGGTGTGGATGGCTTGGGTAAGTTTCCGCTTCCTCGTAAAGTGAACACAGGTGAGTTCCGTTGAGGGACATTCTTCATTCACCACGGCGTCACTCTGCGGACTTAATTCCGGCAAGTGTAATCAACCGATGTTCAAAGGATTCCACAATGAGTGGAGTTGAACTGGCACAGTCGGAGGTTTGACGCCCCGGAAGATTACATTTCCAGCCGTCAAGGATATTAAAAACCAAGTAGGAGGGGTTAACAATCAAACAGGGGCTTCGGGGGTCGGATGGGGCCAAGCAGGCCGAAAAAATTCGCAGTTTTACGCCTGAAGAATGACATGAAAATCCTGTCTATTGCTGATGTGTGAAGTCACTGGAGAGCAGACAAGACTAAGCTATACCTGTCCAGCTCACTATCCCTGGCAGCCAAAATGGGGAATGTGAGAAAGGGAAGAGTACAAGTATATGCTGGCGCTGAGAAGACAGCGGTCTCTAATACCCGATGGGTATAAAATTATAAAATTATTTTCTGTGACAAAAAATACATCGCTTTCTAGACATGAACATATTGCAATGTACCAAACCTTTTTTGGGGACGCAGAATTCCATTGAAAAATGAGCCATTCTTACCCACTACAGCGATATGTTGTCTCTATGCGTTATATATGTTTGAGTTGTTACATTAATTTAGGGAATGTTAGGCCTTATATATAGAAGCATATCAAACATTTATTCGCTTTTTTACTAAGAGCACAGGAAGAGACCAAAACAGTAATAATCCTGATAACAGGATGCAACACAAGATATTGATTATCAAATCAGTTAAACTAGATAAAGCGCCACCTGTTTCATGTGCGTGTGTACAAAGAAATCATCCGTCGAGGATAACTAGTTCCTGTCAACTGAATTCATGGTCTTCTTAATGTCAATGCAAATGGAAGCCTCTTCCATCTGCTTACACATCTAACAATATTTTAACGGGAAAGCTAGATTAAACATACTCATCATTGAGCTTTATTACCGCGACAAAAGTCACACCGTCTTCTCGTGACAACTCGAGAAGGTAATTAACATTAACAATGCGGCCAACAGACAAACCTTCATAGATGTCATCTACAGGGACCAAGTGTTCACCGCAGTCCCCATTCCTACCCATGTTGCATTTCGAACTGTTCCCATGATTTTTGTGTTCAATTAGAGGGCAGAAAGTGGATTCCCCTTCCCCGGAGGAAATTACTCCACCTTGTACAATAAGCCTGAGAAGACTACCGCTGCCAAACAAATAAACAATCAGGCTGAATGGCTAAATGCCGAACGGAAGAAGTAGTTTTAGTGCACAGGTGAGCCGTTCAGACGAACATGTTTTAGTGAATGAAAAATACAGTTTAATGAACGAAAATTACGTACAGCATGCCATTCAAGCCATAGGCATGAGTTAGAGTTCGAGTTCTTCTCTAACCTTCAGCTGGCAAATGATCACACGTAGCCGGTGGAATTTGGCCTCTTGTAACCTTGCCTTAGTTATTCCATCTGTTCATCTAAAGGACTCAACTGTAGTAACTTGTTTGCCCCCTAGATGCCATCTGGATGGAGTGTCTGTGGTATACATAGTATATGTCGCCTTAGAGACGCAGCATTAACTCCCCCTTTTTCCGTGCCGCATAGAAATTGTACTTGAGAAAAAGAATCTTCATCACAGAATCAATAAAAAATAGGAAATAGGAAATAATAAAAAGATGATAAAATACAAGGAAATCAGTAAACAGGGTAATATAAAGACGAACATTTGTTCCCCCGACGGTGATCTAGTCTGAGGCCTGTTCATCTCATGACAGTTTATGCACGCAAAAACTGGTGTACTTCAAGGTGATATGGTCTATATAGTCTAACGGTTAGATTAACTATGGAATAGATACACTTATATTGACTGGGTGTGAATGGGAAATAAACTGCGTGTTTCCAACACCATCAGCTGTATAACTTCATTTGCCTTTTACGTTTCGTCACGGGGAAGCGGTGACCTCAGATCTCTAATGCGACATAAAACATGCGCCCATAACGCTCAAATTTGTTTCCATCGCGTTGTATATAAGGTAATAGCCCTGTAGACTTGTGTAAGGCATGGTGCTTACCTTAGTTTACGGGACAAAAATCATCTGCCATGTAGTAGTGAGCAACTATGAGTCGACTGGGAAAGAAGTTAACGAAACTTTTAGTCACAGCTAAATTAAAAGCATTCATGAAATGAAGTTGGGCCTCCATTAATCCTACAAGTCATTCCGGAATTTCCGTGCCTTGCCCATGATCATTGCTCAACATCATTCCCGTGTCACCGGAAGTTCGGAGCTGACATCAGGAAATCGAACCATCTAAAAAAAACAAGTTTTGATTTCCGCACATCAGGTGAGATTCGTAATTTTACACTCCAAGACCGGAGAAAATGTTGAATTGCCAAAACTCCTGAAAAAAAAAATGCCTCAACAGCTTTTAAACAACCTGTGTAACGTATATGTCATTCAACTTTACCGTGATGTGAAGCCACATTTTAGCACAGGTTTATGGGGGGGGGGGGGGGTAAAAGAAATTGACGTATGACTTTGCCAGGTTACTGTGCTCTTATCATGATGCAAGCAATCTAAGATTTAACTTCAGTCATTGCTCTTATTCACGGAGATAATATATATTATCTCCTATATACATATTGAAAAATATTCATGTAACGAATCCTTCTTTTTAAGATACCCTCCTTTGCTTTGTCGATCCCATATATGCCATCTTTAACTCAAACCTTTGGTGTTTACACAGAATACCACGAAACGAGGACCAGCTGGGTCAGTGCATAACAAAGCAGAGAACAAATTCAATTGTAAATGTTACGCCCGCGGGAACACGTTTGTTCAGTTTTTCACGAAAATAATTTTGCGAGAAAATTGTTTCTCTGGAGAGTTTTAAACGCCCGACTAGAGCTATTACGGAAACTGTGGTTGCGATTGATTGTGTTTTAAATTAACACCAGAGGGCCTTATCATCACTTCGGATGAGGATCCCATTTATAGCAAGGTCCCAGTACATCGTGAGTAAACCGTGAGGTCGACAGCTCAACTGTGTTTTAACGCCTGCAATATTTGGTCGACTCGCCAAACTGTTTAAGCAGAAGTTACAAGACGAGATGAAATTAACCATTTTCCACTCGTTTTCTGGCCCCTGGATACAATCCGTTGTGGTCATTATAGGCTAACGCTGTATAGCCAGTTATATCTTTTGAAAGTTACGTATCATTCGTACATAACCGCCATCAATTCTCGTTTCGTGCAGGGTTTAGAAAGAGGAAAGCTTTAATCGCTGACATAACACATCACCTTGTCACATGACCTTCATTAGAACAACTAGCTTTTCAGATTCAACTGGGCATGAATTCATTACCAGCCTTGCACAAATTCCTCAGCTGGCCTTAATAATTCATAAATATCACAGCATCACTTCGTTAAGGAAATCTGGCCGGTTTTGAATTCACAAGACCTTCGTAATAACATGGAATCCTTCGGATAAAACTCCGCATTTGTGTGGTCGTGTGATAGTCAACGACAGGAGTTGTCACACTGTCTCAACGTCTTATAATGAATCAATAACACGTCACCAGTTTATCTATAAAGCCATAGGTAGGAAATAACAAGTGATTAATCAGATTACGCCCGAGCCAATTACTTTTTAGGTGGAAGGAATTTCCCAGTTCAAATAAACCAAACTTTTGTATCTTTTTTCCTAAGTCCCACATAGAAAGACTTAATTGAAAGGTCGTGAAAAAACGAATTAGGAAATCGGGTGAAATGTTGGACATTGTCATGGCAAGCGTTTTGCAGCGCTCTAGCCGGAATTCATAACCACTCCATAACGGGGTTCCATGACATTTATTGGAAGCAGGACGATGGGATATGTGGCTGGAACTATCTTGAATTCCAGACGACATCACGTCAAGAATGTCGTTAACATTTCCTATCCTTTCATAACTTCACCATAATCTGCAGGATTCATGTTGCGAAGAGCTGCCCCCGGTGAGTAAAAATTGGTGCGGATGGACATGCCGTAACCTATCAAGATCGCAGTTTGATGTTTGGGGAGAGATAGAACTAGCTGCGAGTAAATATCCATCGGTAACCCGGTTAATTTTACTTCAGTGACAACCATATATATAGGCCTTATACAAATTTCACTTAAGTGCACAGGGGTTGGGTATGGCTAATCGAATTTCTGAATTTCATGCCCAACAATACATCCAACAGACACGTTGATAAAGTTATTGACCTACATTAAGTCGTTCATTGTTACCATGATTTGTATATATTATTCCATCAAGTAACCTCACAAGAGCATGCGTCGTTTTGTGCTTCTCCGTCTTTACATTAATATACAAAGGCAGTAAAATGCACGCGAGGAGATAGACAGGTGCTCAGTCTTTTTGCAATTGTTTAAGGAATGTCTTTTCCTCAAGATCGAGTTTTGGGGAAGTCAATATTATCCCCGGTTTCAGCGTATAAATCGATGATTCTCATCTGATATGCGGAAACCACAACCTCTTTTTTCAGACGGGTCAATTTCCTCATGTCATCTTAGAATCTCCGGTGATCCAGGAGTAATTTTCGTCCGATGATATCACATAAACAAGAACAGAACAGAGGAGTGTCTGGAGGTGTTCAACTAACTACGACGTCAGTCGAGGCAATGACGTGTTCCTCTCTAAAACAAGCTGATGAAGTTTAACACTCTATATCAGAAAAAATGTCATGTGACCCTTCACGATACCGAAGTGTAGAAAATAAATATAGATGTCAAGTGTAAAACAACAGAGTACAGCCTCGGACCAGTGTGGTTGCGTGTTGGAATCCAGCTCTGGCTGCAACAGTTGTGGCTTTACGTCAAGATATTTGCCAACTTCCTCTAATCGTAAACCTCCTCAATGTTAAAAAGTGAAGTATGTTGGGGTGCTGCTCAAACTAAAAATGACGTTAACAAATTTTAAGACGGCTTTTACTGCCTCCAATTTCAAAACCACGGCCTTCCCTTGTTCACACGATCAAACCACTCTGTCGCTGACATTGTCAAGCACTACTTAAAAACAGTCGAAGGCTTATTTTTGTGTGTAATTAGGTTAAATGTCGGTTTTATACATTTTGATGACTTCAACACTGGAGACTATCTGTTGTTGTCATTATTGTGCTCATTATATCAGAGCCTATATTACTGGAGCCGTTTCGCACAGGATTTAGAAAGAGGAATGTTGTCATCGCTGACATAACACATCATCTAATTGCTTCATTAGAAAAACTAGTTTTTCAATTTCAACTCACCATCAATTCACAGTCAGCATTCTACAGAGTCATCAGCGTGCCTTGATAACTCATAAATATCACAGTATCACTTCAGTAAGGACGCTTGGGAGCTTTCCTTTCACGAAGTCTTCGTAATAACATGGAATCTCTTGCATTTCTCTGTTTTGTTCTGTTATGGTCACCGACATGAGTTGTCACATTGTCACGCTCAGTGGCAACTGGGGTCCAAGTTGTATTGTATTCCCCTTTTCGCACACCTAAATGAATTTAGAAACCGACAGTTGTCAAAAGATATGCGAGGATTAGCTGGTATAGCTTACATCACATCTTGTACGCAAACTCCTTAACGATCATTCACTACAATTTTATTCTCGCATACGAAAATTTGTTCATGCCAGTCATTCACCCGTGCAAGTGAGCTGCATCCTTTAAAATCCTGTTCGTCATTCAGAGAAACAACCTAATTGTCTAGTTGTTTGGCAGCAGTAGTCTACTCACTATTACAGGGCATATTGTACAAGCTGGAGTGATCTCCTCCGGGCACGAGGAATCTACTTTCTGTCCACTAAATGAGAACACTTATTCATGACTTTCTCCTCCCTGGGCACTGACAATTTGTCACTCAAGAATATATCTAATTCTGCATTTCGCTTACCCTTGGCGTATTAACAGGCGCCCGTGAGAGATCTAAGTGGCCTTTGTCATAATAATGTATATCTTTGCGCCCACACAAACTCGTGTCGTCCATTTCTTCACAGTGCATTCCAATTAGACTTAGCTCTGTGGACGACTCATCTGAAGGTTCCCTCTTGATTCCAATGTAAGTGTTAATTATCTCTCAACTTCGTCGATATGGTATGACATTTTCATGCCCCCAAATAGCTCAAGGACGGATATGTTTGATACACTTTTCTTAGAAAAATATTATTAGAAGCGCATGCAGATCGAAGAGGCTTGTGTTTGCATCGTACTTGCATTATTAAACATGTACACAACACATCATGTTCTTGGCAGTTAATCTTCTCTGTGGACGATGGAGTTAGGGAGATTGTGCAAAAGGAAGCACCCAGGAGCTCTCACCAATGTGAGTTCAAGTCCAGTTCATGCCGGCCTCCTCCCTGGTCCTACATGGGAAGGTCTGTCAGCCACATGCGGATGGTCGTGGGTTTTTCCCCCGTGCTTTGCTCGGTTTCCTCCTATCATAATGTTGGCCGCCGTCGTATAAGTGAAATGTTCTTCAGTATACAGGGCGTAAAACACGAATCAAATAAAACCAGCCATTCTGAAAGGAATTTGACTTTTATTTTGTTTTGTTGAATCATGTTTACTTCATACCCTGTACATCTTTTAAAAAATACACTGAACAAATGTTTAATGCGTTTCTATCAGGTGTACATTCAATAAAAGAACAGCTCAAATTACAACATATCTGTAGACGGTATAAAAGTACATTTTCCAGCCGAATCGACAAGAATGCAACAGAAAATAATCGTTTACTGTGGCCCATCAGGTATCATAGGCCACCACCCTCTTGATGCTAATCATTGCCGATGCTAATCATCATCACTTCTGCTCTTCCCTTTCACATATTCCTGTGTTTGGCTGCCAGGGATAGTGCGTCTGACAGGTATAAATTGTCTGCTCTCCAATGACAACACCCATCAGCAAAAGACAGGATTTTCTTATCAGCCGTAACACTGTGACTTTTCTCCCCACTGCTTGGCACCATCCGAACCTCTTTACGCCTCACACTTGGGTGGTAACATCGTAGACGCCGGGATATGTATTCTTCCGCCCCGTCAAAACTCCGACTGTTTCAACTCACCGTTAATCATTGTGCAATCCTTTGCACATCGGCTCATTGCATTTGCCGGAAATGCGTCCGCAGGTGGACGCTGAGAATGAATGTGGAATGTCGCTCAACCAAACTCAACTATTTATACCATAAAGAGAAGCTGAAACTGACCAAGTAATCCACACTAGATATTTTCGCCAAGGGTCATTCTGCTGGCCAAAATCGAGAATTTTTCTTCATCAAGTCTAATGCCTTGGATTTAGAAGGGTGTCCTCCATTCAACAATCGAATTAGAATTATACCGAATATCACACTGTCCTCAGTGACTACCTTGGGCCCAGTTCCACATGGCTGATGTAGGCGAAATGTACGATGACAAATATGTCTCCGTCTTATCTTCATGAGGCTCGGTCTTTCTCATTCAGCACACAGTGCACTGATGACCTGCTAGCTTCAGACAACCCTATATAGCAAAGGCTGTGAAAGGTATACACCAACCTTCGTTGGATTTATAGGAAATTACACACTCTCCACATGGTACGACTGCCCTCGATAAATGCAATCAACTTTGTATCTGATGATTTTGTGGAATTAAAAAGTGTCATAATCTCACGTTTTAATGCCTAAAACTGCAGAAAGCGGAGGAGGTCTGCCAGTCGCCAGCTGCCGTGGCTCTCTGAAGATTGACAAAGAGAGACACGACATGATAAAAGCTCAATCCGGGGCTAAATTCCCAGCGATGAAATAAGACACTGTGGTTATCTGGCCTATAATTTACTTGACACACTGTGGTTTTCTCCCGTCCTGTACAGCTATACACCGGTCATCGATTGATTGTCATTTTGAACCATTGTTGACACAAACGCCAGACCCTAGCCTTTGTTATCAGAAAGAGAACCTGTTTCTTGTTTATTACTCTGGAATCTCTTGCTGTATCAAGTGTTTTATCATCAATAAAATCCCGTCAGAAGAAAGAAGCCACCTGGCGGCAAACTTGAAGCAAACACCGCTCTGGTCAGTTTACCTTACTTAGCATTTTATTCTATAACTGTTCAAACAAATGGTTAAGAACTAACAAGTTACCCACCCCACAGCCCTCTGCCTTTAGCAGAAGTTGAACGTGACAAATAAAGGAAGCAATAATCCAAGCTTTGGTTCCATTGACTTTAGACGAGAATCGGTCTTTATTACATATACACCATAAGACTTAGTACAACGGAATTATAGTTTCACTTTTCAAAAGTTCCATACAGTGGGTACTACATTTTTTTTAACATTCTTAAACTTGAAAGAGAGTTTTTAAAATACTGTATATCCTTAAGACACGATTATTGCGCCATTGTAGTTACAATTTTTCCCACCTGATACCGGGGCGAGAGTCTTTAGCTGTACTGAACCAGTGTCACTGACCTCGAATCTGCATCTATTTGTGTACCGTTGGTGTTTATACATGTACAACTATATGACAGTAAACTTCGCGTTTTTTTCTAAATCCACCGAGATATATAAACGTATTAAAAGCTTCAACTAAAGCAGATGACTGGAGGACAGACTCCTAAAATTCAAGGCAGATAATATCAAGAAAAGTCCATGTAAAACCCTAACCCATCACCTTTGGCGAAAACACCGAGTGTGGATGGCTTGGGTAAGTTTCCGCTTCCTCGTAAAGTGAACACAGGTGAGTTCCGTTGAGGGACTTTCTTCATTCACCACGGCGTCCCTCTGCGGACTTATTTCCGGCAAGTGTAATCAACCGATGTTCAAAGGATTCCACAATGAGTGGAGTTGAACTGGCACAGTCGGAGGTTTGACGCCCCGGAAGATTACATTTCCCGCCGTCAACGATATTAACAACCAAGTAGGAGGGGTTAACAATCAAACAGGGGCTTCGGGGGTCGGATGGGGCCAAGCAGGCGGGAAAAAGTCACAGTTTTACGCCTGAAGAATGACATGAAAATCCTGTCTATTGCAATTGGGGGAAGTCATTGGAGAGCAGACAACACTAAGCTATACCTGTCCAGCTCACTATCCCTGGCAGCCAAAATAGGGAATGTGAGAAAGGGAAGAGTATAAGTATATCCTGGCGCTGAGAAGACAGAGGTCTCTAATCCCTGATGGGCCGCAGTAAAAAATTATTTTCTGTGACAAAAAATACATCGCTTTCTAGACATGGACGTATTGCAATGTACCAAACCTTTTTGGGGACGCAGTTATATATGTTTTTACCTGTTAAATTAAATTAGGGAATGTTAGGCCTTATATATATAAAACATGTCACACATTTATTCGTTTTATTACAAAGTGAACATGGAAAGACCAAAACAGTAATATTCATGATAACAGAAAGCAACACAAGATATTGATTATCAGATAAGTTACTCTTGTGAGAGCTCCACCTGTTTCATGTGCGTGTGTGAAAAGAAATCATCCGCCCAGGAAAACTACTTCCTGTCAACTGAATTCATGGTTTTCTTAATGTCAATGGAAATGGAAGCCTCTTCCATCTGCTTACACATCTAACAATATTTTAACGGGAAAGCTAGATTAAACATGCTCATCATTGAGCTTTATTACGGCGACAAACGTCATACCATCTTCTCGTGACAACTCAGGTAATTAACATTAACAATGCGGCCAACAGACAAACCTTCATAGATGTCATCTACAGGGACCAAGTGTTCACCGCAGTCCCCATTCCTACCCTTGTTGCATTTCGAACTGTTCCCAGGATTTTTGTGTTCAATTAGAGGGCAGAGAGTGGATTCCCCTTCCGCGGAGGAAATTACTCCACTTTGTACAATAAGCGTGAGAAGACTACCGCTGCCAAACAAATAAACAATCAGGCTGGCTGGTTAAATGCCGAACGGAAGAGGTAGTTTTGGTGCACAGGTGAGCCGCTCAGACGAACATGTTTTAGTGAATGAAAAATACAGTTTAATGAACGAAAATTACGTACAACATGCCATTCAAGCCATAGGCATCAGTTAGAGTTCGAGTTCTTCTGTTGCTGAAGATAAGAAAAGTTCTAACCTTCAGCTGGCAAATGATCACAAGTGGAATTTGGCCCCTTGTAACCTCACCTTAGTTATTCCATCTGTTCATCTATATGACTCAATTGTAGTAACTTGTTTGCCCCCTAGATGCCATCTGGATGGAGTGTCTGTGGTATACATAGTATATGTCGCCTTAGAGACGCAGCATTAACTCTCCCTTTTTCTGTGCCGCATAGAAAGAGTTCTTGAGAAAAAGAATGTTCATTACAGAATCGGAAAATGATAAAAAAGATGATAAAATACAAGGAAATCAGTAAACACGGTAATATAAAGAAGGACATTTATCCCGCCCTTCCCGCGACGGTAATCTCTTCTGAAGTCTCATAAATAATTCTCTTCCTGGATATCTGACGTTATAGAGCTTCCTAGATCCTGCCCATTGTGTAATACTGTTCACCTCACAACAAATTATGCGCATAAAAACTGGTGTACTTCACGGTGATATGGTCTATATAGTCTAACGGTTGGATTAACTATGGCCTAGGTACCGTTATGTTAACTGCGTGTGTCTGGGATATCAACTACGTGTATCCAACACCATCGACTGTATGGCTTGATTTGACTTTTACGTTTTGTGACTAAGAACCGGTGACCTCAAATCTGTAATGCAACTTGAAACATGCGCCCATAACGCTCAAATTTGTTTCCATCGCGTTGTATATAAGGTAATAGCCCTGTAGAATTGTGTCAGGCATGGTGCTTACCTTAATTTACGGGCTAAAAATCATCTGCCGTGTAGTGGTGAACAACTATGAGTCGACCGTGTCACCGGAAGTTCGGAGCTGATACCAGGAAATATACCCATCTTAAAAAAAAAAAACACAGCCTTTGATTTCCGCACATCGAGCTTCGTAAATTTACACGGAGACAATGTTGAATCCGGGCACTAAACGAGAACACTTAGTCATGGCTTTCTCCTCCCTGAGCACTGACAATTTGTCACTCAAGAACATATCTAATTCGGGATTTCGCTTACCCTTGGCGTATTAACAGGCGCCCGTGAGAGATCTAATTGGCCTTTGTCATAATAATGTATATCTTTGCGGCCAGAGAGACCCGTGTCGTCCATTTCTTCACGGTGCAGAAAACATCGTATCAGTGCGAAAATCAAGCGTCAGAGTTACAATGGTAACAATACATGCTGTGTAATCTCTCCCGTGAAGATGTAATTCCTGTGGTTCTCACATCTGAAAGTTGACTCTTCATTCCAATGTAAATGTTAATCATCTCTAAACTTTGTCGATACGGTATGACATTTTCTGCCAACAAATAGCTCAAGAACGAGAATGTTTGATAGACTTTTCTTAGAAAAAATATCATTAGAAGCGCGTGCAGATCGAACAGTCTTATGTTTGCATCGTTCTTGTATTGTTAAACATGTACACAACACATCATGTTCTTGGCAGTTAATCTTCTAAATATTTGGGCCTCTGTGGCCGAGGGAGTTAGGGCGCTAGTGCAAAAGGAAACACCCAGGAGCTCTCACCAATGTGAGTTCAAGTCCAGCTCAAACTGGCTTCCTCTCTGGCCCTACATGGGAAGGTCTGCCAGCAACCTGCGGATAGTCATGTGTTTTTCCCCTGGCTCTGCTCGGTTTCCTCCCACCATAATGTTGGGCGCAGTCGTATAAGTGAAATGTTCTTGAGTATACACGGCGTAAAACATCAATTAAATAAATGCAAATATTTTGTAAGGAATTTGTTTTTATGTTCTTTTGGGTATCATGTTTGCTTCGTCCCTGGTGCATCTTTTAAAAAAAACTGAGGAAATGTTTAACGCGTTTCTATAATGTCTACATTCCCCAAAGGAACAGCTTAAATTACAACATATCTGTAGACTGTAGAAGAATGCATTTTCCAATCGAATCGACAAAAAATGCGACAGACTGCACCATTGCGATTTTTCTCTTACAGCAAATAATCGTTTACTGAGGTCCATCATGTATCAGAGACCGCCACCCTCCTGGTGTCAGTCAGTGTATTCCAGGGGCCATACTTGTGCTCTTCCCTTTCACACATACCTGTCTTTGGCTGCCAGGGATAGTGAGTTAGACAGTTAGATATTAGTCTTGCCTGCTCTTCAGTGAAACCACGCATCAGCAAAAGACAGGATTTTCTTATCAACCGTAACACTGTGACTTTTCTCCCCCTGTTTGGCCCCATCTGACGCCCGAAGCCGCTCTCTGATTCTTCACGCGTCACATTTGGGTGGTAACATCGCAGACGCCGGAACATGTATTCTTCCGCGCCGTCAAACCTCCGACTGTGTCAATTCACTCATTCCTCATTGTGTAATCCTTTGGACATAGTCTCATTGCAGTGGCCGGAAATATGTCCGCAGATGGACGCTGGGGGTGAATGAGGAATG
This sequence comes from Acanthopleura granulata, assembly GCA_016165875.1. Classification (NCBI taxonomy): domain Eukaryota; kingdom Metazoa; phylum Mollusca; class Polyplacophora; order Chitonida; family Chitonidae; genus Acanthopleura; species Acanthopleura granulata. The sequence continues at coordinate 8,066,307 of JABBOT010000014.1, forward strand.
TCGCTCAACCAAACTCAACTGTTTATATTATAAAGAGAAGCCGAAACTTACCAGGTAATCCAGACTTGGTGTTTTCGCCAAGGATCATTCTGTTGGCCAAAATCGAGATTTTTTCTTCATAATGTTTCCTGCCTTGGATTCAGAAGGGTGTCCTCTAATCAACAATCGATTTATAAATATACCAAATATCACACTGCCATCGGTGATTATGATTACCGTTATTATTCTAGAACTGTTTACCTGGTAATTGAACAGGCAAAAGAAAAGCTAAAATTCCAAATAGATATGAACGTAAAAAGGTACACAGGTGACCACGAAAGCGATGGGCCCAGTTCCACATGGTTGACGTAGGCCAAACGTACGATGACAAATATGTCTCCGTCTTACCTTCATGAGACGCCATCTTTATCATTCAGCAGACGGTGTACTGATGACCTGCTAGCTTCAGACAACTCTACATAGCAGAGGCTGTCAAAGGTATACATCCACCCTCGTTGGATTTATAGGAAATTACACACTCTCCACATGGTACGACTGTCCTTAGTAGATGCAATCATCTTTGTATCTGATCATTTTGTGGGACTAAAAAGTGTCATAATCTCAGCATTTAATGCCGAAAAACTGCACGTGACAGTTATAACATATTAGATATAGTTTGTTGTATTTGTATATTAGGGAAGTATAAAAGTATAGGTCTGTCTAGATATACAAAATTTCAGGGAGATTCATATTTGGCAAAGCTGAGTGATCGATCCGATGTGAGATTTACCTGTACCTGATGGATGAGGTGATTGATTTATTCATTGGTTACTGCACCTGATATAAGTCCTCAATGTGAGCAGGAATTGGCGGCAAGTGAAGTAGGTCTGCTAGTCGCCAGCTGCGCTCTCTTCTTATTGACAAAAAGCGACACGACATGATAACTCAAAATTCAATCCCGGGCTAAATTCTCAGAGGGAATACGCTACTGTGGTTTGCACCTCACCTGAAATTTACCTGACACACTGTGGTTTTCTCTTGTCCCGCAGAGCTATACACCGGTTAGCGATTCATTGTCATTTTGGATCAGTGTTGACACAAACGCCAGACCACAGCCTTTGTTATCAGACAGAAATCCTGATTCTTGTTTATCACTGCGGAAGAACTTTCCGTATAAAGTGTTTTATCGTCAATAAAATCCCGTCTGAAGAAAGAGGCCACCTAGTGGCAACCTTGACACCAACACCGCCCCGCATGTGTATTTAAATCCATGTGTTCTGTGCTTGATTATAAAAGAGCCAATAAAAAGTATAGAAGCGGCTATCATATCTCCAGACACAAATCTGAATTAGACCTTTCATGCACCATGGCATACTCATACCAGAATATCTGGACTCTATGGTAAAGTTGGAGAGCACGTGCACAGATTAATATATAGGTTAATTAGAGTGTAGGATCAATAGAAATATGAAAGACTACCATATAAGCGAGGTTATAGTATCCGTATAGAAAGAAACGTCTTCATGCTGGTAAATGACATGCGCTGCATGTTCGTATTCTCGATGCAGCTCTGAGGAACTCACAGCAACCATCCAAACAGTCAATTTTTGTCACTTTGGAAGATACACAGAACAGCTAGAATTTCTTCTTTTGAAAGTAATAAGCTCTGTGTATCTCTGACAACAATTAACGGTCGCTCGAATTTGCATTCAGTACTTCTGAACGGACGTCGTTGTGGACTTCTAGAAGGCGATTATCCTGTGGTCAAATAAAAAGTTCTGTGTAAGTAACTCTTACCGCCATAATGAGCAGAGCATAAAGCCACCGATCCTGTTCATAAAATTATCGACAGAAGTCACAAATACCTATATTCAGCTAGAGTGATACTGCAAACATTTTTATTCTTTTCCCTTTTCCTCATTAGGCCTCCGAAGAAGGAAATGAATAAGAATCCAAATTGTTTATTACTCAAGCCAATGACAACCGCTGTCCCATTTATCCACTTGTCAGTGTGAATATAAAATCGGCTATATAAGTTGAATTAATTCACAAATTTCTCAGAGATGTTCTAAAAATATTTTAAAAATTTTACAACGCTTATCAATCCGATAAATGTCATAATATAATCGTCACCACCTAGCTAGTCATTTGGTGACGCAATTTTGACGTGTTAACCATCTAGAGTGACGCCACGTTACCCAGGAGATCTCATGTAGGCCTACCATCAGTACTAAAGCTTGCTCGTTTCCAGAAATTAAGTGTACGTCATCGAGCATAACAATTTGATGAAGAAAAAAGAAATAAAACCGCCAGATAACTAATTTCAGAATTTCAGCTGTGTTAAGTTTTCAAACGACCAAACTTTCTCCGAGTTGCATAGACAGTTTATGCACACGGTGTCTATTTTCATTACGTTGCCAACTCGCCTTGGCCAATGACTTTAACCTCCTGTGCAACAAGTCAAAGAATTTGACACGGGTAGCTGTTCTTGAGTTCCACATTTATGTATGTGTGACTGTCTAGGTGGACCAAAATGCCTGAATTTAACACTTGAAATAACCTTAAATTCTGATCTGTTGTTGAGATCATTTTCACCAAAAGAAACCTCATTAGAAATGACAGGTACTTTCAAGGCTAGTGATCGCCCAAATCCTTAAGGGCTTCTACAGTATGGCTACTCCGGATGAATTGTCGGTCATTGCCATATCCCTCACGTTGAAATCTTCTCAGCTGAAAAAAATTGTTTGAATTTTTTAAAAACATTTCTCTGTTGACGTTGACTGTGGCTATGTGTATTCACTTCAAGGACACATAGGGTGCGTTTAGTACGATCATCCTTAACTTCATGTTTTGAACACAGCAGGTGTATATATAAACCAGGCAGCCTTGAACTGAGATTACACAATGACAGGTTCTAGAGTGCGTTGGGTGACTTCTTTTAAGGCCATAGTTTCGTAAATCAGTCCACCACGAGCACTATGTCACAACAACCCAGACGACATACACAGACAATACAGACAATGCGACCTTTTCCTGAGAAAGAACTATCTCATAAACAGCTTTCTTCTTTCCCAAGTATGCCTGAAAGGGGGAAAATGATTCACTAGTGACGTTCACATGTCCATTATTCTTTTTCATTTGACCTAGGCACCCTACAGTTTTACTGTTCTTGATCTTGAAAGAACATGTTTTCCAAAGACCTTCAAAAACCAGATAACCCGTGTTTTCCAGTACTTACAACGACCATTTCAGTACATACATGTTACCGTCCCGTGAAACACTGAATAGGCCTGCTACCTGTGAAGCTTACAACCAGTCTATATATATATATATATATACACGACATAACTCATCATGTTATTTGACGGTGAAAAATCGAGAACTTTCAAGACATCGAGCCGACTAAAAGTCATTTAAAAAGCATGCGTTCTATTATTCTCATGTAACTGGGTAACAGACATTTAGTGGGTGTCATATACTACGGAATAATCGTAAAATTTGTAGTGACTATAGAGGTCATCCGATATTTGGCTTATCTCTACAGTTACTTCTGTACGTCATTCCGCTCAAATATTGTATCAGTAAGGCCTATGTAATGGTAAGAAATATATGCATCACTGTGAATTTTTAGGCCAAAACTCTTTCTAAACCAAGAACCTAGAGTGGAAATAGTCAGTTTCACGGCACTTAGTTTTAATTCCATGTCCATTTTCCAGAAACCTTTCAAAAACATACAAAATTCCTTGTTTGCAAATGTGTAGTCGATGGCTCGTCTTTGCGTCACCGAAATAGACCTCTAACATGCATAGGATAACACGTATTAGTCTGTATACGTTGTTTAGTAAAAAAGAAAGCAGTTGGCACGAGAAGCCAAGATTGTGTGATAAAATGCGCTCTACTGTTGAGTTGTGGATTAAAACCCAGCCTTTGATACAGCAGGCATAAGTGGAATGTGGCGTATACATCTGTATTTACATCACAAGTTGAAAAAGTTGCCCGACTGGGGTTCATACCACCAAATTTCAGTTGATTGGTTTATAGTCCCAGGGTAAGTTGAAAAAGTTGCCCGACTGGGGTTCATACCACCAAATTTCAGTTGATTGGTTTATAGTCCCAGGGTAACTTCAGCACAAAATTCCAGCTAATTACGCGTTTTTCCTTCAAGTTGCTGACAAACACAAAGACAGGCACAGAGACAAATAAACGACCAAAACAAAAAAAACATTTACCCCGTTGGTGGAGCGCTAGCCAACAACAAGCACAGATGACGTTATACTTGTTCCAAAAGTTTGGAGGAAATGTTTACCACTAACAACATAGGCTTCCGGGCAAAGCGTACGCCGGTTAGGTTTTCTGCGGATGAGTTCAAAGAGCTGGACTTAGCGACCTCAGTAATCCCGACCCCAGGGGCCAGGTCCAGTCGGAACTGACCTGCCTATCCCCAGGAGGATGAATGTGAGGATGTTAAGGCGTACTCCTGCTGGAGTTAAACGGTCCAATATAACTTCAAAGAAAACGGCAATTGAGATTTCGCGCCTGGCCCAGAAGCATCTTAACGAAGTTAGTAGTTTGAAGCCTGGTTTCAGTCCGAAAGGGGGATTCTTGGCACCTCGTGGTTTACATGCTAAACATCTCCCCCACAACTCAAGCTGAGCCTGCGAGTTTCGGATGATATAAAACAGGTGAATAATTTTAATCAATAATTATACAACACAAGAATAATTTTCTCTTGCTTTTCTTCTCCAACAAGTAGTTTTCACAGGTACATTTGCACTTACCATTCCCAGTTTCTGTTTTTATCAGTTGAACATAATAAATGGCCATTTTGTTTGGGGGAAATCATGGTTTCTTGAAAAAGAATTTTTTAATTATATTATCGCGAATGTCACGAAAGAATTTTCTTTAACCCTTCTTCCCCAAGGCTGAAAACATCACGATTCCACTGACCTTCCTTTGACCACTTTTTAATAATTAATGAGGTCTCTAGTTTTGAGGGAAACACACCCTATCCACCTCATCCTTACCAGGAGCGCGTATGACAAGGTACATTCGGTGTTTTCAACAAAACCGTCATTAAGAAAGCGTCGACACGGTAAGGCTGAAATTTTGCCAATATGGCGTGAAACCGCAGTCATCGTTTATTCAGCAAGCGTTTATCGGGTCCTGGCTTCATGAACTTTCATTCATATCACGGTCTCAGGATCACACAGCTCTGTTAGATTAAAGTCAGACTTACATAGTCTCAACTTAATTGTGGTATTAAACCGGGACTTAACCCTGAACTTGAACGCTAATTTTCACTTTTGACATGAAGGTGTATTAAGACAACTGTTTGTACTGAAATGAAATCCACTGAGTTACATTTTCAGTGCAGTAAACTCTGCTTTTAGTCTAAATCATCTTTGCCTAGTTCAAATACCAAACCACACATGGAAATGCTTTTTTAAAAAAAGTATGATTTATTGATTTGATTGGTGGTTTACGCCGTACTCCAATATTTCACTTAAACGATGGCAGCCAGAGCTATTATCAAGTATTAAACTATATATATATACAAGTACTGTAAGTACTTATCTTGTCTTATTTACTTAAATTTTATCAGTCTGCATGAAATAAACACAACATTTGTTTGTGATTTGAGTTTGACTTTTATACACACTTTATTTACAAATCTGTAACAAATATAAATAAAGTAAACAAGACAAATATGAATACAGTTAAAGATTCTTCAGTAAACAGGTTTTTATAGTCCAGGTACAAAACTATGTGCACGCGGAATCATAGTTGTGAACAGTTTTTGTATGTACATTACATATAGATTATCACAGACATGGTAACAGTTCGCAATATTTCTCTCAAAGCAACTGATATTTGCTTTACTTATACATATATACAGCTATAACGATATATAAAGTACCAGAGAGTTGGTCATCCTCACTCCCAGACCCTACGCTGAATGTCTTAGAGGTACAGGTTACATACGTCATCTTTCGTCATCATTTGTTGTGGTTGTTGTTTTTATGGTTTGGTTTGGAGACAATACGGAAATTGGTAACAACAAATAACATGTCTGTGAAAAAAAAAGGCAAATACGCACGGAAAATATTCTTTTGTCTGAACGGATGTGAAAACAGATTTCACTGACTGGGCCATATTTCAGAACTCTATAGCAATGAAAGGCAAAAGTAACATTCATATATACATGAACGGGAATGAAAACGGCCATTAAGCATGTTTAGCACAGTGTACAATTCCTCGAGAGTGTCTGAGTAAAAATATTTTGTCAATGCTAATTAAATTTACATTTTTGAACTAAATTTAAATAAATGATTTCAACGACCCCCAAAATTTGTATAGAAATTTATCGCAGAAGTGTTTTATTGCATATATAGTACTTTAAATAGAAATTCTCAGGTGCGTGACATGACTGGGCTGACCAATTTGGGTAATAATTCAATCCCCCGTGTCTGCCCCAGTGCCACGGGTCTTCATATTGCCGCGTCACTTGGGGACCAGGTTCTTTGACCTGTGCATACTGTGGATGGCCTCTGTCTTCTGCTTGATGGTGGCCCCCAGACGGTTGTACTTCTTCCGTATGTAGTACTCCAGCTCCTGTTCTCTTTTCTCTCTGATAAACACAACACACCCACATGAAGACGTTAGTGAACGGACAGACAAATACGGGAAATGGTCCACAAAGCAGAAGAGTAACACATATTCCATGCAGTTATATCAGACAAGGGTGTAACGTGAACATATATGTATATCTGTAATGAGTACAAGACTATTTATTTATTTATTTCTCTGATTGGTGTTTTACGCCGTATTCAAGAATATTTCACTTATATGACGGCGGCCAGCATTGTGGTGGGAGGAAAGCGGGCAGAACCGAGGGGAATCCGACGACCATCCACAGGTTGCTGGCAGATCTTCACACCTACTGCTGGAGCTGTATTTGAAAGTACAAGACTAAGGACCTGTCGTGTGTCTGTTAAGGCCAATGACACTTGATTGATCTCTAGTTTCCCATCATAATTTTTTAGAATAGTGGTACGAGGGAACAATTTTCATTTTTCATTGTTTGGCTGGATTTTATGAAAATTTCATCTTTTGTGACAATTTCTTGCAAAAAATGAAATAATGAGTTCCAATGCACAGAGACGGTTTGAGGGTAAGGGTGACATGCGCGTGGTGACAGGAAACAAGGAATCAAGCGTGAATGGCCTTAAATGACTTTCTTAGCTTTTTATGTTTAGCATTTCATTTCCCTTTTCTGCTGTCATTTAAACACCTTAATGGTGTGCTCTCTTGGAACACAGGTACCATTACAATCTCTATGCTTTTAGCCCTTGGGTATATAAACATGCAATAAAAATTCTATTCTATTTCATGCTATGCCACGAAAAGACTGAAACATTCTTTAAAACACATTATATGTGCATAACCAAATTGCTATGCATTGCTATCACTGTGTGACCTGTTGGACTATATTCTGATTTCATTTCAAATGTGGGCAAGGTCAGATCTGCACCAAATTAGACTGGGTCTACTAGGTATTCTCCCTTGATCCATGCAAGAACACAGGAGCATGAACATGGGAACTGACCAAGGATAACATGATCGCAACTTTAATAAGGTAATTACAATAAGTGAATATTTCGCTATAAATTATAAAAAAAAAATTTTTTAAAAATTCTTGTTAATTTAGGATTTACAACAAAATAACAGGCTTACCTGTTCTTTGTCCACTAACACAGTGTGGTGTTTATGTTAAAACTACAACACACTGGTGTCTCTGTCATATTTACTTGGTGTTTACTCATATATATCTACATGCATGCTGTTTGTGTTTGGTGTTTATGTTTCTATGCTAAGTCATATCAAATCTACTTAGCGCTTATGATAAACCTATCTGGTGTTCAGGTTAAATCTACCTGTAGACTGTACAAAGTGGTACTGACACATATATTACCACATGCACTCTATAATTATGTACAAGTAGTTCTTACAAAGAGTGGAGAGACTGTCTGGTGAGGTCAGAATAGTCTGTGGTTAATGATAGACAGAATGAACAAATAAATGACTACAACTTAACTCAACATCAGTAACCTTACTACCGAACAAAGCTAAAACTGTTGAAACCAGGAAACTGTAGTAGGTTAATGACAGGCAAGTGGGTAGCTATAGTCACAGCGGATTGTTCCATCAGACTTGTAATATTACCTCTACGAACAATTGTGAAACTACAACTATATGAGAGTTTAGATATGAACTTAGATGAACTCAATTGTCAAACTACTCCACAAAATGCTAATAAGTTTTTCTGGCTGAATTTCAGCTACAGACTGAATAGTTGATGATTTGAAGATAAAGGGCTTCAGCTCAAGGAGTGTAAATTTGGGAGACTTATCACAGCGACTTAACAGAGCTGAAAATCAGAAGGTGTGTTAGTCTACACTATTCTCAATGTAGAGATATTAAAGGTAAAGGACAAAATTGTAAAGGGAACATTACAACTTAACCTGTTGTTACACCGCTTGTTTTGAGCTGGAATGGAAAAGACATCCACTGTCTTAAAACATCATATCAATTAAACTCAGTGCATCAGACTTTATATGTTTGGTTGGGCACATGGCTATGACCATGAACTGGGTGGCTTATGTGAGAGCTTCAGGATAGGATCTGACATAGATGTAAGGAATCATCAGGCCATCAACAAAATCATGGGTTAGTATTAAAGTTAGGGGTTGATAGTCAGTGGGGGATTCTTCAGGAAACACAGATACAGATTGGAAATAAATTTATAATATGACATGGTGACCTGGATGGAAATGATTTAGTGAAGCAGCACCATATGAGCACTGATCAATCTATGGCATCTACTGTACATGGACATCTACTCTTTTCAATTTTCAGCAATTTTAGAAACAGACTGACAAATATTTAACACGATATTTTCTATGCTGATATTATGAGTGAAGATTCAACAAACCAAATACTGTAAAACCAAATGATTCAGCGTAAATTTCACTTGCGACACATGTCGCATGTAAAACTTCCTCATTGGACATGTAAAACTTCCTCACTGGACTGTACATTCCCATCCACATCCCTCAGCTTGACCTCCAGCTGCTTCCTGGAGTGAGGCCGAGACTCTGTCAGACCTACCTGTCAACTGGTCCATGTTCATTCACAGGCACATTAAAGCTGGGTAGTTTGTTACCAAAGGGAAAGAAATTGTCACTGTAAAGAAGAGGGAGGGTTAGAGACAGAGAGAGAGAGAGTCATGCAGCGAGTCACACAGTTAATATATAAAGGTAGGTTAATAAGTTCTACATGGTTAATGGTTACTGAGGTGTATCACATAACGTATGGCGATAGGTGGAATTGTCAGAGCAGGTGGGTGGGAGGGCCTGAGGAGGTGGCCGGGGCATGAAGAGGAGGATGGATAGGGCTAGATTGGGTTGGTGGGGTCAGAGTGTACATGTAAAAATGCAATATGTACATGTATGTGCACAGGACTTTTTTTAAACATATACATAGTAAACAATTCTCGATTTAAGTATCAACTGTAAATAAATTCATGGCACAAACATCACTTGTGCGACTATTTGTGCTGTGAAAGCTGGGCTCTTTACCCCAAGCATGCCAGTTTTCTCTACCAAGAAAATAAAAACCATTACACGTGGGAAATTTCTTGGTTATTGCTTTAAATATGAATCAAATTAAAAAAAAAATAATACGTTTATACACCAGTATTAATAATATGTTGCAGACAACAGTTTTGTTTTTTTTTTTGTTTTTTTTTTAAGCAAAGATCCCTGTGGAACTGTTTCAACAGTTTTGTCTTGTCGAGAAAATATATTCCATAGACAAATTCTCTTCCCAGTTAGACTAACATGAACTAAGTGGCTACATTTAACTAATGGCAGTCAAAAAAGGAAAAAAAACAAACAAAAGGGTTCCAAAGCTATCAACTGTTTCCTCACCACTACCTGGACTCTTCACACACATGATAAAAGGTAGCCCACTGGAGGGTGGCACAGAGATACCAGTCATTAAATCTAAATAATTTTACAATTTACTTCAGAGATAGTGGATTTATTTTGCTGTAACACTTAAAAAGAAAAAAAAAATGTGATCAGCACAAAGTTTTTTTTTCTGCTGAATACAGAACAGGTACATGCTTCTAACCGCTGCAACTCAGCACCAGGCATGCTTGGTGAGATGGTAATCTAAGGGACATAATTACTGTACTGAGGCATGTGTCAGGGGAGATAACCAAGTCCAAGATAGCTGGTTTGAGTGTTGCCAGCCTCTCTGGAGCTGGGTCCTACATTCATTTATTTATTTTCTTTTTTTCCTATTTTCTGCAGACAACCTAAGGATTGAGAAGATTTAAGTATGCAGACTATTTAAAGAAAATCCTGCACCTACTTCCTAGCAGGAGTAAAATACCAGCAATTGTCACCTAATCATTTCTTCAAGGATGCAAACCCAGAAAGGAACCTTAAAATCAAGGGTCTACAAAAACTAAGATATTATTTCCTTCCAATAATATGTGATTAAAAAACAAGGTTTTGTATACATGTAGAAGACTGTAGAGGTCATAGACAGATGTGTAGGAGAGACAGAACTATCAAGCTTGTAGGTGCAGCTGATACCTGTACAAGCAGTGTAAAGAATCATGTGGGATTTGGTGATTAGGTGTTAAATGATTCCAGGGAAGATTTTCACACACAGTGGCCAGTGTACCTGGTAACACACTGAAAAAGACATGCCACCATGCTAAATGCGCTTGACCTAGAGTTGTGAAAGCTAAATAAGCCATATAGCGGTTTCGAGTTGCGCATAATTGCGCACGAGCAGAAAGCGTCGTACGGTAGACGAACAAAAGCACATGACCATTCATGTCTATCTCTTAATATTACAGACTTCGACAGCAGCCCAGTGTAGAGCTCAGTTCTAATTTTTTTTTTCTGTGTTTTCCACTTTAAACAGCCCTAGAGCCCACACACAGTCTCATAGAGACATAAAATGCATGAAACTGGCTGAATTGTGTGTGACTGCCTACAGTTGCAATGCCTTCAACACAGCCACGAGGGTCTGTTTATCTACCAGCGAAGAAAGTCCGGCCATGAGCAGTCGAAACAGCTATCTGGCTCACTGGGACACAGCCTCCCACGGTAGGCCACCGTACAAACCTATTAAAGATACACTTTAACCATTAGGCTTCACCCATCCATTTTCATTGGTGAATTAAGATTTTCCATGGTAATACCACCAGACAATAGCCTGCAAAAAACAACTTATATACCTAGCAGTCGTGTATACTCGTTGGGTTAAGCATCCCACCTGGTTCTCTGTGGTGATGATTATGATATGTACACCAGGCCATCCATAGTGACAGAGAGGAAAGGCAAGTTTCGCTATTCTCATCTATTCAGCATCGCTTGAGTCACTATAACTTGCACAGCATTATGAACCTCCACTGGATCAAACTGGATATTCAAGTAATCTTGAATTCAAACCCATCCATCTAAACATCAATCTAGTATTTATAGGAACTGACAGTTGCTCTGCTCTGGGCTTCATGGAATGATTGAAGAGCTTGGTTTATTTCACCATAAAGAATGGGCTGTACCTATTTCCTTCTGTCAGTGCACTATTTCTGTTATATTTGTCACCAGAGTTTTCCCCAATTTTCTGATCTTCGAAAGTATGGAGCATAAAGGCTTACTGAACATGAATTGTGAAAGAATTTGAGCCATCGCAGGTGGTTTTCAACTTGCTTATTCAATGACACAAACCATAAAAATGAAATTATGATCAACAGAAAGATAACTGAAAACTAGATCTTGAGAGTTTCTTCTGATGCTCCCTTCATTTTTACATTAAATACTGTAAATGACCTAAAGTTTGTCCAAAAAAGCGCATTTAGAACTTTCAGGATTAGGAAAATTAGCAACTCCGTCATGGACAAAATTTTGGGTTATGTACGGCAATCCCCTCCTTGTAGTGTCACATTTATCTTCATTTAACTCTCAACATGGCAGATATAACTCCAGTATACACTGCCAATGCATATGGTACAGGTATTCAGACAATAAAGACTCAGTGTTACCAGCAGTTCACAATGAAATGCAAATGTCAAAGGTCAACTCACAGCGTCATTTTCTCCTCAGGTGGTATTGGAGTCTGTGAAAGATTAAACTGTGCACTGACCATCTCAGGGGTTAGAGCAATCGCATCTCCCATCCCTTCACCCTCTTCTCTGTGACGTACAGCAAAAATAATAACCAAAAAAAACGATTGTAAGAAATAAATGACATTATGGTTTACAGCAAAAATAATTAAATTCTTCAAAATGCATGACACTGTGGTGGGAATTAAATTCTTGTCTCCAGCATATGAATGTCGTAAGAGCAGGTCATGCGAAATAAAAAGAAATCAAAGAGATGTTATCATAGAAACATCATCATTAAACATACCAACTGTAATTCTTCAACCTTTTTGCACATTTCCAAGATGCTCGTTTCAGCATATTGTGAGGGTATTTTGCTGTGTACAGTTTAGACTTTTGTGGGATCCAAGAATTAGTCAACCCAAGCAATGTAGTTTTGTTTTAAAAATCTAATTAAGAGGGTGCATCCATTGTCCTGAGAGTGGCTCTTTCATATGTGAAAAAGTCGGGGAATTAGAGAAGACACTTGTAGGTTCTTTGGTAAAATGCGTTTGATTCTATAATTACGAACGGAATGATTGTATTGTTTATTTTATTTACTTACAGTACAACCAAAAAGTCAGCACCATAACTGTGTAGAACCCATTCTACACCCGTGTTCATAGTGCTGGCTTTTTTGTTGCACTGTAGTTTACATGAGCACCGACACTGATACCACTTTACTCCACCTACCCCTCCTTCCCGAAACTAACAATACCTTATACTTCATAAAGGCAAGCAAAAAAGCCAATTTCTTTATGTATGTAATTTAAACACCCTGATACTGACTCTTCGAGGATGTTTTCTCTGTCATCCTCAGGCAAGCCGTCCAGGAGCTGGGGAACATCCTGGGGCAGAAGGTCCTCCCCAAATGGGTCCTCCCTGATGTACAAACACACAGACATGAAGTCAGTGAAATCACAAACAGACAGGCAGTTATGTAGTCAATGAACTCACAAACAGACAGATACACAGTCATGTAGTCTGTGAACTCACAAACAGACAGATACACAGTCATGTAGTCTGTGAACTCACAAAGAGACATACAGTCATGTAGTCAGCAAACTCGCAAAGAGATACACAATCATGTAGTCGGTGAACTCACAAACAGACAGATACACAGTCATGTAGTCTGTGAACTCACAAACAGACATACAGTCATGTAGTCAGCAAACTCGCAGAGATACACAATCATGTAGTCTGTGAACTCACAAACAGACAGATACACAGTCATGTAGTCAGTGAATTCACAAACAGACTGATACACAGTCATGTAGTCTGTGAACTCACAAACAGACAGATACACAGTCATGTAGTCTGTGAACTCACAAAGAGACATACAGTCACGTAGTCAGCAAACTCGCAAAGAGATACACAATCATGTAGTCTGTGAACTCACAAACAGACAGATACACATTCATGTAGTCAGTGAACTCCCAAACAGACATACAGTCATGTAGCCAGTGAACTCAAAAACAGGCAGATACACTGTCATGTAGTCTGTGAACTCACAAACAGACAGATACACAGTCATGTAGTCTGTGAACAGATAATATTCACACTTAACTATTAAACTGACAGCATTCACACTGAACTATCAGAGTATTGACTCACAGCCAGACAGTCATGTTGCCAGTGAGCATAGATACGCAATCATGTCATGTTAGAAGATATCGATCACCATGAACTGCCAGCATCTTGCACAATGAATGGGTCCGATACCAACAGTTTTTACATGTGCTCTATGATTTTTTCAATGAAAACTGGAAAGTATATTTCAGCTGCTTATATAGGAAAGGGCTTTTTACCTGAAATTATTACTATTATGTGTACATTTCTATCATGAAGTCAAATACATTTCATTTTGTTTTTAAAAAGAAATTTTAATATGTTAGATAAAGTCTTGAAACTGTCTGCAGTTATGCCATGTACTATTGGTATTTTTAATTTCATTCAAGATATGCCATTTTACTCATTTCATATATTTTATTCAGGTTTAGTGCAGCATTCTAGAATAATTCATTTCTACATGTACAACAGCAACCAAGTTTATGACCAAAGGAAATGATGCTCAATAAAACAACCTGCCTTGACCAGGTAACTGTTGCTACCTGTGCCATAAAACCACAATGAAAACAGAACAGGTAGGACTGGAGCATGCAACCTCATGATTTTTCATGGGAAGTGTGTGACAAGGTTGATGCTTGGCGAAATGAAGCAACATGGGCCCCTATGTAAGATACCTGTACATATACATTACTGCCTCTATATATCTCAACAGGACGGGAATCTCTGAGGTGACATGAAGAGTGTCACCTATTACACTTACCAGCGAGGCACCCAGACATTGGTGAGGGTTGGGGTCTGTTGTAGGGATATCAGACCCTGGGATGGGAATCGTTTCCAGGACATAATGCCCTTGATCACATCCTAGAATAGATCACCAGAACAACATATGATAAGTCTTTCAGAATAAATCATGTTACAAGATTAAAAGAAAAAAAAAGTACACAGAAAAATGGAACACATTTTGAAAATAATCAAAGGAAATTAATTAATTCTGAATTTACAGCAGCAACCAGGTGCATGTGTTTCAGCTGTGTACAGGTGTGTGGGTTAACAGTCTATATGTCACACATCTTATTATTCCACATCTGTAGTCAACTACCCGTAATGACCTCAAATTTCATCCATTCCCAAGATGCTCATATTTCTTGATTCTCAGAGCTCTGTTGACATTAAAAAGGCGTTTTGAGATTTTAAAGGTAGGATGATATCCTACTGGAAAGATGCATGTTTCAGAGCAAAAAATAATACATAAAAAATAAAACATACAAAACAATGTCTCCATCATGCTAAAATTGCACTTTTTTTTAGTGAAACTAAGTGATTTTTTCAGGCATTATTTCAGGTTACCTCTCTGTCCAGGTATTTCTGTTGTGTACAGGTGTGAGGGTTGGAGCCATTGTCTTTCCTCAGGTAACAAGGCAGAGGGCACAAGTGGAAGTCAGGGTCCACCTCCGCGTAGGGCATGGGGGTCTGGAAGACCTGGAGGCCAGGGGCGGGGTTCTGGGGAGGAGACAAACAGACATGAGGCCAAACTTACAAGATACAGTATATATATGTATCCTGACTTCCTGTATATCAAGGACTAGATGCCTGAATCTGTTTTGTTAGTTTGAAACCTGGATTTACATTTACAACTCAAACTAGAATACTGCATATGTACGTATCAATCTAAGGTTTCATGAACACAAAAATGGCATATAATCGTTATTAACAATGCTTATTTTTAGACATATTTCAACAATATTCAAAGTCTGGAAATTACTGTGTTGAAATTAAAATGAAAGTTGTATCCTGATTAAGAACCAGTTGCATAGCACAGGAGGAAGTCGTGACGAAGAATCTAAAGTGCGGACAAAATGATCAAATGCAGATGAAATTATGTGATTAATGTGTCCACACCAGGGAAGGGGAAGACTACTTGAGTTTAGCTGAACAGAACAATATAGCTGAATATTATCAGACAATGCCATCAGGCCGGCAAGTGCTGATGATCACAATGCAATGCAGCACCCCATTTCAAACTTTTAATTCTTCAAATACGGTGGTGATATAAAAATTCAATGTACCACGAAAAGGGCAATAACTCTGTAAAAAATAAAGTGATGTGACTCATCTCCTACAGTGTTGGTTGTTGAGGCAAAAAGTGAATAGATTTTATTACTCTCAGTGAAGCGGAACTGTCATGACCACATAGATAGTCGTAACCCACGAAAGGTTTACCAGACCAAAATACGACCCATAATAGAAAGTACATATGAAATACTTACAAAGATGTGTAGTGCTGGGTATTTGATGGGCTTGAAGAGAGCATCAGGAGGTGTGAGGGCCATGAGAGGGGAGACCTCAGCTGAGGCTTGGCCGGCTCCCTCCTTCAGCTCTGTATCCCCAACCTCGGCCCCCTCCTCCATGCACTCCTCAGACAGCAGCTTCTGTGTTGGCATAGCGACAGGGGCAGGTAAGTTTATCAGCTCGTCCTGTGTGAACATACACGTACAGAATATTCAACGTAATGAATGAATGATCGGGCTTAGTATGTTGAGTCATTATTACACCCAAAACTGATGGCACTGTGTCTATAATATAACAGATTTTACTGTAGCATCATGATACATTTAAAGTGACATCAACATGATGAGCTGGGAAAACATTTTCCAATAGTACGCTGTCCATGTCCTACTGAGTTTCATAACTTTCATATGCGATGACCACAGGTCTGAGATTCTGTTTATCACATAACTGGATCAGGAAATTTATGAGAAAACAACAAAAAAGCATATCATTCCTTGATAAATTTCATGACAGAGCCAGCAGCATGTGCATGTCCTGCTTCACTTCTTCAACAGAGAATGAATGAATGATTATGGCTTAACGCCACATCAACAATATCTCAGCCATATCGTGGCGAACTTCAACAGAGAACAAAATTTTAATATCTAGTAAGGGATATATTTCATGTGCATAATCAAAGTCAACAATATGTAATGGTTTTAAAGAAAGATTTGTTTTAAATGGCAAATTAGATGAATTATTTACATCTCTGTCTCCACAAGCACCGGGTACACATCTCCATGGAAATGACCTTGCACTGAAAAAGTTGCAGTCATGTGTGGCTTCCGGTGGATTGAAACGATGAATTTGAAACTATTCTCCACAAAGGGGAATATTTTGTGAATTCTGCCGTGCAAATGTATGGCAAAGGACTGTTTCAGCATCTGGATGATGTTGTTTTCAAGTCGTCTATTGTTTTGTGACTGTCTTAAAAAAGTTCTCATAAGCACTAGGCATTTCACAGAGGGGAAAGGCTGCGGTTGTGATCGGTGCAGATTTGACCTGGATTTATGGGACAGTGAGCATCGGTTTCATTTTAATCTCAAAATTCACAGTGACTTTGGATTCAGTTAATGACACCCTTTGTGCCAGATGATTATATTAATTGGAATCATGTTTTTGTGGTTTGAAACTGGTATTTTTTGAGCGGTAATACTGTCAGTGTGATAATGTTTACAGGAACTTTACCGTAGACAAGACGTCTGTTTTATGAGATGGACGTAACAGTGGACGTAAGTGCGGTTTCATCTCTTATTTTAACTGTGTAACTGACCACGTAAAATAAGGTAAGGGCATTGTGATTGCCACCAAATTCTGCTTGAATCCTGTGCCAAAAAAACAAAACAAAAAGCTGTCGTCTGCTCATTTCCCCACGGCTGAAAGTGGAATATTGTTTATCTCTTCGCAAGTGGAGCTGGTGGGGTAGTAAATTATGGCATGCATAACTTGGGAGGGTGTAATTCTCCCCAGTTTATCAGTTGCAACAATGTTGTCTCTGGTAGTTGAAAAACAAAGTGCATGTAGGTTGACATGATGTAACACGTAGGGTTTTGGTTTTCCTGCATTCTGCAGCCAATTAAATGTTTTCAAATGTGTTATGTACCTAGCATGATATGAAAAATCTGTCATGGGCTGGCATGGAGGAAAACCATGTCAGTTATGTGATAAATATATTTATTTATTTATCTGATTGCTCCTCATTGGCTCACTCAAGAATTATTTACCTATATAATGTTGGTTAGCTTTAAGAGTGGTGGAAACAAGAGAGTATAGCATAAACCACAAACCTTTGGCAATTTAGTGACAACCTTTCCACAAATGTGCATAATACTGGTGGAAAACAAGTGGTCTTCAACAAACATTATATACATTGACTACACAAACATCCATAGGAGTGTTGTTGACAGTCTGCTGTTACCAAGTCCCCACTAACAATGAAAGCAAAGACATTTACAAACTCCCTGTTGAAGACTGGGATTGAACATGTATTTTGTGCGGTCTTGTGATTGAAAGCAAGCCTGCAAATAGGTGTCTGACTTTTTTGATAACACCCCCTTGGGCAAAGTGGTATGGCCATGTTGTCCAGGTTATTTATTACTGAACAAAGGTCACTTGAAGCATACCACTTTCACCAAAGGGGTGTTTTCAAAGGCACTTGTTTGCAGGCTTATGAAAAACAAGCATCTCCAACCACTCAGTCACGACCTGCTCCTCCATGTTTTAATCTACAAACTACTACATAACACACAGCCCAGAAACTCTCCCCAATCTCTCACCTCAGCTCCTGTCCTGAGGGGACGAATGCACGTGGGTGGGACATAGCCGCTGGACGAATCATGCGTGTTGTGGGGGCTGTAACCTAACAATCGATACTGCTGTGGTACCTGAGAAACAGCAAACAGATTCCAAAACATCAAATGTGGCAAGGTTTCAAACAACTTCAGGCTCCAAAGATGGGTTCTTTGTTTTTGCAAACAATCTGAAAACATGTCATTAGATTTCATTTATTTATTTATTTATTTGATTGGTGTTTTACGACGTACTCAAGAATATTTCACTCATACGAAGGAGGCCAGCATTATGGAGGGAGTAAACCTGGCAAAGCCCAGGGGAAACCCAAGACCAGGCTGGCAGACCTTCCCACATACAGCCGGAGAGGAAGTAGGACTTGCATAAGATTTTGATGATTAAAATGCACTGTTTAGGACAGGGGCACATGTGAACTTCAAAGAAATTATAAAATAAGCTGTCCAGGTAAGATAACATTTTCTTAATATGCCACATCATACACCATGTCTTTGGTCCAATTTGTTGAGGACTTTGGGTATGCCACATGCATTGGCCCATACTGCCTTGCTACAGATAATGATAAAATCAATGTTACATTAGGACTTCAGCAAAATTCACATCTAACAGAATGTAGGTGCAAGGTCGGCAGAGGTGCAGGTGGGGGGTGCAGTGCTCTTACCTTGAGATTGAAGTATGGGACTTTTTGTTTGACAACCACAGCTGTTGGGGGAACAATGATGGTGCCCAGTGCATCAGGAGCCTGTGGGTAGAACACACAATGTCAGAGCGGCATAGATTGCAATACCTGATCTATGGGTACAGTCAGTGAGCTAAAATTCTGTTCAAAAAAGTGCTGAAACTTACATTTTCCAGTAGGCTATCAGTCTACCTTTCAAACAAACCTAAAAACAGCTTGCTAAAATTAAACGATCTCTCTGAAACAGGAAATATTAGGAACACAGTCATGGATGAAATTTTAGGTCACTTAGGGTAATTACCAATATACTTTCAGTAGCCTAAAGGATTGCCCGCTAAAGTGCATATTTCCTGTAAAAACGTCATTCTACTTAACGAAAAAACTCAAAATAACTATCTAAGAGCAACAGAATTTCAACAATCAGGCTAAAAGAGTAACTTATGTCATAGAGGAAATTTTACGTCACACAGATTATTTGTACAGTTCAGAATGCTAGTAGTGGCATGCTAGAACGCTTGTAGTGGCGTGCTAGAATGCTAGAATCTGACTGATCTGAATGTATCACTACATTTTTTTCTTTGAACATAAAGAGTTATCCCCTTAGGCATATATAATATAACATGATTAACCAAAAAGTGAACTTGCAGCATCGAACAAAAATTTACTTCTTGTGAAAAGAGGCCTACTCTTGATTTATCAGTACGCGCCAGCGGGGGATGTCAGCATCAAAGACGTGTTCCCTTTGATTGCATGGCTTTCAACATGGCTTTCCACATTGTTTCGGTCATATCATGATGGTGTGTGCCCTTGTTCACGCAGCACGCCGAGCCCAGTGGTGACGCATGTGTATTTACACGTTTAGGTCTGCCGCATTTAAATACCATGCCAAAGACACCATTCCTATCATGCTGAGTGTCATGCGAAACAGTGCCAAGATTACTGATGTCAAAGTCTTCGAAAAACACTTGATTCAGAACTGCGCTCCAGACGCACAGGCAGCATTTCAGCGGCTAACTTAAAATCAGCAAATGATTAGTAATTTCAGCAAATACTAACATTACCCGTGACCGGTTTACCATGACTTGCTCGTCAGTGTAACTGGAAATAACGTTAGTTAAGATGCCTATCGAATATTGCATGGTAGAATATCACAATTATCTAGACCATATCACGTTGCACAGTACCATGTCATCCTTCACTTGCGGATCAGCATACGTGGGGAACGCCGGCGCACGGATGTCCTGACGCGAAATCTTGAAGTTCTCTACAACGTCCTCTTCCTCTTCTTCTAGCTTCTCAGCTTCATCATCTGTGCATTGGACAGAATCTTAGTTGCAGGAATTGATCTTTCAAGTTGAAGCTGAGAAATCTAAACCTTGATCTGCGGTGTAACTCCAGGTGCAGGAGCATGATAACAACATAAATGTACAGCCATCGCTTGCTATGGAGTAGCGACTAATAGACATGGCTGATGTGCATTAGAATACTGTTACTCTTTTAGACAGCAAAACAGACATCTGTAATTTATCGATGTTTACAGCTTGGCTAGTTTG
The DNA here is from genome assembly GCA_016165875.1 of Acanthopleura granulata. Lineage (NCBI taxonomy): Eukaryota > Metazoa > Mollusca > Polyplacophora > Chitonida > Chitonidae > Acanthopleura > Acanthopleura granulata. The sequence continues at coordinate 8,086,945 of JABBOT010000014.1, forward strand.
AAAGACCTTACCTTACAGTTGTTACAGAGACTGTCGGAACTCTTTCATAAACCCATTTATAATGTATTCTGATGGTAATTTCCAATGTCTATGTATTTTTACTGCTTTGTTTATTGGTGATTAGCATGTACAAATCACTTCACATCTTCAAATTTTCACCAATACAAAATAATAAAGGGCACAAAAATAACTAACTAATGACATTTACTGAGCAAGATTAGCTTCTACAATGATTTAATGTTCGTGCTGAACACACACATATATCACAAAATGTTTCCTCGTCCGCATCCCTGACATTCGGCTGTCACAAAGGGGTATAGTGTATAGGTTCTAGTTTGGGGTACAGTGTATAGGTTGTAGTTAGAGGTACAGTGTATAGGTTCTAGTTTGGGGTACAGTGTATAGGTTGTAGTTTGGGGTACAGTGTATAGGTTGTAGTTTGGGGTACAGTGTATAGGTTCTAGTTTGGGGTACAGTGTATAGGTTGTAGTTTGGGGTACAGTGTATAGGTTCTAGTTTGAGGTACAGAGTATAGGTTCTAGTTTGGGGTACAGTGTATAGGTTCTAGTTTGGGGTACAGTGTATAGGTTCTAGTTTGGGGTACAGTGTATAGGTTCTAGTTTGGGGTACAGTGTATAGGTTGTAGTTTGGGGTACAGTGTATAGGTTGTAGTTAGAGGTACAGTGTATAGGTGTTAGTTCGGGGTACAGTGTATAAATTGTAGTTAGGGGTACAGTGTATAGCCGATTAGTGTATAGGTTCTAGTTAGGGGTACAGTGTATAGGTTGTAGTTAGAGGTACAGTGTATAGGTTCCAGTTTGGGGTACAGTATATAAATTGTAGTTAGAGGTACAGTGTATAGGTTCTAGTTAGGGGTACAGTGTATAGGTTCTAGTTTGGAGTACAGTGTACAGGTTCTAGTTTGGGGTACAGTGTATAGGTTCTAGTTTGAGGTAGAGTGTATAGGTTCTAGTTTGGGGTACAGTGTATAAATTGTAGTTAGGGGTAGAGTGTATAGGTTGTAGTTAGGGGTACAGTGTATAGGTTCTAGTTTGGGGTACAGTGTATAGGTTCTAGTTTGGGGTACAGTGTACAGGTTGTAGTTAGAGGTACAGTGTATAGGTTCTAGTTTGGGGTACAGTGTATAGGTTCTAATTTGGGGTACAGTGTATGGGTTCTAGTTTGGGGTACAGTGTACAGGTTCTAGTTAGGGGTACAGTGTATAGGTTCTAGTTTGAGGTACAGTGTATAGGTTCTAGTTAGGGATACAGTGTATAGGTTCTAGTTTGAGGTACAGTGTATAGGTTCTAGTTTGAGGTACAGTGTATAGGTTCTAGTTAGGGGTACAGTGTATAGGTTCTAGTTTGGGGTACAGTGTATAGGTTGTAGTTAGAGGTACAGTGTATAGGTTCTAGTTAGGGGTACAGTGTATAGGTTCTAGTTTGAGGTACAGTGTATAGGTTCTAGTTAGGGGTACAGTGTATAGGTTCTAGTTTAAAAGATAGGCATTATATGTAGAATGTGTATATTTATGAATAATTTCAGTTACCTGTGACTTTTACGGAGTATTTTTTCTGTCTCCAATCCGTCACGACTTTGGTCAGCGAGTGGAGTTTGTCAAGCGCCCGCTTTCGGATGATAATCTGGAGAGCAGACAAAAAAAGGTACAAAGAAATTACAAGCCACAAAGAACAGAATAAATTTCCTGGCATAAAGTACCAGTGGAATAGAATACGGTCTATTCACTGGGACATCCCACTGTTGACTCTACAGCAGAATGTTTAGCATCACTAAAATGACATTACATGTCCCACTTCAAACTTCTGTTGGTATCCCATTGTGAGTATACTGAGCATACGGGTGTTTCAGTCAAACTTTTTACACATCTTCAGATGACAATCCAAACATAAAGCTTACATTCATCTACACCTGTCTTTTACGTCATTCACATATAATAAGTGAATGAAGGTTACGGAGATTGTTGAACCAATCCCAATGTAGGTACTCAACAGCTATCAGAATGGAGAGATCCATAACATCCAATGTCCCACTACCCCCTCTTGTGAAGTCACTTTTCATTCCATTCCCCATGAAAGCAATTGGCGACATCATGACATCACAGAAAGATTGAACATTTGCAACTGTTGTGTTGACCTACTTGCAACAGTACTGATTATGATTGGTCAACTGCGTGTTCTTGACTGACAGTTCAGAAAGATCTATTACTTTACCCATAAAGTGGATCTAATTATTCGTAAATTCATACATAACAGACAAAGTGACTGCCTTCAGGTTAGAACTCGGCATTTCACGAAGGCATTGAGAACTCACCTTCCTGGCAGCCTGGGCGAATTTGCTGCGCACATCTTGTCTGGCTGCCCAGTTGTCATTGGTGTACAGGTCAAACTGGACACCCTCCGAGGCCAGCTGCAACCACAGACACAACTGACCGTCATTACATTACATTTTCTCTCTGTTTTCACAACATTGTTATGCATGTGGTCAGGTTATATTGTTTTGAACAATTTTCTGTGAAACATACGTGTACACATAAATTCTGCTTTTGTAACCTAAAAGGGTTTAAATTTGATCAACCACCCAGAAAATAAACTATATGTCCAATCATTTTTGTTGAATAACTTGTGTCAATAACTTTCGTGTAGGACCGTTCGAGATTTGTGGAATAACAACACTTCAACCAGACAACGGCATGTCATTATATTTATTTATTTAATTTGACTGGTGTTTTCCGCAGCACTCTGAAATATTTCACTTATACGACAGCTGCCAGCATTAAGGAGGAAGGAAACTGGGCAGAGCTCGGGCGAAGGTCATCTGCAGGTTGCTGGCGGACTTTTCCACGTACGACCAGAGGGGAAGCCTGATGTCATTCTACACAGCTGCATGTGCAGGTGTACAGCTGTAGGTAGCTGTCTGGTTTGAATGTACTTTTGAAAAGTTTTATTAAACAGAAGGTGAATACTGGAACAATTATACATGTACACGCAAAACAAATTCTGAATATGTGGACAGATACTCTCATTTTGGAATCATAATCTACAATTTTGATTGGAATCTTATGCCATTCCCACAATATTTCACTTATATGATGGCAGCCAGCATTAGGGTGAGAAGAAATTGGACAGTCCTTCCCACGTACTGACCGAGAGGAAACCAAAATTGAACTGACTACATCTTCAAACATACATTAGTCTGCTGAACATCTAAGCAGTTTAAATGAGGTCTTGAGACAGATAACAGTCCCACCTCTGTAGCTTTTCTTATGGTCTTCTTAAATGAGCGCTCAGTCGTCGCCCGTGAATGCTCTTTATCTGGAACAGGCTCGCCCAGCCGCTTAAACTGCAACATCAGTCAGCAAAGAAAAATCATTATTACATTTCATCAAGTTAACAGCCAAATTATATGGACGAAGCAAAGAATTATAACATACTGTATTTAACCTAATATCAGCTTCGTCCAGGACTAATCGACTCATTTTGCCTCATTCTGAGAGTTTTGTTGAGCTCAGAAAGGTGTTTAGAGGTGGTTTCAGAGTAAATAGTAAAAAGTTTTCAATACCAAATGATAGATTTTACGATTTTTATTTCCTCCTCAAAAATGAGCCATTAGAGGGAGCATCTTGGATCAAATACAGAAATTAGATAATTATACATGTGATTTTTGGGGGGGAAAGCAGAATTTTGCAAAAGGCAATTGTAAAATAAGATACACGTATGTATTTTGAAAATTTACAGCATATACACACTTTTTTCGTTTTATAAAAGTTTAATTCTGTGTGTTTTTTCTTTTTTTTCTCTCTTCGTTTTGGAACTATATAATATCAAAACCAGGGACAGGTCTTATCTAGCACTATCAGTTTAACCAGTCTCTGGGTGTGCTCACCCTGTAGTCATGCCAGGCCAGCTCTCTGGCATTCAGCACTTCCTGCTTGGCCTTCGGCGTCATCTGGTCATCTCCCAGTTTCACCTGCCACCTCAGCTGGTTCTGTCTCTCATCATACACATTCTGTCTGACTGCTTGTTCAAACACCGTTTCCTGAGAATTTGCATACACAGAAGTTTTGTTAAAAGAGTGTAACAGGTTGAAATTTAAGCACTGCCTACCTTTGGGCTGGAGGGATTTTCCCTTTAGTCTAATGGCAGAGGCGTGGACTCAAAACCCAGAGATCACTGGTTCAAATGCCCAGCTGGTTAGCTCAGTCACACCTGGCACTGTGAGCAGGGTTGCTGGGGTGGCTTATATACCAGGCCCCAACGCCTTAGTGGTTTTTGTGTATGTTCAACTGTCCTTTCCAGGGAAGTGACGAGGACGACGTGGCTTGGAAAACCAGGAGGTGAAAGTAACAGGGTGAAATTTGAGCGTGGTCTACGGCTGAGCTGGAGGGAATTTCCCTTTAGTATAGTGATAGAAGGATGGCCTCAAAACCCAGAGATTGCTGGTTCAAAGGCCCAGCTGGTTGGCCTGGTAACAATAATCTCTGAATCCCTGATACAGGTCAAAAACATTAATACAAGTCAGTATGAGTCATATCACTGGGAATCACAGCAAAGGGTGATCAGTCAGTCTGTGTTATCTGTTATCCATGAAAAACAAATGTGATAACCCACAGGACATAACATACATCTAGAAATGAAAACTCTGGTATTTACGCATAGATGAATACCAAACTATCTCCTGACATCCTGTGGTAACTGACGAACACACAAGTTATCATGGAAATGGTAAAGGTCACCACTGTAAATCAGACATACATGTAACAGCCTGTAGCACAACATTCAGTGTACATCTCCAGCCAGGCACATGGAGTTCTCATGGCAATTAAAACAAACAAAATGCAAATATACTCTGAGTCATATGGACTATCCCTGAGCACAAACCTTCATCTGACGAGTAGAATGCCCGGTCTTTCTTTTGGCTGAGATGGCTGAAACATGACGAGGACACCACTTTACAGTTTTGTGGGAAGGGAGAAAGGGACAAATCAACATGTGAGCTGAAGTGCTGCTTCCACTGTTTGACAGACTGGGCTGTGTCCAAATCTCAGACACATCACCTATCCTTTTTTCCCATGTGACGCGTCACGTAACAGGAAGCCTGTATTTGGTCTGCTGTCATCGGATGCTACATTTATTAGATACAGACATCTTTAGCAGGTTCTTACACAATAATAAGATGGCTTGTTACAAGACTGTTGCCAAGGGAATGATCGATTGATTGCTTCATTGTTGTTTAACATCACACTCTGTTCTACAGAAAGGAAACCAGAATGCTCTGGATAAACTACTCAGACATACCTTTGGCAAGATGGAGCTCCTGAAAATATTTCCCACTCCAATACAATATATTAATACTATAATTTCAAGCATTTTTTAAGTTAAATAATCACCACATTGTACTACATATAAGTTAATGAAAAATCATGTCAAATTTTATGTGATAAACACTAATTCAGACTTAACTTTCACCTGATTTTTCATCAAGCAATAACCCTTACTGCTGGTGAAAAATTCCACAAAAAACAATACATGATTTAGTGGAAATGTTAAAGATACAGACTGATTTGCTGATTATTACCGAAGACTACACAGCAGGCTACCACAGGCAGCCAGTACAGGTGTGCTCTCACCTTGTTTCATTTTATTTATTTATTTATTTGCTTGATGTTTTACGCCGTACTCAAGAATATTTCACTTATACAACGGCAACCAGCATTATTGTGGGAGACAACCGACCTTCCACAAGTTGCTGACAGACCTTCCCAGGATCAGCTGGACTTGAACTCACAGCGACCGCATTGGTACCTTGTTTCAAATCCTTGCGCCTCAGTCTGCCCTCCTCTTGTAGCAACACCTGGGTGACATCGTGGGGACAGTTGATCTGAGGAGGGACCTTCAGGCCGGCATACTCCACATCCTGAGGGGGGAGACCAGTCAATAATACATACGGATAACTAATCTACCACTGGGATGAAGCAGAGGAAACTATCTCATAAAACTTATACAATTATATTTACAGTTTTTAGGGCAGAGGAAACTGGCATGCCTGGGGAAATAAATTTATTTATTTATTCATTTGATTGACGTTTAATCCTATTAATCCTGTATTATTCACTTATACGATGAACAGTCATTTTGATGCCCTTTGGATGTTATTGATGAACTTTCCCACGAGTATGTGACATACAGATTTGCACACCATATTGGTGGAAGACATGGATTTGTACAAATGTGAAGACTGCACAATCTCAGAAATAACATCAACTGCTAACAGAGGTCAAGGTCCCAAGGTCAGTGATAACGTGGAAATCCATAAATCTATTTGATCAGTGTTTTATGCCGTACTCAAGAATATTTCACTTACACGACAGCTGCCAGCATTATGGTAGGAGGAAACCATGCAGAGCATGGGGGAAACCCACGACCATCCGCAGGTTGGTGTCGGACCTTCCTACGTACGGCCGGAGAGGAAGCCAGCATGAGCTGGACTTGAACTCACAGCGACCGGATTGGTAAGAGGCACGGGATGCTGGCATGCGAACCCTCTCAGCCATGGAGTCCCCTCCGATGAGATTTACAAAACCCATTTACAAAAAATGTCCACACAAGTAATGTTACTCATGTCATGCAAACTTACTGGAGGTTGGGTTGCCCCGGGAGGTGACGGCTTTAACTTCTTCCTGCGATTCCGTCGGGCTCTGTCCAGCGGAGTTAAGCACCTCGGGTCCAAAATATTACTCTCAGTGTCTGTGGTTTCCGTCTCTGTCATCACTGTTGCCAGAGTTAGCTCCCTATTTGAGGCAGAGCAAAATTACAGCACAAATATGCATAAAATGCCACGAAATGTATACATGTATCTCACAGAGAATCAGTAAATAGTTCATAATGAAAAAACATCATAATTTCTAATACATCTTAATAATAAGCTTAATAAACTTAGATGTGGTAGCAAGGCTACCAAAGAGCTCACCTGTAGAGGATAGATTCTGATATGCAGCACGCTAAGTCAGCAATTCGGTAATTTACGGTATTAAATGTGCACACACAGAATCAACGATTCGGAATATCCCCCTCATGTTACTGTGCTCTACATGTGTGCAAGGTCAGAGTTCGATGCATGCAGCACTGTTTAAGATACCATCCCTAACATTTTGTTTAATATTGCTTTCCCTGCTATGCCTGTACTTAGTATAGGTGAGCTAAAAACAAGGCAGGGACAATTAAGGGGTATGTTCAAAGACAAGCTTACGTCTATTACTAAATACTTGTGATCAGCAGCTCAGCAATCACTCCTGTAACAATGGAAGGAGCTAAGTGTTACTGTTCACTTGGTTTGTCTTATTATTACAGCGGCACATGACAATGTCCGGCTGTATGCTCCAAGCTCAAACACAAGGTTTTGTACCTGACAGATGTGTATGAAATGAAATATCTTCACTTAAAGAGCTACTTAGGTGTCAAAACATCTGTGTCTTAAAAGCAAGAGGAACTAATAAGGAACTATTATGGACTAGGATAGTTTGAATTGCTTTCCTAAATTGTGAACATGTTGCAGTGAATTAAAACCGACATTCTACGTTTAGTCAGAGTATACGGAAATAAAATATTTCCATCACTTCCACTTTGTTTGGTGTGACGTCAGCCACGAAGACATGATGTCATCAATGGCTGACGTGTATACACATGTTACGCTGCCCTTTCAAGTGCTCAACATCATCCTAGCATAAATGCCTTACTCAACGCCACATCTCCCTGATTCGACATCATACAGGGAATATTATCACGTCACATCAGAAAAATTTTATGGACACAGCCAGAGATTTTGTTTTTCAAGGAATCTTCAGTTATATGGGTTAAATAGTTTTATTCATCAAAATCAAAATGAAACATGGTGTTAGGCTTCCTTCAAAGGATTTCTTTCATATCAATGTAATATTTCGACGCAAGTTGTATTCTGACCAGAGTGGCACTTTCAGATTTACGCACACCGTAACAATTCGGTGGCATGTGCATGTATATGCTTTAAATCTGCCATAACCAGGCATAAAGTCACGCCAAACAGGGACATAACTCTGTTCTTGAAACGTCAAACCACCCAAACTCCCAATAGCATATTATCTCACTTGAGAAGTCCAGGGGCCGAGGTGCCGGTGAATGTACAAAGTAAAGGTTTGGTGTTGAACTGAGATATGATCAACAACAGCTTCATGTGAGCGGTGAGGAACTCGGTCGGGGCAAATGTCACCTGGATCTCAGTTTCCCCACACGCAGGCACAATACCTGTAACACAAGAACAACAACAGCTTCATGTGAGCGGTGAGGAACTCGGTCGGGGCAAATGTCACCTGGATCTCAGTTTCCCCACACGCAGGCACAATACCTGTAACACAAGAGCAACAACAGCTTCATGTGAGCGGTGAGGAACTCGGTCGGGGCAAATGTCACCTGGATCTGAGTTTCCCCACACGCAGGCACAATACCTGTAACACAAGAACAACAACAGCTTCATGTGAGCGGTGAGGAACTCGGTCGGGGCAAATGTCACCTGGATCTGAGTTTCCCCACACGCAGGCACAATACCTGTAACACAAGAACAACAACAGCTTCATGTGAGCGGTGAGGAACTCGGTCGGGGCAAATGTCACCTGGATCTGAGTTTCCCCACACGCAGGCACAATACCTGTAACACAAGAACAACAACAGCTTCATGTGAGCGGTGAGGAACTCGGTCGGGGCAAATGTCACCTGGATCTGAGTTTCCCCACACGCAGGCACAATACCTGTAACACAAGAACAACAACAGCTTCATGTGAGCGGTGAGGAACTCGGTCGGGGCAAATGTCACCTGGATCTGAGTTTCCCCACACGCAGGCACAATACCTGTAACACAAGAACAACAACAGCTTCATGTGAGCAGTGAGGAACTCGGTCGGGGCAAATGTCACCTGGATCTGAGTTTCCCCACACGCAGGCACAATACCTGTAACACAAGAACAACAACAGCTTCATGTGAGCGGTGAGAAACTCGGTCGGGGCAAATGTCACCTGGATCTGAGTTTCCCCACACGCAGGCACAATACCTGTAACACAAGAACAACAACAGCTTCATGTGAGCGGTGAGGAACTCGGTCGGGGCAAAAGTCACCTGGATCTGAGTTTCCCCACACGCAGGCACAATACCTGTAACACAAGAACAACAACAGCTTCATGTGAGCGGTGAGGAACTCGGTCGGGGCAAATGTCACCTGGATCTGAGTTTCCCCACACGCAGGCACAATACCTGTAACACAAGAGCAACAACAGCTTCATGTGAGCGGTGAGGAACTCGGTCGGGGCAAATGTCACCTGGATCTGAGTTTCCCCACACGCAGGCACAATACCTGTAACACAAGAACAACAACAGCTTCATGTGAGCGGTGAGGAACTCTGTCGGGGCAAATGTCACCTGGATCTCAGTTTCCCCACACGCAGGCACAATACCTGTAACACAAGAACAACAACAGCTTCATGTGAGCGGTGAGGAACTCGGTCGGGGCAAATGTCACCTGGATCTGAGTTTCCCCACACGCAGGCACAATACCTGTAACACAAGAACAACAACAGCTTCATGTGAGCGGTGAGGAACTCGGTCGGGGCAAATGTCACCTGGATCTGAGTTTCCCCACACGCAGGCACAATACCTGTAACACAAGAACAACAACAGCTTCATGTGAGCGGTGAGGAACTCGGTCGGGGCAAATGTCACCTGGATCTGAGTTTCCCCACACGCAGGCACAATACCTGTAACACAAGAACAACAACATAGGGTAGGTGTTCTCCACCAAGCAAACAATGTATTACACATGTGGGAATAAGACCAGCATTAGACATCAAAAACAGCATAGCAAAAAGGCTCTCCACCAAGTACCAGCACCATGACTGATTCACTTGTTAAGACCTAGGCATATGTATACAGTTTTGCTAATACTTGTTGGTGATGATACTTGCTGCATGTGCTCAATACCCCCGAATCACAGTATCTGTACTGATTAATCACAAAGAAGCAAGCATTTATTTCTTACTTTGTGCTGCTTGACTTTTTCTCCTCACCAGAAACAAGTTTTCATTTTGTGTGATACATCTGAGTCTTTTAATGTAAACTCCTTGCCAGACCACATACCAGTGTTATGTTCTTCAAAACTGATCCACTCAAATGATAATCTATGCTACAGTATCTGACACATGCCACAACAACATGTTTGGTGTTGTTTTAGATGTCTTTTGTCAAATTATTATGGCTATCTTTAAATGACAAGTGACAAACTATTGATTTCTTTTCTCACATAACAGGACTAAGCAGTCACCAACTGAAGGTCTGCTGAGAAATTTTACCAGGTTTTAAAACAGAGCACCAAATTCTGGGGGCCGTTTTGTGTGGGTACTTGTAAGATATATAATGCTCAAGCAAGCTAAGGGGAGATAACCCTTTCATACCCTACCTGACATGGGTTCTACTGTGAAAGCTGGGTGAGGTTGTGCAATGCTGAGCTCAAACTCGAAGTCCGTTGGAGCTTCACACCGTAACGGAATTGACTTTGTTCTCCTGAAAACAGAAAATAAAGAACATTATTTGTTTTTCTACTTTTTCCATTAGATCCATGAAAATATGACACTTTCAAAATTAGAAACATTGTTATAAAATATTTATTGTTATAGCATTGAACGGAACATTGAGTAAACATATATATAAGCACATGAAATGCTTTTCATCAACTACAACGGTTATTTATTTAATGTAATTTTTCTGTTGTAAAAGCAAGGCTCTAGATAGCATGCATATTTGCGTAAATTATGCATGACTTTTCCGACAATACGGATCAGTTTTTAAAATCTTGCATACCAGATACGCATCAAAACACACGCATATGCAAACAACTTTATTTTTATGCGTATCAGCAGTCCTTGCAACTAAAGGGAGCATTTAAGCATACTGCCTGGGCTACAACAAAAACAACAAAACTCATTCTGAGCTCCGCCATTTTCACTGTCGAATGAAAGCCTGTGATCTCTGCCACACCTTTGCAGTAGTTTTGGATTTTAAAAATACTTTTGAAGCCTGCACAACTGAATCGGTAGCAGTAGAGGTAGGCTTAATTTAAAATGCGTGTTTTGCCAAATGCAAGATTATTTAAACCTCCATACACAGAAGAATTCCATAAAGACCTCAACATTGATGTGACCGTGCCTTTGACCGAGCATTTAACTTTTCCAGAAACATTGATGAAATGTGATGCAATTTCAGTAATTATAGATGAAGCATTTGGATTTCAAACTGAACATCCATTTCTCGAGGTTTTATTAGTAGCCAGGATGCCCTTCTATCAGTATCTTAACAACAGTTTTTTCTAAAAATGGCCTTCATGCATGTGGTATCTTTAATGTAAAGTGGTGTACTGTGAGATGTCAATTATAAACAACATATATGAATATTAATTTATTGTTACTTGTAATTGGTTAAACCCATGGCAATAATTTTTGGGTGTGTGTAGGTGTGGTCGGGGAAATGCATAAACTTTTGTGTTGCTGCAGCCATTTAACACTGAAAGGCAAATTATCCTACTTATTTTACTCATGCATATTTTAAATGGAGGAGTAAATACTCATCAGGCAAAAAAGTCATCTGGAGTCCTGTATAAGTAAGGCCATAAAAGAAATATGTATAAAGAATTAGACGTCAGGTAGATGATATCATCATATTTTGGTGCCTCACTCTGAGATACACGTTAAAATTCTCTTACGAATGTCCGACTGGCACACAAGGAAAGTCCACATGTTCAGGGAAGCAGTCTGTGATCATCACCGGGTAGGCATGGATAGGCACAATCAGGTTCTCCTCTCCCTGCAACAAGGCAACTCACATTAGCGAGTCACTGTATACCTGCAGATACCAGTATCAAACTGATTACATGTACGCCCACCCTAGGAACAGGACATCCAGCATTAGCAGTCACTGTATCCATGCAGATACCAGTATCAAACGGATTACATGTACACCCACCCTAGGAACAGGACATCCAGCATTAGCAGTCACTGTATCCATGCAGATATCCGCATCAAACTGATTACATGTACACCCACCCTAGGATCAAGACAGTCAGCATTAGCAGTCACTGTATCCATGTAGATATCCACATCAAACTGATTACATGGACACCCACCCTGGGATCAAGACAGTCAGCATTAGCAGTCACTGTATCCATGCAGATACCAGTATCAAACGGATTACATGTACACCCACCCTAGGATCAAGACAGTCAGCATTAGCGAGTCACTGTATACCTGCAGATATCCGCATCAAACTGATTACATGTACGCCCACCCCAAGAACAAGACATCCAGCATTAGCAGTCACTGTATCCATGTAGATATCCGCATCAAACTGATTACATGTACACCCACCCTAAGAACAAGACAGTCAGCATTAGCAGTCACTGTATCCATGTAGATATCCACATCAAACTGATTACATGTACACCCACCCTAGGATCAAGACAGTCAGCATTAGCAGTCACTGTATCCATGTAGATATCCACATCAAACTGATTACATGGACACCCACCCTGGGATCAAGACAGTCAGCATTAGCAGTCACTGTATCCATGCAGATACCAGTATCAAACGGATTACATGTACACCCACCCTAGGATCAAGACAGTCAGCATTAGCGAGTCACTGTATACCTGCAGATATCCGCATCAAACTGATTACATGTACGCCCACCCCAAGAACAAGACATCCAGCATTAGCAGTCACTGTATCCATGTAGATATCCGCATCAAACTGATTACATGTACACCCACCCTAAGAACAAGACAGTCAGCATTAGCAGTCACTGTATCCATGCAGATATCCACATCAAACTGATTACATGTACACCCACCCTAGGATCAAGACAGTCAGCATTAGCAGTCACTGTATCCATGTAGATATCCACATCAAACTGATTACATGTACACCCACCCTAAGAACAAGACATCCAGCATTAGCAGTCACTGTATCCATGCAGACATCCACATCAAACTGATTACATGTACACCCACCCTAGGATCAAGACAGTCAGCATTAGCAGTCACTGTATCCATGTAGATATCCACATCAAACTGATTACATGTACACCCACCCTAGGATCAAGACAGTCAGCATTAGCAGTCACTGTATCCATGTAGATATCCACATCAAACTGATTACATGGACACCCACCCTAGGATCAAGACAGTCAGCATTAGCAGTCACTGTATCCATGTAGATATCCACATCAAACTGATTACATGTACACCCACCCTAAGATCAAGACAGTCAGCATTAGCAGTCACTGTATCCATGTAGATATCCGCATCAAACTGATTACATGTACACCCACCCTAAGTACAAGACAGCCAGCATTAGCAGTCACTGTATACATGCAGATATCCGCATCAAACTGATTACATGTACACCCACCCTAAGTACAAGACAGCCAGCGTTAGCAGTCATTGTGTACATGCAGATATCCGCATCAAACTGATTACATGTACACCCACCCTAAGTACAAGACAGCCAGCATTAGCAGTCATTGTATACATGCAGATATCGACATCAAACTGATTACAATTGTACACCCACATTAAGGACAAAACAGCCAGCACTGAATACATGTATAAATAAGAAACTAAAGCATGCACTGCTTCAGTCACGTGTCAGCAGAATCAGTTTACTATAAACATTATACCTTTTATGAACTCTTGTCCTCCTGATATTTTAACCTCCCCTCCCTTGCTCTCCATGGCAACAACACACAGCATAATACATACAGAAGTGCAGCCATATACTTGTGAACATTATATGTGATATTTGAGCATCCAGAATTTACAGTAAGAAAATTAGTACATGAATGTATTGTCAATTTAAGTGTAATATGAATAATAAATTTAAGCTTCAAATCACTTGGATTTTTAGCCATAAAGTGGGGGGTCCATAACCAAAGTGTGGGCATTTGTGACTACTTTTATACATGCCGAGGCAAAAATCAATCAGGAGTGTAACAAGTGACATATATAACAAAGGAAACCTCGGACAAAGATTTCTGCCATTGGAAGACATAAATAATATTAATAATATCTTCATCTAACCAAGGAAGATTGACCAATTTATAAGGAAACTTCTTCCCTAGGGCCTTTAACATTGTAAGTCATATGGAGTAATAATTCGTCAAAACACATGTGTACGACAAAGCGATTAGTACAGGGAAACCCAAGAATCATACTGTAGTTCAGTGTGCAGCATGCTCAATCCTGAAGACAATGACCTTCAGACTTACTGGACAGTTGATCCGTACAGAATCATAGTAGTAACGGCACTCGTCAGGATAGAACTCTACCTCGCAATCCAGTGTCAGGCCGGGAACAAACTTTTTCTGACAAAAAAACACAAAACAAACAAACAACAAAGATAAAAACAATGTCAGCTTGTGGTATTCATAGAAGATGGTAGATTGCTTAAGTTTACTGTATTGGCCATATTCCCACCCCACTAACCCTCTTCCAACTGCTACCTTCAAAAAGTACTTGCTTGTAACTTTTGTATGGGAGGAATCTGTATAAAATGACTCACAATTTCATCCATGGCTAAGATGCTAATTTTTGTGATGGGGTGTGATGATATATTACTTGTAAAACCTAAGTTTCAGTAATAAAAAGTATCTTTTATCACCCATAGTTGCTTCTAAAAATAGAGCTTTAGGTCAAAGTTATAAATCAAATCCAGCTGAGCATATCGTACTACCATCCTACCTTCCAAAACGACCTCACCACACCTCTCTTCCATCAACAGAACTCCGTAAAATTAGAAATGAGTAACTTATTCATGGAAGATATTTCACTTCAAATATAGTAACTTCTCTTAACAGTCAAAGAGAGGTTTCTTGCTCTGTCTCCACTCATGTAGCGCCCAAAACTCTTTGTAAGTTTAGAGTACATAAATTTTGAAGGTTTCCTATATTAGTTTTATATAAGAATTTGTATGTGTACTGTCACACAGTATAGACAAATATATATGATGTACAAATATTATATATATGTATGTCGAATTCAGTCTATAACTTAATATATTTATTATAATGTCAACCTTATGTGGATATTATTCAGAACACAGAATAAAATAACTCCATTGATCCTTACCCCAGTAGTGTAAGCAACTTTGAAATATCTTGTCTGAGGAGGGATGATGTGCATCCGTAAGACATCAGCCGAAACATTCACAATAGAGAAAGACAAAGTGTGTTTCTTCCCGATCTCAAACCCTCCAAAGTGAACTGCAGCGGGCCTGGCTTGAATCAAGGCATTCTGAGAAACTTTGTCATAGATTTCTGTAAAAAATAAAAAAAAGTATTCCTTCACTAAACTATCAAATAGTTTGGCATTACAAGAAAACAAGTGCACATCCCCGACGCATCCCCAAAAATTTGATGTCGAATGTGTTGCATTCTGTCCCATCATTAAAAGAATGACTAATCATTAAATGATATGATGTCAAGTACTTGACTGACCAGCACCTAGTTGACATACCAGATAACTTACACATCCGTTGTCACAATTATATTCCACATTCATGTACTTTTGTAGTAAGACAGCTCTCTGCAGGAAATGGAATGTTCCAAAATCACAAATTTTTGTGAAAATAATGTCTGGAATTCATTGTCATGGTTCAAGAGCAGTGCCCTATTGATTGTCACTCTGAAATGCCTGGTACTCTGTATAGCTATTGTATATATTATATTGACTAAGTTAAAAGTTAAAGGGAAAATAAAAAAAAAAAATTACAGATACATGTACACAGATGTGCATGACTGAAAATTCTGAACAAAGAAAAACAAAACAGAATAATAAAGATACTTGTATTACAGTATGGTGCACAAAGTCAGTTGTGTCTCATCTATTCCCTCTATTATTATTTCAGATAAGGCCAGTAGCACTTGAATCGTTGTCATTTTACCACATCGGAACTCTTTTGTGCCAGAAATTCTCACTAAAGATGAGATTATCATAAAATCTAATCGAATAATGATAATGAATAATGAAAATTGATCATAAAATGTTATGAGGAGAAACAAGGGATCAAGTGTCACTGGTCTAAAGAATGTGCAGGTAGAGCTTTAGTAATATACTGCTGTGCTGATGGAAAGATTTGTAGGGATTGTATCAGTGCTAAACTTTCATCGCCTAATAAGACTGCATCTGGAATTGATTCTTCATGCAGAAGTATTCTCAACAAAAGGCAATTCCTCTGTGGACTATAACGGGAGCATTTTTAGTTTGAATTTTTTTACTAGAACTTACAGTGGATACCAGTGTTTTGATAAAGACATGGTACAGTTCTTAATAAGAAGTTGATCTTTTTAGAATGATTAAAAGTTTCCATACATTGCTGTTAAGGTTAAATTACACACCTTATCCTCTTGTTTCATTCATGCTCAATTCCTCTTTAGCCGCACGTGTGAAGATCTGCCAGCAACCTGTGGATGGTCGTGGGTTTCCCCCAGGCTCTGCCCACTTTCCTCCCATTACAATGCTGGCAGTTGTCGTATAAGTGAAATATTCTTGAGTATGCCATAAAACACCAATCAAATAAATAAATAAATCTTGTTTCACCTACATTCATTAAAACTCATATTTCTCTTGTCTTCTTCCATCAGCCTTTGGCTAGTAAGTCTATTTTGGCTGTTAAGTCAATATTAAATCCTCATTACCTCTACATTCACACGTTTACTTGTACCTGATATCATCTGCCCATGAACTGCATAGGCTACATGTGCATTACATGAACACACGGAAACTCAGTTATTCTCAATGGATCAACTTCTGGCTACAGTTGCAACACCAAGGATGCCATTATAGGCTTATCACAATATTTGCTAACATTTGCTAAAGTTCTGATCAGAAAACTTGGAATAGGACACTTAGGAGAAATAATGCTCAACATTTTTATTCTCCTTTCTGCAAGTGCACATATGAGTTAGGACTAAATGTCAAGTGTCTTCAATACAGCTTAGATGTATGGTCTCAAACAGGTAAATTACAAACAGCCATTGTTACACAACCTGAAATAACGTCAAAAACAAGAGAGTTGCCATTGGCTGCGACTGAATGGTCTGATTGTTGCTCAGAAAGCAAACCTTAACCAACAAGGAATGAAGGCTTACCCAAAGTGTCTGTGCAGGTAAATGCGCATTTTCAGCTGCCTTGATCTGAGTACCAATTGTTGTACGCGACTGATGTCATAGTGTAAATGCAAATTGTTTTCACTCTATTAGAATTACTTGAAAGATTTTAATAACTTTGGCCACATTGGTATTCGTCATTTTTGATAATCTGATCAACAACAACTGTACTTTCTCCACTGAGGCTGTTACTTCCACCCATTTCCACCTGCTATGTCCAGTTGTGATAAGTGAAAGTGGGCACCAGGTGCTGCCATGTTGCCAAACAAATACATAGGACAGGCATCAGCATATGGCGCAGACTTTCAAATGGCCCATCACCAACACAGAGCGACCTTCCTCTAGAATAGATACTAGGTATTTGTCACAAGCCGTTTATCTAATTGACTCTGTATTTATTAGGAGCCAATTCACGATATTCCCAAACCGTGTGTCATACCTAGTATTGGGATATATGTACATCGTGGTGTTCAAGTTGTTTTACCAACAGATGTGAGAGCCGTATTAAAGCAGCATAAATAATGGCAACTGGTGAAACCAGTGGTAACAACACATAAAGATCTATTAGAGTTAACAAGTAACTGTTTAGTGTAAATTCACTCACTTGTCTGAAGGAGATGGTTTGGAGGTGGGTCATATTTTCTGGGCTCCACATACTGAAGGGTCTCCAATAAAATTCCGTTCGTTTTCGAGGCTGCATGCCCCGGTGACATTGTCGATACTGCCGGCATTTTAATGAATATTTTTCAGTTCTAACGTTAAATAAATCCAATCCACATCCTTCATAATCGCTGATCGTAAAAGTCTTGTCTTTTTACATGATTTGTTTCCAGCCAGAAAACCAGCGTTACTTTACACTCGCTACCGCCGTTGTCGCCATAATGTTTGGAACCGCTCCACTCCTGCGAAGGTAAGGAAAATAGTTCACTATGTATTTCTCTGAACTGTGAAATAATACCATAAAGTCCAAAAACAAACATGCAGGTTTACATTTCTAATGAATAGAGACTTTTACTTTGAGAAAATACACACCCTTGGGGAAAATTATTGTGTAAAAAGCGCTTGTGGAAAAATCTATGCGAGCAAACGTCGTCTGCTGTTGCTATGGGTAACAGGAAGGAAGTAGCTCTCCTGTTGGTGGAGGGGAATTTCTCTGGCCCTTTCAACAACGACAACGTGGGCGATTTGACAACTTGTCAGATGTTTTGGTACGGTTATATCGCTGTTAAATATGTGTGAACTATTTTTTATAGATTATGCGCGCTATTATTTGACCTTGCATGTTGTCTGTTTCACGCAAAAATCATAAATTAGCTTCCTAGTGTAAATAGACAATCAGATAGTGCGCGGCATTTGTTGCAACTACTCAAATACTATCGGATACGGATGATGGTGACTTTACCATCGTCTCAAATGTCTCTAAGATCAAAGCTGCAATATTGCACACTGCACCGTTCAGTGTTCCCAAGCCCCAGAACCTGGCGGTTCATGCTGTTCAGGTCCTACACATTGGTTCAGTTAAATAAAGCGTAAACTGTGGTGATTTGTGACTTAGTCCATCTAGATGGACTCAGATTTGTTAGTTTGCATGCATTGTAACACCATCGAAAAAAAAAGAAAATAAATATTGCCACAGATTACCGAACCCAAAGTTGGACTAATATGTGACCATCTCATAGTGGAGATTGTCAGATATCACTTACTTTACTTCAGCTACCTTCATGTGTGCTTGTGTGTAAATTCTAATTCATCAGTGCCGGCCAGACAGCTGTGGTATTTTAAGCATTTTGCTCTGCGATATCTGGCATCCAGTGGTAGTCATTCATCTAGTGTGTTCATTTAAATTCAGACATTCATCTCAACACCGAGTCCTTCACCCGCACTCAACAAAATTGTCGCAGATTTCTGAACTCAGAGTCGATGGAAGTGTTGTAAGCAAGGTCCACACTCATCTGACACCTATATTCAAAAAGTACAATGCACTTCTTGGTGGTATTCTGAAGCTTGAAATTGTGCCTACAAGTGTTAGGGAAAACATCATTGATTTCAAGATGTTTTCGATGCTAGAACTCATGTCAAAACCAAGACTAGGTTACGAAACTTTTCAAAGTGACGGTAATCGACTTTGAGTTTGGAAATCTGACTTTCGTGAATTCTGGGAATGAATGAATATAATATAATTACTGTGCTACATGTATACAGAAAGTGAAAGTGGCTTACTTCTGTGTATAGGAAACTGAATACAAAGATGAACTGATGTGAAACACATCTGCTTACCAGTGATCATGCATTACATGCATGTGATGTGTGGCAGCCAGGTTTACTCCTAAAACATGGGGGATAACTCTTGCCCCCCAGCTAGGGTGGGTCTGTGCTTGGCATTTGTCCATTTAGATTAACAATATTTCTTTACTTGCATTACCAGTGTTTCTGTTAACTTGCATGCATGTTATGATTTACAGCATTTGTAGCCATGTACTGTATATTAAGTATTGGAATTTATGCTATGTTTCTATCAAAATTGACCATGTTTGTGTGTACTTAATGTTGTCTTTTTGCAAGTGCAGGTGTTAGTGTATTCATTATAATCATACGTTTCTTTACTTTGTAGTTATTAGGATTAATAACATGTATATGTTTGAAACAATTCTAATGGTGATATGAAATTATTAACCAGTTAGTGCCGTTTATGTTGGCAGATCTATAATGGTGCTGTATGCCCTGGTCAGTAGGTTACAGGATGGTCTCCCTTTGGTGGCCTCGACCCATGGTTTTAAGGATGGAGTCCAGCAACAGATACAGGAGCCTCAGAAGTTCCTTAAGCTTCTGTCAAGGAAAGCTGCTAAGTTCCCAGATCGGTGTACCCTAGCCGTGGGAGAACACTACATTTAGTGAGTAGTGACTAGAAGTTAGGAATGGATTTGGTAGTATGTGGTTCAGTCCCAAGTTACATTTGTAAGTCATAAATAAGACTTCTATGTAATTAAAACAGACACAGTTGGTATATGCGTTCGCAATGTCTTGACAAGGAGAAACCGTCAAATTATAGTTCATCGTCAGAAATGTAACAGAATCTATAAGGTTTCTGAATATTTGCTTAGGAAGTAATTCCAGATTCAATATGTATAGCATAAATTACATTATGTTAGTTGCATCCTCATATTCAGTTGAAACACACACATTCCCCTTGTGCACTTAGTCGTGCCATAATATCATATGGCCTGTATTCTGTGTCAACTATCAGACATGTAAGTCACCCAGTTTAGGATGTTATGTAAGTTGTTTGTATGAAACCAAATCAGTGACCTAAGGAACAAATGCAACTCTTTTTCATTGGCTGACAGATCACAGATCTACCATCAAGAGACATCCTCCTCTTGTTTGCCTTTCTTTTTTTTTTTTTTTCCGGAAATTTACAGTTTCTTAGCCAAAAATTAAAATTTCTTGGTCTAGAGATTATAGAAAGTGGACACCCATTTACAATATAACTGATCTGAAACTTTTCTTTAAGTGAAACACCACTATGAATTTACTGATATTATGTAGTTGAAATGCATGTTAATGTTCATCTACTGGCAGACTTAAAGGAACTACAGCAGATCTATCTTTCAGTTGAGTTTTATTACAAACAATTTTTTCGTCCTGTAAAAATTCTGACTGTTTTTCTGAAACCTAGAAATATCCATTGTTTATTTTTAGTTTTATCACAGCTCTTGGGCTAGGTTTTTTTGTCATCTGTGATCTAAAATACCCTCGAGTTCTTGCCTTCTCCTTCCTCGACGAAGTGGAGAAAGAATTTTTACGCTGTTTTGACCGTCCCGCAGTGGAATCTGTGACCAGGCCTTATGCTCTCATTGAGTTTGGTGAGTAATGACGTTTTTTTTTGTGTTCATGTGTTTGTTTGTGCTCATGGTTTTGTTCCTGTTGTCCTCTTTCTGCGTGTTCACGATTATTTTCACGTGTGTTTTCGAATTAACTTTTGAAGTGTTTTTCTTGTTCATGTTTTTGTTCGTTTTCATATTTTGTTCGCGTCACCGTGAAACATTTTATGTATTTATCACTGTGATTCGCATCACAGTTAAATAAGGTATGTTGTGTTTGGTTAGTGATGGGACGCTTCCACTTCAGAAGAGAGCAGGTCCAAACCTTTTAATTATGACAAACAAGTTGCAATTTCAAGTATGTAGTTCCACCTACATAGCCTTGGGAATTTTTTTGGGCATCTATGTACATTCCACTGAGGAGCTGTAAGTCTTAAGGTGCTGACCGGTATTTATCGTTTTCTCAGATGCTTATTGGGAAACGCAGATGCTTGAGTGATGTTATACTGTCTGCCATGTGCAGTTCACAGCAACCCCAGCTTTACAACCTACAAGGAATAGGTTCAAACCTGGCATTGGTCAGGGATAAGAAGTCAGTGGTCTTCATCTGGCTGTTTTCTTATCCACCAATGTGGTTTGCATAAACTTAAAGTTGATCACAACAGCAAATGACCTAAAATATAGCTAAATATATGCCTTATCAGAGACGAGTAAATATCATGAAACAGTGCTGAAATCATCATCATCCTACCTTCCAAACAATCCTGAAAACATCTTTCTAAGATCAATAGATCTTTATAGAATTAGGCAAAGTGTGCCACTTAGTCATGGGGGAAATTTTATGGCATTTACTGTATCATGATGATGGTAAGTTGGGTGTCCTCCATTCCTCAAACTGACTGCTAAAGTGAAAAATTCCAGATGATGGTGTTAAATTACAATGTAATAAATAAATAAAGCTTACATGCTATTTCATGCCTTGGATTAAACCCTGTGCAAGAAGGACACGGAAAGAAAAGGGTGAAAATGCAGTGTTTTGAACTTTTGTAACGTGTTCTGCTGTACAGATTAGTTTCACAGCATTATGTGTTTACAGCAAAATAAATCGTGTTGATGCAGCCATAGTAAACACAAATTCATGCTCACATTTCAGATGTGTTCCTGCAGAAGACAAAAACCAGGTACAACAATCCACGGTCCCTGAGGACCAAAATCAACTTGAGCGATATGAGTCAGGAAATAAAACTGAGGCCTCCATTCGAAATTAATGCTGTGGACCTGTTTGACGGGGGAGGCTATGCGAACGGCCCAGCTAAAACGTACAGAACAGCTGGCAAGTTAAATAAACCCATTTTTTTCATGCTCTTATGATCCATATTTGCTCAAAACTTGTAAATCACATGAAGCAGTATATCTTTCTTTTAAAATTATATGCCTGCATTTTTCATTATGTTTATTAATTATTATGTTTAATGATGTTTTTAATTGTTATGTTTAAATATGTATTTAACTGTGCATATGTTGAGGATAAAGTCATGCTAAGAATCATGGGTGTTCAGAAAGTCAGTTGATATCGTACAGGAATAAATGTCAGTTGCAGAACCTAAAGTAGTATTTTAGGATGTTTATTTGCCTCTAAACGTGATGTTTTGGGGGAGTGAAATTTACTTATTTTTTTGTTTGATTGGTGTTTTATGCTGTACTCGAGAATATTTCACTTATACAATGGCAGCCAGCATTATGGTGGGAGGAAACCAACCAGAGCCCAGGACACACGATCATTCACAGGTTGCTGGTAGACCTTCCCACGTGCGGCCAGAGAGGAGTGGAATTTTAGGTAATTTACTGTAACAAAGGCTAAGTCCATGTATTTAAACCTGTATGAGTAATGTTTATCATAAACAATTCACACAATCGCACGAGCTTCTAACAATATTATTAACATTAAAATGTAAATTGTTTTTCTGTACACAGCTTTCTATGGCACAAAGTACCAGTCTCTGGGGTTGCTGGGTTACCTGTCTGTCTGCCTGGATTTGTTCTGCTCCGCTCTCAATCTCACCCGTGGGGTAGCCATCATCAATGAAGGGCATGTGGACGTGAGTATTGAGCACTACAAATAGCTCCCTGACATGTTTGCGATCACCTCTCTGGTGAAAGTGATGTGACCCTAGAGACCTTTGACTGGTAATATGTAACATGAACAACATGGTCATATCACTTCATCTGAAAGGTTGTTCTCGAAAATGTCAGGCACCTATTTGCAGGCTTGCATATTCTGGGTGTTCAAGCATGGAACACCAAAAAAGTACCATATTTCATTGCAAAGTTTAGATTTTTTTTCCAAGTGGCACATTTTGCTTGAGTCAGATGGATTCGTCCACCTTACAGGGCCACTTTGCGAAGAGTTTTTCATGAAGTTTGATTAATACCTTGTCAGAAACACCAGAGTGTTGGCATCAAAAGTGTCATTTGGAGGTTTGTATGCCCTTCTGAAAGTGCATCTTTTGACAGACCAAAATGAATTGTAGGTGAAATACAGTTTTATTTCATGTTATAAACCATAATGTCTGCATGAATCTCAAAGTAAGGCAACCCATCCCAGTGGCTGAGTGGTCAGAGCTTCAGCCTCGTAATCCGTAGACCAAAGGTTCAATCCTCAATCTGGTCAAGTTGAAGAGAATATTGTTGGCTTTGAAACCCTGAGTCTGTGACAGTTGCTAATAGGGGAGTTTCGAGATTGCGGTCTTTTATCGCTGAAGATAAGAAAAGCCCTTCTGTACCATGTGATCTATCAAAAATGTTATGCGACTGTTTCTGATTACATTTACTATAACATGGATGTCTGAAAAAAGTTTCAAAAAAAATTATTTAGACTAGACATACGATAGAGAAAATTGAGAAGCTGAATTTAAGAAGCTCTGGATTGAAGGAGAGGTCGTTTGTACCGCCCTAACACAGGAAGACAGGTGATCGGTAAATTAAAGTAAACAAAATTGCCTGACATTTTTGACAAGTCACATGACACAGTTGAACTCTTTTTACCTTTTACGACAAAAGAGTTTGAACTAAAAACTCCCCTATCAAAGCAAAATTAAATTGAAGATTAAAATTAATCGAGTGTCAGTATACTGTATGCGGTGGGACATCACCCTGCTGTATCTGTTGTCTTAATTCAACAATGTATTGGTATCACAGCACTGGGCCACGCTTATGGAGATACTCTTGTAAGATGATCACAGGAATGTTTAATACAAGTTTGTTCCTCCCTTGTCAAACAAACCAACCCATCAAAGGTGGAACATCAGGATTTGTCTGTTTAAGTTTAATTGTTTATTTCATTGGTGTTTTACACTGTACTCAAGAATATTTCACTTTTACAACGGAGGCCAGAATTATGGTGGGAGGAAACCTGGCAGAACCTCGGGGAGACCCATGAACATCTACAGTTTGCTGGCAGACCTGCCCACGTATGGCTGGAGAGTAAGAGTGAGCTGGACTTGAACTCACAGCGACGACATTGGTGGAAGGCTTCTAGGTCATTATTACACTGCACTGGCGTGCTAACCAACTGATCTATGTGAGTTTAATGGAGGTCTTTTTGCTTTGGAAAATGTTAAATCTAATTCATTGTTAAGGATAGGTTTAGTTAAAATAAAAATTTTACAAGGTCTTGGCTCTTGAATACTTAGGTTGTGGTTAAGTCAGTGGTAATAACTAACGTAGTCGAATGACCAAGGAATCTCTCACCAATGCGGACGCTGTGAATTCAAGTCGGGCTCACACTGGCTTCTGCAGTCCAAAGTGGAATGGTTTGCCAGCAACCTGCAGATGGTCGTGCGTTTCCTCATTGCTCTGCCCAGTTTCTTCCCATCATAATGCTGGCTGCCACCATATAGGTGAAATATTCTTGAGTACGGCATAAAACACCAATCAAATAAGCAAATTACCTTCAACTGTCATGGGGGATAACTCTTGCACCTAAAGAGGTGTGGTAATTTCCCTCTTCCTGTTCCTGGTTTCTTGTACATGTGATCCTGGTTGCTTAAATGAAGCACTGTATTCTTAATTATTACATGAAACACAGACACGATAAATCTACATTGCTGTTGTGTGTGCTTGATGTTGTCACAGGAGTTTGGGAGTGACCGGTTCCAGTACGGGATGACCTTTGTCACACTCTGCTTCCTCTCACTATTTCAGGTATGTGTAGAAAGCTGGTATTTTATTTCAGAGTGACAATAAGCAATGGTTGCCCACCTCCAATCAACAAATCATGGTAAAGTACAGCTGACAACAAAATGGTGGAATAAGTAACTACTTGTGATACAGAACTACAGAACTACTTGCCAAATTGTTGTACAGTCACAAAAACAGCTGCTATTGCCCTGTGTTTAGTCCGTCTGCAAAACAAGTGTGTTGTTTGTTCAGTTATTCGTTTGATTGGTGATTTACACAATACTCAATAATATTTCACTGGAACAACGGCATTTGCCTTCCCCAAATATGGTATAGCTTCCATGAGAACATATAGTGTGATACGTCACCATAGTGAACGAACTTGATGCAGCGCTGCAACAGCTTTGTAAAACAGACTCCAGAGGTATTTGGCTATTTCTGACAGGGGTGCCTTAGCTAGCACAGCGTCATGACCCAGGTGTCTCTCACCAGTGCTATCGCAGTGAGTTCAAGCCCTGCTCACGCTTGCGTCCTCTCCTCCCACCATAACACTGGCCGCCATCATGTAAGTGAAATATTCCTGAGTATGGAATGAAATACTAAGCAAATAAATAAATAAATATTTCTGACAACTGCTGGTATACATCAGTTGAAAGTCTACTTCTTGCATCCTCGTCTCATTCTTGTTCCCCTCTCCGCTACTTTGCAGGTATATTTACAGGTGATTTACACGAAGACGCGGCGTGCTCTGGCCTGTGGAACTCTGGGAAGCATCTGTTTGTGTCAGCTGTACCTCTGGGAACAGAGGAATAATTACCAGATAGTGTTCCACGTCACAGTTGCATGTTTATCGACTTTTGTTATTTTTACGCGGAACATTCAACAAAAGCTTCCAGAGTATAGCTTATGATGATGTTGTGTGCAGGAAAGCAACGGGAGTTGACGACACCAGAAGTGAGTTTGTCAGGAACTCAGTTCGAGATTTCATGTTGGAAATTTTTAGTTATCTCATGATTTCCAGTAATGAGAAGATCAGTTTCCCTAGCGATGAGGTGAAAGTCTTGTCCTAGCTGTGACACAACTGTAGGTGGGGTGACATCATTGTCATTTCCCCAAGTCGTCATATGACTGGATATTAAGTTTGCATCACCATTTTAACAAGGGACAGTCTGATGCCTTGTTAGAAGGCAGTTTTAATAGGTGCTTATTTCAGACCCAGGTTATGAAAATCCAAATCTGGAAGAAGGGTTTCAGTTGTCTACTTTCAGCAGCCATGTTTCTGCCATACTGGCCAGTGATAAAGTTGCTCCAACCTGGCCGACTTGCAAACTCTCCATGATTGTGTCAGTAGTAGGAGATGTATTTTATCACCGTTCATTTTATCATTGGTGCTTGGGTCAAACGAGTGAGAGATGGGGTGGCAGCTGAAGTGAAAGTCAGTGTTCTAGCTGTTGATACCTAAGACTCAGACTCAGAGCTATAAGCTATAATCTTGTGTCCACAGTTGTACACGAACTGTAAATGACCTAAAATTTCTTTCCAGAAAGTGCAGTTTTAGGGGCAAACACATGGAAATGTAATAAAATATTATATTGTTGCATTTTTCCAGAAAGATATCGTCCTACATTCAACACAAATCTTATAACACCTGAATGCCTACAGTCAGTAGAACTCTCGGAATTTAGGAAAAATGAGTAACCTGGTCATGGACGAAATTTTAGGTCATTTAGGGTATTTTTTTGAGGTTTTTTTCCATGACAGCTAGAGAAGTGCTTACCAGACAAGTTGAGATTATTAAACTGTATTAAGTCATTGTTCATCCGCTCAAATCCACAAAAGCTGCCTGTCCAATGCCAGGATTGAACCTGGATATCATGTTTCCCAGAAACTGAAAGGACAAACATTACATAGAGCCCTGGAAAGAAAAATAAGCCATGTTTTTACTTTTATGCAATATGTGGCTCTCCATACATGTAACTTAGAATTGTTGCCATGGTAACATGTTGGAAATCTGAACCTTCCCTGTAAACATGACCAAATGGTTATACAAACCTGAGATATTTACAAAAGACAGACTCCATCTACATATATTTTTGTCTCTGCATTTTGTGGACTTCATTATGTCATTTTTTGAAGCACAATTTTTTCAAACGTCAATAATGCACAGATGGAAAGTTTACCGATAGCAAACAAATTTCCACGATTAAATTTGATAGCCTAAGGAAAAAAAATGTTGTTGTTTTGTCGTTGTTTAGGCATTGTGGAATATACCGAGATCTGTATGACTCCGATACTTGTGGCAGAAATAATAGTGATGAGTCTGGGACCGATCCTATCTCTTCTGTTGTTTACTGTTGATGCCAAAAAGCGCATTTCTAGAGGCAAATGATTGTCAGAAAATGTGTGCACAAAGTTTTAAAATTCCATTTTTCAGGGTTTGTGAGTATGAGGCGGAGGTCAGTCATTTTACTTCCTCCACCAATCAAAAAAAGTCTTCCTGCTTTTGTATAAGTGAAAATTTTTTCAGGCAGCGTTAGATGAAAATAGTAATCAAGAAAATAAACAAATAAATCCTCCCTCCAGATTCTATTTTAAAACCTTTTCTAGGTATGGTTAAAATGGGGCTAAGTTTAAACACAGTGATATCAACAATCAGTAATTTTATTATTGGCGATGTCAATCACTCAACATTTTTCCACCTCATGCCGAAATAAAAACCAGTCATTTCGCGTGTGTCATGTAATCAGGTCATACTGCATACAGGTACAGGTGTTAAAATATGCATGTAAGTTATGTAAAATTATTCTTCCGATTTTTTTCAGTTTTTGATAACATGTGAGTTTTACTCTCATATAAATTAGTATCTCTCTCTCCCTTTGTAAGCCCATCTCTAAAAATGTGTGACTTGTTTTCAGACCAGCTTCATTGAAATTGTTTTTATTAATGAAAACAAACGTATGTCTGGATATACATATGTATATACACACATCTGTAACATAACAAAACAGTGGGTAATATATGCATGATGTTTTTGTTGGTGTTAATAGGTGAGTTTTAACAGTTCAGCTGTGTTTTAAGTGCCCTATGTTTCACTGCAAGTATTTTATACAGTGTGAACTTTTATTTGTTGGTTGGAAAGCAGTACAACTCCTGCATTTACTAGTGGATTCATGGAAAAAGTCATGCAAACTGAGTGGAGACAAATTTCCTAAAGAAAGCTCAGACATCTCGTAATCAAATAATTAAACAATGGACTCATACCCGACATTGGACAAGGAATTTTTTAGATTGCCCAATTGGCCCACTCACACTGCTTGGGGGGGCCTTGATGACATTAATTGGTTGATAACGCAAATGTGACCCTTTATGCAGTCTAATCTTACTTCACTGCAGTCGTATAAGTGAAATATTCTTGAGTACGGCATTAAATACCAATCAAATAAATAAATAAATAAATAGTCTTACTTTCACCAGTATGCATGATTTGCAAATCTATACATCACTTGGAAAAGTCTGTCAGAATTTTCCAAATGTCTGTGGTTTATCCTAGGATCTTTGATATCCTCCACCTGTAAAACTGACTGCCACCATTGAAGTGAAATATTCTTGAGTATAGTGCTAAAGAGTCCAGACATTTTTGGCTAAAAATTAATCAGTGCAAATTCAGATGAATTTTTACTGTTAGTTTAGAATAATCGAAATAATCACTTTTCACAAAAAATGTCAACATCGTCTCTGCAAATGTTACCATTTAAAATCAGTAACAGGGTTTGTAAAATTTGTAATGCACGGCACTGCATAACTTTTTCAAACTTTCAAATCAGTTTAATGCTATGAATCGCCCAGGTGCGAGTCAAATAATCTGAAAGCCAGTAATTTGACGTGTTTGACATGGGAAATAGAGAAAATCTTGTTTGATAGCCAATATGGTTTTATGCCAAAGATCTTCAGTGTCACTCTCTTTAAACAACAATCAAATACATGAAAATGAAAAAATAATCAAATAATGGCGTGGTTTTGGTTCCTTTACTGGAAATAATCTTTTGTGACTTTGATGTGGAGAACTGAATGAGATTAAACAATAAGCTGTTGAGGAACATTTATCAAAATAAAACTACTTAACCAATGTCAGGAAATCTGCAGACAATGTATAAATTCACTTGAATGTGTGTATGAACTGATTCAGTGTTAATATTTGTACATGACCTTTGACCTTCCTAGTTTCTTCAGTACCATGTATGTGCAAGTCAACCATGGGTCAAATGAACTGTAAAAAATATCACTGGCCAATATGTAAAACAAGTGCCCCTTGATATTTACTCATTCACCGCACGGTATTAGCAGTTCAACCAGTTATTAAAGTAAAAGAAAACAATCAACATCTAACTGTTCTAAAATTAAACTTGTTTTGGCCTTTATGCATAGTATTGTCTAGTATAAGCCGCATTGAAATGATTCTGTGTTTGTTTATTTAATGTAGGTAAACTGAGAACGGTATCTGAATACACCAAAAATTATTTTTTTAATTTTTCAGGAGGATATTTTTTTTCACTTTTTCATTTTTTTTTTTTGTTTACTATAATGCAGTCAAAAGTTTTAATTGTATGGTGGGCCATATGGACCATATCGTTATTGCATATCCTGAATATGCGCTACTTTTCAAACAAAATTCCCGCTCAG
This sequence comes from Acanthopleura granulata, assembly GCA_016165875.1. Taxonomy (NCBI): domain Eukaryota; kingdom Metazoa; phylum Mollusca; class Polyplacophora; order Chitonida; family Chitonidae; genus Acanthopleura; species Acanthopleura granulata. The sequence goes on from JABBOT010000014.1 coordinate 8,116,875, forward strand.
TTCTGAATTTAAATTTCGGGTGAACTGTAACCACACAAAATACATGCAAAAGCAAGTCTAACATTCAATACCTGTTTCACAGCCAGAAGACTGGCCACTGTGATGTCATTGAAGATGGACATGCACACAAAACACCTGATGGCCAGAATTCCACTGGTCACTATGATGACCTGCGAACCAGTGGTAATTTTTAGCATTGGCCAGAGGTCATGTTTGAATGTGAAATTATTTTCTCAGTACCTAACAAAACCCCATTTTTTTCTCTATTTTGGTCATATTTTTATGGATGACTGGATTATCAAGATTTGCTGTAAAATTTTCTATATGATCAGATTGTGGCGGTATCCTAGCAACATAGTGTGAGTGACCTCTGAATGACATTTTCAAGGTCAAACATCCAGCTGCAGGGAAAAGTAGTCTAACACGTTATTTGGAATTTAGAGAAATTTTTCATATACATGCCCCAGTGAAAACATGATGAATTGTTCATGAGTTGATCATGAAAGCACCATGAACATTTCATACACTGACTTCATGAACAGGCATCCAAAAGTTCATGACAAAGTTCCTGAACATTCATGACAAAGGCACATGAACATGAAATGGTCACCATTCCTTGCTAAACATTGATGAACTTTCTTGATAATGAAATGTACTTAAACCAATAACACTTAATTTAATGTACAATCCGGGAATAATTCATGAACAACACTACAATAGTTCTTACACCGTTATCGAATTGTGAGGCGTAAAAAGCAAAAAAGTCCTTGAACTTACTTGAACAGTTCATGAATTCTGTCCTACCAAGGTGAACAGTTCATGCAAAAAATCCCTGAACAATTCTGTAACAGATAAGCAATTTCATCAAATATTTCATGAAGATAATTCTGTGCAAAGAAAAAAAGCAAAAACTCAAACAATGAATTTTTTTTTCTCCAAAACTCATTTACTGCATGTTCCTTAAACAATAAGATGGATTACTGATGTTGTTTTCTCTCCAAAGTTCTTTCTGTACATTTTGCAGTTTGTCAATAAATGCTTAAGGGTTACTTCTGTGCACTATTGCCTTACACAGCACTATAGTAAACTTAGTTTTGTTGCTTTTAGTGAAGTACAGGCTACATCCTCACTTTTTGCAGATCTTTTTTCCACTTACGGAACTATTGGCAAGTTCATTGTCTTCTTCCTGACTTAATGGTTTCTTCTCTAACTGTTTCTCAAGCATCTGGACTCAGCTTCAGCTTTTTGTATTTTGACTTCAGACTTTGCAACTCATACTTGAGATCCACATCCTCTCTTCTTCTACACTGCCGAGATGACCTTGAAAGAAAATTTATAAATTTGTTTCAATTAAAGTTAAATTTCAGTTAAAGTTAGGCTTACAATAAATATTCTAAATCCATGTACACAATAAATCATTTTCAAATCTCCCTAAAATGTTGAAGGCTAAGAAAGTCATTAACCATGGCACATTGAAAGATGCCAAAAATATCAGTGATGTCATGCATATAGCTTCTCTTAGCCGTAAGTTTGGGATATTCTGTTAACAGCTTTGCTGGGAAGAGGGGGTGGGATGCTTTTTATGCTTGTGTTAAGGGTGGAAATCTTTTGTTCTCTTCTGGGAATCTCATTTATGTATTGCAAAAAATATGTTTTATCTTTGTGATATAATTTGTCCGTTGTTGTTCTAAAATTTGGAATATTGAAGAATTGTGTCATGGTTGACAAAATATTTTAATATCCATGGTAATACAGCCTTGTTGATTTTGATCTGCATTTAAATTAATAATTGATATTACTACATATAGCATGTACATGTTAAAAGACGAAATGAATACATGGGATGTTTAGAGTCATTCGTTTTCAGAGCAATTCTGTGGTATTCGAACAGATCCTGACATAAGCAGCCTTACCTACTGGTAAATATAAACAAATATACTACTGCCAGTTTGCTTAACACAAGGTTGTTATTTAATGCCCCTCTGAAGAGTATTTCACCCAATTTTATACTGATACATGAGTTATCACACAGATGGAGAAAACCCTATGTTATATCACATAGCCCATGCACCTTTTACACTGGACAAATCGTATATATAGGCCTAAGTTATTTTGAATAATTTCTTATCAGAACAGTTTAAGTCTTGCAATGATTTCAGTTCAGAAGCATCATATTATTAGGCCTCCGAGTGCATCTCAGAGTCATTTTGTGCAGACCGAACTTTGGGCGAAATACAGTGAATTTGAACTACAGCAAAATATACCACATTAGATGCCATGTGTGTCAGATACATGTATCAATCTATACATGTATATTGGTGTGAATGTGTTGAAGTGTCACAAACAGATATACACATATACAACAGGTATGTAAACCATTTTATACCAGACTTCTGTTGATCGCCTTGTTATTCCTATACCAGTCAGAGAAGCAGGTGTTATCAGTTTGTTATACAGACATTATATACAGTATGAAGCCCCCATATTTATGTAATTCTCATTTATGAAGAAACTGTTTAAACTGAATATACGTGTTTGAATATATATATGTGTATAGCTTTGAAAGCTGGCTGGACACTGACCCCTTGTACATGATGTATATATATTTGCTTCATCATCAATAAAGTCGTCATATATTATATAGGTATTTACTTTGTCATATTGTACATGCATGTGGATACATAATATACCAAAATGACAAATATAAGAAACGAGATTTTTTTTGACCAAAATATTTCCATTTCAACTGATAAGTTTCACACTGGTAGGCCTAGAGTACTCTGGTGATTCCAAGGAATGACACAAGATATATGGTTCAAGTATTCCATTTTATTTATTTTAGCATGGTTTGTTGGAGTTGGAGTTTCCGAAAGTGTTAGTAATTAAGATATGTACAGGTACATATATTTTCATATATCATATATCCTCAAAAGGCAAACAAAACTGAAAACATATGTAATATAAATTAGGTGTGGTGATCAGAAGAAGATTGCTCAAAGTTTAAGGGTTAATTTTGCATTTGAAAATGGAGAGAACGAGAAACTCAAGTAAACAGCATTCCTAAGAGAGACCATGTGGAAAACTATCTAAAAATGCATAATGTGTCTGAAAGATTTTTTTGTTTATTTATTTTTGTTTTATTTTATCTTTCCATCTAATTATTTTTTATCTTTAATTATGAAGTAGGTAATACACTAATACATGTAGGTGATAATTATGTGTAAATGTAAACAGGTGTAAAAGCGCATTTTTTCACCGCCAAATAAACAACATTGTACTTGGTGTGTGTGTGTGGAACAACATCTGTTTGACCTATAGTGCATCATGATGTAAAACATCAACTGTAAAAACAGCTACATCTGATGTCCCACAAGCATGTATACAATTTTTGACCTTATTTAAATTGCAATCATGATGTTTTGTTTTTTTTTTTTCTTTAATTATATCATGATATCTGTTATCTATACAGATATCTATAAAGATATCTATACATGCTATATCACACTTGCTGTTTTGTGAACCTTTGCCACTGCACCTTTGTCAGTATGTGGCCTATATATGCAAGACTGTTGTTATTTTAAGTGTACTTAAATGTGTCATAAACCTCCAGGCTGATGAGAACATTTTTGGCATAAGGATAATAATAATATCTTACACTGGTACCAAGAGTTTTGTATAAATATGAAACTAGTTTTCTGGTCTGTCAAGCTACAGATCATAACTTTATAAAAAAAAAAAAATAAAAAAAAAAAAAAACAGAATTGCACAAAAGTTTGCTGGTATTTGGGGGATCGCTATATTGGTGTGTAAGAAGTGCATTTTGTCATTTACAGTATATTTGACATACTTTTTGAAAAGATTTTTTTTCAAAGCACATGTGTGTCAAATACACAACATGTCAACTTGTCAAAACACTCCCCTAAAACACATTAGCATGATTAATGGTGTTTTTGGAAGTCTTTAAGAAAGCTGAATTCACCTACATAAGCAAGGAGCGATCATTATATTATGATGTGGACGTCAATACTCTGCGTTAATATATACCAGCTACATGTACTTTGGTTTTGGCTTAGTTTAGAGTCCTTTTGTTCAGTACATCTTAGCAGACAGCCCTTGAGTATTTGTTATACATGCATGTGACGTACGCCTTGACCGTCTGAAATTTGTCACACAACCCTTGGCACTGTCACTATATATTTACGATGCTTCTTTGTAACGTCCTGTTTTTGGCATTCTGGTACTTGTGAAAGACAGGGAAAGAACGTAAGAACTGTTGCCATACAAGTAAAGAATGTTATTATCATATTTACTGATTTCACCTAAAGTTTATTGCATATAAATGCGCTTTCAAAAGCACATAATGGCCTTAAAATGATACTTTTTATGCTAACACTTAATATTTTTCTGCTGAGGAACAAATTCAACTTAATGAATAGAAATCTCAAGTAGCCATGTAAAGGAGATGATGGAATGAATCAAAATCAAACAAAATGTGTCTTTTACTGTACTGCTAATCTTTAGGTGATATACGGTATGTCCTTTCAGAATGAAGGTGTGTTGACTGTTACTTCCAGATTCTTGCTCCTAGAGGAATGTTCAGTACTGGGCTGGTCACAGGTGAAAATATAAGGATTGTATGCAGACAGTGGATCACCACAGGTGACAATATAAGGATTGTATGCAGACAGTGGATCATCACAGGTGACAATATAAGGATTGTATACAGACAGTGGATCATCACAGGTGACAATATAAGGATTGTATGCACACAGTGGATCATCACAGGTGGTTTGGATCAAAATTGAGTTCTAATAATTATCCTGTTAATGGCTATAAACACCTGTAGTTATCTTGTACTCGTACTTTACGCAGCATCTCAAAGTAAATGGTAATTGCCAAAAATAGGAAATAAAGAACGGATGCCGATGCTATTAGTTGAACAGAACTTTTGAACACAAATGTTGTTCCTGCTACAAAAATTACCCAGAATGTTGTTATAAGTGTGTTTTTACGATGTATTTTCTGTTGATGGTTTTATTTGCTAAACTTGTAAATGTTTTTTAATGGCTGATCAGCATTTTCACATGCAGATATATTTTGTCTGTAGGCCTATGCATGTATATAAATACTTGTACACATAAATATACCTTTAATTAACGGTAATCGTATATTAATTAACAGTGGTGCCGCCCACAAATTGGTAAAAAAAAAATTAAAATTCTCTATGATCAAATGTCATTTTTATCAACTGACATGTTAAACCGTGTCTTAAACATCTAAATGGTTTGTGAATTAGTGCTGTTCCAATTAAGCCGTAAAGTTCACATTTAATCAGTACTCTTGCACACTTTGAATAAGTTGATATATACCTTGAATATATATACTAGTTATTTATGTTAAACCTGTACTGTTAAGGCTTGGTAAAGATTAGCCCCCAAAATGCATTTTTAAGGGGAAAGAAAAAGTTTAAAAATATTACATTTCTTTGTGTAGTTAAATCATACAACTTTCCAGTAGGGAGTCAACCTACCTGTCAAACATTTTACCTCAGCACACCTTTATTCTGATGTTGGACAGTAATCTCAGAATTAGGCAAAATTTGTACATGTAACTTTGTCATCATTGACATTTCAGTTCAAGCCCAGCAATCATGCATGGTTTGAGGTCTTGGCTTCAAATATATACATTTATTTATCCCACCCCCCTATGGCCTGCATGTGGTTTATGTTTTAGTTTTAAGAAATGCCTGGAGTTACATGAGTAATGGTTGCTATGGTAACCATTGCTTCTATTCCGATGCAAAAATTAGTACTTAGAGGTTGTAATTGTACTAACGAGGCCCTTCAGTCTATGTATACATTTAATTCGAGGAGAAATTCTTTATGAAAGGTGGTTAATGTCTATAGGTTGCACATCAATATTTTTATAGAATTTTTGCAAAAGTTTTTACATATCGGTAATTTTTTAAATTTTATGTAAAATTTTAATTGATTGGTGTTTAAAAATGTTGTCCATGAATTTTTACTTATGTATTACAAGCCAGGCAGGTCTGAAAATCAGATACCATAGTTGCTAGAGGACAGGGTCTCCATTGAATAAACCATCACCCTCTGCTGGGTAACTGACAAGCTTATTCACTTAACATGTGCCATGCACTGCCAAAGCAGCCATCGACAGCTGGATTCTGTGGCCAAGAGCCTGATAGCCAATTAAGGGCTTGAAAAGAAAATACAAGAAGAAGTATGACCAAAGTATAATATTTCAGGAGATTGGTTCATACAGACCTGAATGGGTGTAGGCATTTTCTTATAACATGCTTGGTAACTATAATTCACCTTTTTATCTGGAATTCTAGGGTGACCATGGATACAGCATTTCAG